>BLKR01002461.1:0-194984 GCA_011170035.1 Teleogryllus occipitalis | reverse complement strand
AGTAACGGAGGATTACTTTAAATATTCAGAAAAAAAGTAACGGAGGATTTCTCCAAAAGCGCTCAACACCCAACAAGGTGTGAGGAGACGCGTTGCGTCGTGAGTTGACGCAACAGATGTAAAAGAAAAAATTCTCAATGCCAAAGAATCTCGCGGACGTCCAAATGATGTATCGAATAACGAGCATCTGCGAATTGGAGACGTTTTAATGAGGTGAACCTGTGTGCACACTAGAACTCGGATCAGAAACCGTCCGACCATCATTTTCTCTCCGACGATGCAACTCTCGTCTGGTCACAAGTTCACTCTCGATTCCAGTCAAATCGGCTGTGTGATAATGGCCCGACTCACTTACCCACGAGGAGAGAAATGAGTTAAACGACTCGACGGCTATGCTGAAAAACAGCATGACTTGCTGTATGTGACTCTTATTACAGTCAGTACATGTGACTGTATCGATCTTTAGTGGATTACCTATTATACCTCCACGTACATAAATCGGTGTGGTTTTTTATTCACCCTGATATTAATCTAAATAATAAATAGGATTTCTGTAGATTTGTAATTTTAATTAAATTATCTGAATTGTAGTGGTAAGTAAATGTTGGTACGAGTGTTATAAATATAACATGGCTAATTCAAATCTGGCAATTATAAGCACAATAAATTGCTAATCTCAAATTGTATGCACAAATAAATTTTGTTCAATAATTTCGAACCATGGCTAGTAGCTAGTAATTCAAGAATGAAAACTTAAAACGCATCGATACGCTTGGGAAGAGGGCAGTGAATAATTGGCCATCCGGAGCCAGGAATCCCATTAGGGCGGCGCGCCGCGCGCTCGCCTCCGGAGGATTAGCAGCGGCAGCGGGCGCCGGCTTACGCCGCGTTGGCGCCTCGTCTTGGCGGCAAATCCTCCGGCTTCGCCAATAATGCAGGAGCCCCGGCGGCGAGGGCGAGGGCCAGCAAGGGCGGGGTCGCGGGCGGAGGTGCGTGCCGCCTGTTTGGGCGATCTGAGTACACCGACTGCCGCTCTCAGGAACCTTCCCACCTGGACCTTCTGTGCTGAGAGGCAGTTGCGTCCCACCGGATCCCTTAATCCTTCCCCGCCGACCTTGCAATCCTCTCGACCACCGTTCGGTTTGCGCTCTCGTGGACGTACATTTGCACTTGCTTCGTAGTTTCGAATAAACCAACTAACAAAATGAAACATGCTGCCAAAAGTTCGATTTTTGCTGAACCCTCGTTTTTTCTATTGTTTCTTCAAAATTCACTAGCAGATAGTTCAAACTTTAAATCTCTATTAATATCTTGGCCTTTCAAAGAGTTTGGGGCGCGACAGAATATCAAAGACCATTTTACTTCTACGAGTTCCACTCATTTTTTTAACATTGCACGCCATATTTTTTAGCATTTCACCATCATTTAGTAATTAATCCATATCGCAAATTTCCATACGCTGCGCTAGGAAGGCAGCTGTATGAAATTTCAAAAATATATTGTGATAAAACTCAGAAGAATATGCGGATGTTTTGGCAACTAAAAAAAGGAAAACGTGGATTCTGATGATTTAAAAATTCTACTTTCCTAATACGCATGAGTTGGTATACTTCGAAAGGTCTGCTCTGGCCAGGAGGACCAAGGATTCGACTCCCGACGGTGGCACGACTGGATAATAATTCTAGTGGGAAGCTGTTCTGATCGGTAGTTTTCCTTATTTTCTCCGGATCAACTCCAGATCAATGCCGCAGCAGTACCCTAACAAACAGACCACGGAGCGTGTGCGATATTTCCTTCCTTTTCCTATCATCACCCCATAATTACACATATTTAGACTTCCATTCACTACAATGCCACGCATATCGGGAGCTTAGAGGTTGTTCCGGCTGGGGCAGTGTCTCTCTTGTGGGAGATATCTGAATGAAAAAAAACCGCAATACAACGTGTAGGCCGGTGCCACAATTCCCCATCCAGCGGGGAAAGAGCACCGGCACCTACCGTGATAAAATAATTCACTTCACTGACTAGTGACTGGAACGGTTATCGCGCCTGAATTCGAAATAATCAATCATTTACTTAATTAAACACACAATCAATCGAAATACTAATTTCTTAACAATTCAAAATATCAAATCTCCAATTCCTTTTCTGTAACACGGGAGCGAAATATCTAGTTTTTCAAATATTGCTAACTTCGTCTATTTATTTATTTTTTAAACTTTTATTTATCTTTCAACTTTTGTAGTTAAAATGCTGGCAAGAGATTCTGGAGCTCAAGAAAACGTGCGTAGATGGTACTTCTTTCCTATACGTCTAATAGAGTTTTACTGTTGGTTGGCAAAATAATTCAAATACATCGAAAGGCGTGTTTCATGAGGAGGCGTGCTTGCTTCCTAGAACACTTTCGAGTGGCATGCATCTAGGCAGAGGAGGGACCGTGGCGCCCTTCCGCTGAGCTCTGCGCACACACTTCGCCCCGAGCTGTCTCCCCGCTCGCCACCTGCGCGCCCTCGCCTTGCTCCGAGGAGAACTCCTTGCGCGAGTTCTCCCTGCAGGAGCCCAAGATCCTTTGATAAACGCGGGGATGCAGAGGAACAAGTGGCGGATCAACCAAGATAATGGAAGTGGCGATCTCGTCGCACGCGTGCCCAGTGTCACGTCTCAAGGTTCTCGAGTAGAGGGGTGGAAATCCGGGGAGTAAGGGGGGCAGGATCCCATCTGAAATATTAAATGGCTGTATAATACCTGATAAATTCATTCAAAAGTGCATATTTGACAAAATAACACAAGAGATGGAATGATTCGCTTATTTGAATTAATTTTGTATGATATTAATTTCATTTGTATTGTATAAGAATTCTGCGAAAAAATTCGGTTTTAAAATTTCTGTAAGTTACGGTTTCTCTTGTTCTCACCTCTATATTTCTTGTGTTACAGGTAGTATAGCATCGGACTTTTCACCTGTTCGTGGAAGCACTACGGCAGGATGTATTTTATTTCATCGATGGCTATTCAATAAAGATATCTGTGATTATAATGGATCCTGTCGGTTGAAAAACGATCGCTCGCCCCGCCGCCCTTTAATAATCGCCGAGATTTATCTCCTCTATCGCCTCCGCTTCCGAATTGAAAGGCTTGTATCGCACGGCCACGAGTCGAGAAGAAAAGGCGGTTTCTCCGCCTGGCAACCGCTAACCCCCAAGAAAAGCCACGGCCTGGCCAGGCGGCGGGTCACAACGCTTTCCATCCAGGAGCTCTCTTGCATTTGCGCGTTGTTAATTTCACGGGATATCGACGCCTCCTCGCTCGTGCCGGGACGGTTATCCGTGTAAGTAGGCGGTTGCAGTGGTGGCGGTGGCATTCCTGGCGCTGCGCGGTCCCGTTACGAGCGCGGTACTGCGGCGGCGCTGCGCCGCTCCGCTCCGCCCCGCTCCGCCCCGCTTCGCCCCGCTCCGCCCCGCTCCGCCCCGCCACGCTCCGCTCCGCGCCCGTCCGCCTGCGCCCGGGCCGCGGCTCGGCCGGCCGCTCGCTCGGGCCTTCCGTGTTCAATGCTTCACTAATTTTCACGCCCTTGAAACGCGTGAATCACGACGTAGCGATGTGGAAGGAGCCGGGGGCCCTGGAACGTGCTTGCAGTGACCTCTTTCTCCGCGCACGTCTCGGCGTGGCTGCCCGCTCCCGGCACCGCCCCCGCCCTGCCCTCGCCGCTGGCGTCGCCCCGCCGGGCCCAACACAGCTCCGCCCGGCGCCTCCGCTCCCTCTCCCGCCCCCCCCCCGCCCCCCTGCACTCCTCGGCTGGGGGAATCGCCTCGCCAAAGTTATTCAGCCGGGGACGCCCGAACAGTCGGTGGCAAGTTTGCATGCACTGACGTCCTATTCGCATCGACCTCGCGCCTTCCGCATCCCTCAGTATCCTATCTCGACCTCCTATCCAACTTTGTTCTATGTAACACCTACTTTTATGATAGTGAATTATAAGCATTGTAATCATTCTAATTTTCCCAACCCTTTTTTGCACCCTTTGTAATCAATTCTCGTTTCATTTCCTTATTCAAATTTAGTATGGTTAGCTCATAAAGTAGATACCTAGTGTCTGTCTTGTCAATTTCTTTCGGCCACCCCTCTAGTATTACGCTACAATCCTACTGTTAAACCCTCACTTTTCATGGTCATCAGAAAAAAACGTCACAATTCATTGCGTCATAGTAATGCTAGTGACTGTTAATTACTCAAATACTCAACACTATTTTTCTATTTAGCAATTCTTTTGACCTCCCTTGTCAATTTTCGGAACCCTTCTTACTCAGCGTTTTCAACCCTCTTCCTTTCGCAGTCTACGTTTTTTTCGCCCTTTCATTTTTTTCTTCATATTCTGCCTTGACTACCCAGCACATTCCCTCCATTCCCTTATCACTCAGATAACTCAGAGGGCTCACGCCCCCTCCCACTTCTTTGCTGGAAGTACTCTAGCTCTTCCACGTGTGGCCTCTGGATCTAGCGTATGGTCCCCGTAAAAAGATCTCCGCTGCCGGTTCCGCCCACCCGCGCCTCACATCGCCCGCCGCTGAAATATGGCTTCGGCAAACTTTACAACTCTTCACGTCTTCTTATTTCCTTCCGCCGTAATTATTTTTTAAGCGATCGTACGGCGCACGTAATTTTGTGTTGCCAGAAATTAATAGAATCTCAGATGAAATAACACTCGCTTTCATACTTCCTCAAGCAATTTGAGAAACCCGTTTACTGGCAGATGTGCGTAGCGAGAGGAGCCATTAGATCGGCGCTTTCGAGTAGTTGCGAGATCAAGCGATTTAATGCCGCAACACTTTATAGCTTACTCTCGCGGCGTGACACCGTTTGTTGGAATGAATTTGCGGTTCTCTCCACTGCAGGAGAATGTATGGGAGTCGCTTTAGATGAAACAGATTCAGAAGGGGAAGTGGGAATGAAGTTAAGCACTGTTCACTACCGCGGAGAGTACACATTGATCATAATGTCACAGTAATTTTAGTGACGATTTACGAGAACTACTGTTTCTTCTGTGGATGTAGCACAATAGAGTATGATTAGATTAAGGGAGTTTAGTACGGCCGATCTGCTTGAACGTAGTTTAGTTACACTTTATGCTCTGAGCCAATAACATTTCAAAATAATTATTTCAGCAGAGCAATACTCTACTAGAAAATGCACTATTTAACTTTTCAGAATGTCACTTTCTTTTCAGAATTTTGTATAATGTATCATAAATGATTTCCAAAACTGATTTTTCAGAAGCGAGAAGATGAAATTCATCCAATTATTTTTATAGTGTTGTTTCACCATTTTAGACTAATTTAAAAGTTTTATTGGAAACGGTTTATTTTGTTGAATCCGTATTTATAACTCCGATCAATGTCAAACCATGAATACATGATGAATTAACGTACTTCAATATAACAGTTTTATATAAGCGTATATACATTTATATAAACGGAATATTTTTTTATAATACATTAATTTATAATACATTTAATTTTTTTATAATACGAAAATACATTTATATGCGAACGGAAAATTTGTAATTAAAACACCACTTCATGAGAACTTTGTCATAGAATCTTCAAAATCTAGAATGTTAAGTAACTTTTAAACTGTGCAGACCATTTTTGAATATTAATTATGAAATAAAATAAATACCTTTGATTACTCGCTAAATAAACTAGTGGTGCTAAAACAACACGTTCTTTCTCCCCCGTATTTTCTCGCAAAATTACGCGAAAATTTCTCAAATTTTAGAAAAATTGTACCTGACTTTATTTCAAAATCTATCTTTAAGGAACAGATTTCCTTGAGGGAATAATCTCTACATTTCATATTTTAGTTGTAGGAAGATTCCGAAAAAATTTTAAACTTTTGCAATTTTCGAAAAATCAGAGTTTTGAACCAATATGAGACCTGCACCATTCTCTGAAACGTCCTTCACACTATCCAACAACAAAATTTAAGTCCCAGGGACTTCATGTAAAGTACCCCCCAAAATTAAAATATCGGTTACAATCGGTACCACGACATCGGCCAGATCGATTGGGGAAAATCAAATCTACTGAACCGTTTAAACGCTAGTATTGTTCACTAGCGAACAGATGGACAGACAGACGTTTTGCCGTAATTCAATTTTTCGGTATCAAGGTCACACAAAACAGATTGCGGCGTCATCACGTGTTAGAGGAATTATTTCTAAATTTAGCTACTGGATTTATCCCTTTTTCCGTTACCAGGGCCCTAAAATAAGAGTTTTTCTGCGGAAAATTAGCCGTTTCTTTCGCGCAGCATTACATAACTTTCTCTCTACTCCGTACCGAGAAAGTAAAAATAAATTAAAATAACAAATATGTAAAAATGAACAAGGCGAACGAGATACAATCTGCAGAAGTGTTCTTGATCATCGCAGTCCTCACTGCTTCTCATTTACTGTAGATAGTTGAATTATAAAGATAGCAATTAGTGTTATCGGTAATATTTGACAACAATGAATGTTTGCGTCCGTGTAATAGAAACTATTTATTTACCACAGCAAATGAGTTACAGATTTAATTTGATTGTACTACTGACGAAATAACACCCCCACCCCTCTCATATCTAAGAAAATGAGAGCTCAAGAAAAGTGCGGAAATAGGCAAGCTACATTTTCACTCCAGAAACAAACTAGGGACTATCTTCTAGAATTCGCTTAATGGATCGAGGTAAACAGAGGAAAAGTCCGCAATCAGCTGGGTTCATTGTCCCCAAAACTAAGTACAAGAAATGTTACAGCATTCAATCTTCAAGAATTATACGATACATATATCATTTATATCATTTTTATGATAAAAGTAAATAAATATATAAATAAATATGGTTATCGTTTCTTCGTACACTTTAATTGCATAGAAACTCTTACACAGCAGAAAAGAATTACTTATGTTTAAAATTTTCAAATTGATTTTAATTATTTAATGTCATCCAGCAATGAGTTGTGAAATAACATCCATGTATAATGACTGTAGGGAACTGTTGATACTGACACCTGATGATTATGATTATGTCATGTGTTATAATTATAGGTGCCTGTGTTGGTTGAAAATATGTTCCCGCCCTTAATATGTCAGTTTTGCCAAAACTGCAGAATCTGAATGAGAAGGCAAAGTAAAGGTAGTAATACATTCTCAATAAAGAGATGTTTGCAGAAATGCAAGATTCACATGGATGGCATTTGCTTATTACGGGGGATTATCATGGGAAATGTACTGTATTGAAAAACCGATCTGTATGAAGACTTATCGAATTAGAAGAATTCTCAATGAATTTTCCAATGAACTTAATTTGGGATTCATTTCATTTATGTGAATTTTTCATTTGAGATTTAATTAAACAGATAAAATATGAATCTGACACAAAAATGTTTTTACTTTAACACTTGTCAATTACACATCGTTCATTTTTAATGAAGTATACAATTCTTTATTTCAAATGGAAAACTTTCGAACAGTTTTCCATTAATTTGTAATTAATCTTAATTATCTTATTACGAAGCCAATTTGAAAATCTGATACCGCACGTCTTAACAAAGAAAATTTAATAGTTGGGAAAGAAAAATGTTCTTCGTTTCTAATGAAAGAGGGCTGTCATATCGTTCACATATAAAAGGAAAAGAACAAACCTCAAAATTGAACCCTGCGAGAGTCCATGCTTAAATCGCAATGAGTCGAACCTTTCTTGCCACTAAGGTATTTATAACCTGGTGTTTAAGGCATGAAGATATTGCGTTTAGGGCAACGTAACGAACTCTACACGAAGGAAATCTGATAAACAAAGTGTTATAATCAGTAGCGTGGAATGCGTTTGAAATATCTAAAAATACGACCAAAGGTGCTTCATTTTGCTTAATGCTGAATTTTAACCTCTTCAGGCATATTGCGCTGTTTTACCTGCATTTGCTGCTGTTTTACCTGCATTTGTTGCTGTACCACAACCTTCTGATTCGTGAATGTAAATATCATTTTCTTCATCAAAGCTTCTGAGGGACGTATTTGAGTATTTCACTAATGGTTCCACCCGGTGGAGGGACGTGACCGACGAATCACGCTATCAATCTCCTCTTCCCTTCCACTTAAGAATAGTTTGGCTTTTATTTCACTGGAAAGTTAGAATTTTCTAATATCAAAGGGCATTCCCTTGCAAGTAATGTACAAATGAGCTGTGTAAAATGCCGGAGAAAAACAGCGCAACACCGATGTTCCACCAGCTTCGAAACTTTTATCTCCAATCCGCAAACCTAAAAAGAAGCCAGTGATTTTTAAAACAGCCTTTTAATTATCTGGCTCTAAAAATGAAATGCTCAGAAGCTCTTAAAACAAAACAATAAAACTGTATAATTTTAGCAGAAAGGTAAAATTCAAAAAAAGAAATAGTTATTTTTATCTCATTTTTTCAAATGTGTACTTTTAGTCCACACTAAAGATTCAATGTATAATTGTTTTGAATATTTATCCGTTCATTAGCGTGCGATTACGCATATTCTGATTCTTATAAGGATTCGATATCCGAAAAATAGATATTTTTTGAGTGTGTCAATAAATTAGTATCTTAATAGTTTGACGTTAACGAGAGTATTTCTCAAATGACTTTCTTTTCTCAATGTTATAATCGGCGTTCAATGAGAATGACAAAATATATTCTTAGAAACAAACCTGAGATTAATGGAAAATATCAAACCTTGGAAATGTGTGTAGAAAAAATACTTTTGTATGTTTTTACTCAAATTTACAATAAACGTTTAGAAGATTAGATTTGACATAATGTTATGTCCTTATGTTTCAGGCGCTCATAAGCATAAAAAAATAGAAATTCATATAAAATTAGAATTTCAACTCACATTAGAAAAAATCTTGAGGTGCTTACAAAAATAGGTGAGCAAATTTGAATTCACCAAAATTCCGATGTTCAATTTTGATCCGTGAAAAATAATGTAAATTTTTTAAGGCCTGTCAATCAATTTGCGATAATTGTCTTTGCATTAACGCTGTAGTACTACAATACTATACTACTGTACTACAATACAGAAAAAATAAGTTCGGCTTTTCGGTTATCTCAATTATTGGGATTATTGGAAATTCTTCGTTTTCAAAACTTTCTTCGACAATTCAAAATTTAAAAAAATAATGGTCAGAATTGGTTTATCTAAGTAATGTTAGTATATGAAATTTGATCAATAGTATTCTTTGAATTATTGAAGGGCATTACCATATTTTACACGAAAAGATTTGTAGATGTATTCCGAAGATCGCTATATTAGTCCTCTTTCATGTTATGACACACAAGATCCTCTGATATCAATTTAGTCATATTTTTTGTTGAAAATTCGAGACCAAGTCAGATGTGTACTGGTTTAACTCGAAATCATGGCCTGGTCTGATAATTCTAATTTAATTCCAAACGGGAAAAGAGGGACCGATCTGGTGTAATAACCCCCAGTAATTATCCGTGATACGTCACATTGTTCGCATACGAAATACAAGGAAACATGCACAGTTCCTGTCATTGACATGTCATGCAAATGTAAGCACAGTCCGCACAAGAATTCAGAAATAAAGCAACACGCTCTCCGCTACAAAACCGTCCGTTGGCAAATGTGCTTTGCGAGTTGCGTCATCGCGACGTCGGCGAGCGCGAGCGCGTTCAGGTAGCGGCCAGATCCAGCGATTTCATCGCCACACGCTTTAGCGCTTCTTCTCTCCGCGACGCCGCCTCTCCGTCCCCTGCCCTCCCCTCCCCTCCCCGCCCCGCCCCCCTCCGCCTCGCAGGCCGCGTGCCTCGCGGCGGCCGTGCCCTTTGCTGGGGCGCCGCCGCCCCCGCCCCGTCCTCTGAATGTTTGATGTGGACGCGCCGCCTCCAGGCCCTTTGAAGCGGCTCCCGGCGCGGGACGCTGCCGTTGTTAATTGGATTTCGCTTTGGGAATAAAGCATTATCAATTTACCTTTTGCCGTTCCTCCCTTGCGCCCCCGCGAAAGTGAGAAGCGGCTCGGGCAAATCATGCGCTGAGAAGTACCGGTAGTTGAAGGCTGAAACGGGCTGTGTTGCCAGCCGCAATTACGTTGTCTGCAATAGAATTAATGACAACAGATTAATGAACGTTGAAACTCAATTTAGGATCGCTATTGAATTTTTGTGTTAGTAGCTCTGATGCACATTAACGAGTACATATTAAACAATTATCAAATACGTGCTATCCGATGAAGTCAGTTATCATTGTCTAATTGGTTATTTGCAGTTTCTCTTATTTACTGCATTGCCAGGTGTTGGCAAATATAAATATATCGAAGTATTAATGTTTTTATTGAATAAATACTCGCATACAGATAAGAGAACATGTCATTTAAAATTATTCTGCTGCAACAGTTCTTATTTACAAAGATATAGTAGCAGACAAGACAAACAATATTAGGTTTTTATGAATGTTTTGCGGGTGTTTTATTTATGTAATATATAAAAGTTTTAAAAAGTGCATGTCACGTATGGCTGATATTTTAGTATAGAAAAAAGCCCAAGTTTAAAATAGAGAAACTGCATTTATTCTACTCATAAATAATCAACGGAATGAAGTAGATGTTCGAAAATCTCTCGCAACCCATTCTAACGGGCTCATTGCCTTTAATTATCGTAAAGCACTCCGGCAAAACATCCACGCTACTCTGTGCAAGTGCCGTTATTTTCGCGCATGAGGAGAGAGCAGTACAACACGCAGCCGGCGGCGCCATCATTCTAATTCTGGCGCGCATTATCATTAAGCCGCAATGTGCAAAGATTGTTAAGTGACTCGAAGAAGACGATTCATCAGCGGCTTTCATGGCGGCTCGCGAGAGAATCGGGGAGCGCACCAGAGGCGGGACGCCGGCGGCAGGCGACGCGGGGGCGGCACTGGGGCAGCGGCGGGGGCGGCGCGGGGGCGGCGACAAGACGAGGGCGGAGGCGGGGGCACAGGACGGGTCGCCCGCCTTTTGGCGCCCGCACACCTTTGCGCGGCATAAGACAGCGGGCCGCCGATGATTAAGCGTCTACACGGCCATCTTAATTAGTGCGCTAATCTCTATTCCACTTGTGTAGCGCGGAGATACACTCCGCCCAAGAGAAATGGCGTCGGCGTTATCTTGTATTTTGTTTTGGCTTGCGGAGGTAAAACAAGGTAGCATCGGGATTCCTCCCTTTTCAGCGGACGCGGGAACAATGGAATAACTAAGTGCGGACTGTCAGGCGGCGGGCGGCGCGCACGATAGCGCGGCGGCGGCGGCGGAGGCGGCGGAGGCGGCGCGGGGCGGCGCGGGGGCGGCGGCGGCGCCGAGGGGCGGCGCGACTGCCTGCTCGGCCCGCCCATTGTGCCTCGCCGGTCTGTATTAGCTTCGCTAATATGCTTCAAATGGAGGTGAGGCCGATCTTCCGAGGCGGCGCATTCGTCACCGCCGCGGAGCCCTCTGCCACGCTCCGCGCCCAAGACACCGCGTCACGCGAGCCGGCGGGGGCGGCGCAGCGAGGGGCGGGGAAGAGCCGCGCTCGCGCGTCAAAAGGAGGGACACGGCTCGGCGGGAGGTGTCGTGACCCCGGAGATAATGCGGGCGGGCGGCGGAGGAATACGGCGGCCCAGAGAAGAAGCGGTTGAATGTACCAGTAGGTGGCGGTGGGGTTGAAGATCCTTTGCAATGAATAGTGGCATCCACACGTGAAGATACGGGCTCGCGTTGATGTTCTTCTTAAATGAGGGAGAAGACGACCTATTGGATAATTTATAACTAATCCCACCATAAGAATTAGGAAGATTTCTCAAATCTTCCTCGTTATTTCCTCATTGAAAATTGTAATGTTTAAAGAAGAATGCTTCATTGCTTTTCCATTTGACTTTTATCATTAGTCTAAATTATTAATAAAATTCTAAAATGCATGTTTCTGAAAATTTTGTGAAAGAGGAAGTACATTTCGCACAAAATAATGTAAATATCACCAACGATATCATGATTTTATTGCATTAGGTTATCAGTTATTGTATTTACAAATTGGAGATAGTTGCCGGCTGCTACAATGCTTTTTCACTCTGTGGTATAAGGGGTTTATCGACATGTTTCGCGGTGGTAAGTAGTGATTTATTACCCGAAATAAATGGGTAAGAAATGAAGTGATATGCAATTTAATAATAGAAACATTAAAAATATCCGATATCAGAGCAACGTAATATTGGTTCTCGCTTTGCCTTACATCGCTAGAGCATCTACCGCTGACTCCCCATCTTTTATTTCCATTAAGTTAAAGGTTGATAATTGTGTCATACAGTCGCCGACATGAACATAGACGCCATTTCATCCATCGTTCACGTCGCCATCGGCACGGGTTCTAGCTCCTCCGCCACAGTTATCATCACCGACCCAATATCATCATTCACATCGTCGCACTAGACACTGAGAATACTGCCATCGTCACTGCCATCGTCAAGTATTACCAGCGCCACCGCCACCACTCTCACCCCCGCTGTCGCAACCTTCACCGCGGCCGCCGTTGCGCCCACCCCCGCCCTTGTCCCCGTTTCCACCCCCACCCTCCGCGGCTTGCGGCCCGTCTCCTCCCGTCCCCTCCCTGACCCCGCCCCGTCAGCACCGCCGCCTTCGCCCTCGCCTTCGCCACCACCTCACCCCCGCCGCCTGTACCTCGCTCGCCGACGCCCCGCCCCCGCCTTCGCAGCACGCCCGCCCGCTTGCCCGGGAGGGCACGGCCGCTGCGCTCTCTCGCCGCCTCTCTCACGCGGCCGCTCTATGAAATATTGCGGCCGAAGCGCGGCGCGGCGCGGCGAGGCGAGACGGGGCGGCGCAGGGCGGGGGCGCGGCCGCCGGCAGGGGCGGGGGCGGGGGCGGGGGCGGGGGCCGTCCCCGGCTAATGAGCGACGGGGCGCGCGTCGTGACGCCGGCCCACGCCGCCGCTGCCACCGCCGGCCACGACGACGCCGAGACCCCACGCGACAGTGAGCAATAGGATCACTCCCCGCGCGATACGATCGACTCGCGCCGAACCACAGCCCCTCCGTTCTCACACTTGCCGCTCGCAGGGGCCGCGCCGGGAGTGCTCGCCCAGTGGCGCTCTAGTGCGCTACTCCACCAGCAAGACACTTGCGACGCTCCTATTGCACAAGAAAAGGGTTGCTGATTGAAAGTCTTCCACGAGACCAAGTAGACGTATATAAAATGGGGTCATCGCCAGGCAGAGGGGTGGTAAAACCAGTTAAAATAAAGTGGAGTCATACACTATCGTTATATAATTAAACGTGACAATATTTTTCTTAGAACGACATACAATTGTAATCAAAATTCTATGGAATTTAAAAGCGTTCCTTAAACTCTATGGGGAAAAATGTTTCGTAAGATACGATATGCACGAATGAATATAATTATTTTATTAAATAAGTGTTGATTTCATGACTGATTGAAATGATTAATTCTTGGATTGTATTAATCCAGTAATCTCAGAACTTTATAATGATTTGAATGTTCCAAAGTTCGAATTGTTAAAAGAAATATTTAGATGCCTAAACATTTGGACTATGTGAATCTTAAGATGTCTTCCCCCCTTTTGAACAGGTGAAACTATTCCTCGTATGCCTTCTCGTTGTAAATATTTAAATAACTTGGGAAAATTCTCCAGAAAATCAATAATTGTGACAGTGCTTCCAAAACACTTGGTATGCTTAATCACAATTTCCTTATTTCATTAAGAGTGTAATATATATTGCATGAACAGCTGATTCATTAAATTGACTGCGACGCGGAAAATAAACAGAAAATTCTGCGTCCGTCCAAGGCAAAATAATGACTTCTCGTAGGAAATTGAGTTCAAACTTCAACAAAATCAAAGAAGAATTTATTTTTACTGCAAAATAGAAAATTCTCCAGAATGTGCAGTAAGTGTATTTCAGAATAATAAGTGGTATCGGTAAACAACGTTTGAGAGAACTTAGTTGAAAGTTCCACGTACACGTTTCTTCCACCTTTTCATCCATTCCACCCATTTTTTTAAAGTACTTTTCTTTAAAGGCATTTTGACATTCATTGAGTTTGGAATTTTAGTTTCACAGACTTGAAGATTCAATTGAAATTCTGGTAGTAATAAAAGTATTGAGTCATCGACGAAAGGCGATAATTAGAACAGAGCCCAACCTGACAAGGAGATGATTCTGATCGAAATGAAGTGCGTTTCAATTCTATAATGACGTGTTTTCATTCTTTTATTATTCATCAACTCAGTATCAGTCCCACCATTCTTCTCATGACCCGCATTCGCCCCATCACTGCCCCACCTCTATCCCTGTCTCTACCCTTGCCTCCACCGTCAGAACAATTTCGTCAATCATCCGCCCCAGGGCCTGATCCAGCCGATCATTTTTGGGAATTGGGGCATAATAGATTTTTGTTAAATAATGAACATATTTGCTATTATATTGGATTTCATTTTGTAGTGTATATATGTTACTGCCCTCGCATTTCATTCTTTGGAGTAGAGACAGACCTTGAATTCACCTCTCTGTGATCACCCAAATCGGAAGCAGCTCATTGCTATAGCTCATTGCTCAGCGTGCTCGCTTTCCATGACGCGACCGCGGGTTCGATTCCCGGTCAGGCAAGTGTACGTTTTCCTAGTGTGCGTTTTCCTTGCAATGTCCCAGAATAAGTTGCTGGGTGACGATGAGAAAACTCACTTCTTGGGTTGAGAAGACCAAGATACGGCGTAGGGATGCCTTCGGGCTTACCACACGCCAGGACGCCGTCATTAGGCTCAGACTTACTTCGTCAGAGGCACTAGTATATATATATATATATATATATATATATATATATATATATATATATATATGAGACACTATAGCAGAATTGTCCAACTGGCGGCCCGCGGGCCGCATGCGTCCAGCGGTGACATTTATTGTGACCCGCATAAGTTTATTAGTCAAAAGTGCATCCACGCCGGGCGAGAATATTGTACACCTAGCGGATGAGCCCTGTCGGGGTCAATACTGTATTAATATAAAAAGTTATTTTTAATTAAGTTTAGATTTTTAATAAAATTCTGGTAAATTCATTCACATGTCAATGTGTTTCACTGCATTTTGCATGATAAGGCCTGACGTCACGAGTGGTTCCAATTCCCCCCCCTCGTTTGAAAGCAGCCGGAGAAACTGCTGATAACAATATGGAGAAATGAAGTAAGTGGATCGCCGGAGTAATGAAAATATTGCCCTCAAACACATTACAGGTCTTAGCTCCAGCTTAGGCCCTTGAGACCTTTTAAGTCGGTCACCCCTGTGCTGTTCCATTTTATTTTTTAAATAATTACGCAATTCTAACATATTATTTAAATACATCTTGTGAAAGAAAGGAAGGTAACAAACAAAAATTTTAGGTCTTTTTTTTTTGGGGGGGGGATGCATGGGAGCCATGCTGCCCCCCCCCCCGTGGATCCGCCACTGCGTCCACCCCGTCCCCCTCTCTCGCCACGCCCCCTTCCTCGTCGCCCGCTGCCCGGCCCTCGTGCGCGTGTTCCGGGAAGCGCGTCTGGCGCATCGCGTCTTGGGCAGCGGCGGCCTCGTCCTCGCCCTCGCCCCCGTCCTCGGCCTCGGCCTCGGGCTCGCCTGTCGCTGTCGCTCGCAGCGCCGCCTCCGCGGGCGGGCGATCGCTTATCCCGCGCGTGTTGCCTGTCCCGGCCATCCACTCGCTTCTTTCGCCCCGCGCACGCTGTATATCTTACGGCGCAGCTCCTTCTCGGGGAGCTGAAGAAGTGATGCGCCTTTCCTGCGCCGTGGACGCCGCGCCCCGCCCCGCGCCCCTCCGCGCCCCGCCGCGCCCATCACGCCACGCCGCGCCGCGCCGTGAATTCGTTTCGGCGTCGAGTGTACGCATTTTCCTGATTTGTGCCCCTCGGGAGCGCCCTTGACGTCGCGGCTTCCAGCAGGAGGATGTTTCCCGAGAACGGCGAGTTCGTTCTTCGAGAAGCTTCTCCTAGAACGTGTCGTGTTGTGTAGTGCCAGCAAAACATAACCAATGTTTGCCGTTTCTCATTTAATGGGATTGTTGAAAATAATTGTATGTGCAATCTGCCCCTATGTTTTCAGGTGTAAATCTTGTTTGCCGTAAGTGAATAAACAATTACATGAATAAAACATCATAAATCAATATATTTTATATTTTAAACTAATACTTCCAGTAAGTTATTGTGGAAATAAAACAGTAGAACACTGTTTCTCCGATTATCTATTATTATTTTCATATTTGTTAATTTGTGTTATAACAATATTTACGTGACTAGCCCATTGCTCGAAACAGTCTCTAAAGATTGTTTACAATCACACAAACTACATATTAGCGTATTTGCGATGGCTCAACAGTGATGTCAACAAAATTGGAGGTCCTAAATCCAGTTCTGTGGGCAAAAAGCCGTCATTATCCTCGAGTTTCATGACCATTGAGATTGACGCTCATTTTCGTCTGGGTGATGTCCGGTACTCTAAAAGAACATTAATATAAGGTGAACTGTGTCACTGGACTGACAAAAACAAATATTATTTTATATTACATTATTATTACAAAACATTAATTTACAAACAAATTGTTTTGTGGGTTCTTATATATTTAGTAAGTTTTCACCTGTCATAATTTCTTGATTTTTTATTGTATTATTAATTATTTTTATTTTTTTACCACATTTTATCATTTAATTTTACAGCCTATTAATGAGGACAACAATCTCGGAAACTGTTGCATGGTTATGAAGTAAATTGTTACAAAACTTTGTCTGTCTATAAATATGGATCCTAATTCCTTCAATGCATATAATTAATTAGACAGACTAAATAGGTGAAATAACGAATATATAACATTGTTTGTAATTTAGCTTTTATTTATAATCAATTTGTTAAATGATTTTCACAATAATACTCATTAAGTAATAACTGGAATTACGATAATTTTAATTACAAATTGTGTCAAAAACGTTTCGTTTGCATCCTAACACGCAGGAGTACATATACCGTTATTTGTGTGTGATCACAAAAACATCTAAACAAAATACACTTGCGAAAAAATATGGTCTAATTTTTACAAATAATTTATTCCACTATTTCTTCTAATGAAAATAATTCATTCAATAATCTTCTTATCGGTTCTCGGAACATCTCACAAATGCTATTCTAAAACTTTCTCCCGGTTTTAACTTTGGTTTGTATAACTGCGACGTTGATACCGGTTTTTTAAGCAAGATTTTCTTTAGTATTGTCAATTTTCTTGTAGTATTATTTCGAAGCAATAATTGCATAAAATCCCCAATTATTTATGTTCTCATGTTGTTTCTTTCACACTCTTTGAAGATTATATCACTTGAAATATGATCATTTAATTTTTGAAACTCTATGAACACAACTAAAGAAACACACCAGTCAAAAAAATGTTGAAGAGTGCATTCATATCATTCTTACGGATCAAAGTATGCTCCTACCCATTTGTGATTTTCACAAGGTAACATTAAAGATCTCATGTACCAGCAATTGAATGTATAGGGTTGTGCAGAAAAAATAGTAGAGTTTAAACAAACCAGCATATTGTAAATAGTACAAACATTTATTTGAAAATACATTGAGAAAACAGGTAAAAGTATGCCATTTAGTCATTATTGACAATAGTCATTGTTTCTTGAAAATTACAATCGAAAACTGATCACCATTACATTGTACACATTCCTCCAAGTGGCGAATGAAAAGCTACAACACACGATGCACTCATATCCGTCGCTTAATATAGGCGTCTCATATCCGGCGCTTAAGATCTGCCAACGTGTGAGGGCGCGTAGTGCAGGTTTGACCCTTTAGATATCCCATAAGAAGAAATCAGCGGTACTTAAATCTGCCGACCGCGCTGGCCTGTTAAAGATATACGATTCCGCTCCTAAATGACCAAGGAAATCCATTACAAACTTCCTTCGGGCAACTTTATCATTGTTTTCGACTGTTGCACAAACGACATGTTTTAGGAGTGGAACTGTAAATCATGAATGATATGCTGCTAGGTACGAGGCTATATCCTGAGCTCTAAGGCGTCTGACAGCGGAACGCCGAGGAGTTCGGATTAGTGCTTGACAGGCTGCCTCTATCCACGCATGAGTCCGTTGTGACCTAGGACGTCCTGGATTTTGCAACTAAAGGCTCTACCCCATACGTCATATACAGTTTTTTGATCAAATAAATCAAAGCAAGTTTTGATCCATTAATATGGAATTGGTTCACACACCCTTCGGTGAGTGAACCGATTTCGCTGATCAAGGACGTTGCTGTGACGTCTCAGCTTGAAATAGCTACGAAAGATTCTTTGCACAGTAATGGAAACTCGTTTTTAAATTTAAAGAGCGGTGCTTTAAGCATTATATGCCATAATTACAAATGGCCATCTTTCCCCACTTTATTCCACATACTTATCTCGCGCATGCGCGAACAGTACGTCTGTACTACGTGACTCAAATCAGGCTATTCTTTCCGCGCAACTCTGTATCATAGAGGCTTCTATTCTACAATTTCACTTCACTTTTTGGCATGTTTTTATAACTAGCGTAGTATTTTTTTTAGAAATCGCTCATAATTGAGGCGTTGACAAGAAAGAGCAATAAGACACTAACACACACATATAAATCGTTTTTGTCTGTTAAGATGTCTGTTAAGTAAAAACTCTTGTCAGTGGCATGGTAAAGTCAATAAGTCTCTACGAGCAATAGTATATATTCTGCAGCCCTTCAATGATGACATTAGCGGTTAAGTGCCAAACTTCTTTTGCCCGCCCCATTAGATTTTATGACTTAAATGCTTTTCCTTATCAACGTCGTATTTCTTTTAACGGATCTTCAACCATCATTTTTCACTACAACATCAGTAATCCTTTGCGAGAATATTCCATGCGTGGACCTCCTGAGTTAGTTCAGGGCCAGCATTGCCGCTGCCTCTGACACATTGTTCCCACTGTGGCGTAATTTCCACAGGAGACAGGTATCTAAGTTGATATCAGTCTGGAGGATAATTCTTACGGCGGGTGCTCTGACCGGTAACTTTCTGTTTTTTTATCAATACTAGGCAAATGCTAGAGAAGTACCCTAAGATACGTCACGGATCACGCCACTCTTTCCTTCCTGATCCTTGCCTCTCCTTACACAAATTTAACAACTTACATGCACTGCTCTACCACATATGTCAGGAGACTAATCGATAGCTGAGAAGTTGCCTCGGCCGGGACGATGCCCAACTGGGAGAGATAACTGGAAGGAGAAATTCACCGCAAGCCAACGTGTTGGTCGGCGCTACATCTTACTATCAAGCAGGGAGAGGGACATCGCCATCTCCCGGGGGATAAAAACGTGCGACTTGCTCAATTTGTAATACATTTTTTGAATAGAACCTTAATATTTGTTTAAGAAATTAAATGAACATTCTTGAAAGGGACTTTCAGTTTTTACATTCAAGTTACTGCCGTTTTTTAATGAGGAATTTCACATTTTTGGAATACAAACTGGTGAAATACTCATACTTATTAGTAAAAAGGAAATAACTGATTACGGAAGCCACGGCCTGTGAAATGATGTTGGACACATTGAAGTGCGAGTGGCCCTAAAGGAGTTGGGGCGGTGGGCGCGGAAGCTCGGCCGCTCTCTGTTGGCGGGCAGCACGGGCGGCGCGGGCGATCAGCCGATCACGCGAGCGCCAGCCACGAAGCGCCAGCGCCGTTCTTCTGGGTTTCGCTTCGCTCGCGCCGCGCGCCCGCCCGCCCGCCGGAATCGACCTCAAATTGGCAATTCATTGCCGGGTGGCCCTTCACGAGCGCTTAGCGCGGCTGGGCGCGGGGCTCGGCGGCGGCGGCGGCGGCGGAGGCGGAGGCGGAGGCGGAGGCGGCGGGCGCCGGTGGAATATGGAACGCGGAAGAATTGATTGGTGGCGGCAACGGCGCAAAACGAACTCCGAAAAAATTAACAAAGAGCGAAAAAAGGAGTTGAGGCAGCGGTCGCCGCGGGGGAGGAGGGCCGGGGGCGGGAGGAGGGCGGGAGGAGGGCGGAGCGGGGGCGGAGGTGCAGGCAGTGGCGCGCTGCGCTGCGCCGCGGACCGCGGAGGAGGGCAGGCGGGGAGGTAGAGGGTGTCGGCGGCCGCGGAGGCGTCCGCGGCGGCGGGGCGGGGGCGGGGGCGACGAGCGCTCTGCAAGAAACGCAAAGAAAGCCGCGAGGTGGCTCGCCACCCGCCGACACGGCGCTTCCCGCCGCTCGTCCGCGCTCTGCGGCCGCTGCCGCTACCGCCACCGCCGCCACCACCGCCGCCACCGCCGCCACCGCCGCCACCGCCGCCACCGCCGCCACCGCCGCCACCGTCGCCACCGCCGCCACCGCCGCCACCGCCGCCACCGCCGCCACCGCCGCCACCGTCACCGCTGCCACCGCCACCGCCACCGCCACCGTCACCGTCACCGTCACCGCCACCGTCAACGCCGCCACCGCCCCCACTGCCACACCGCCGCCACCGCCGCCTCCGCGCATTTCTTGCCTTCGAGAGCGCCTGCCGCCTCCGACATCCTCGCCGCCTCCGTCGCCTCCCTCGTGTCTTGTCCACTGCTCTAATCTTCTCCAATCCTCAACATATCCACCGCGCAACCTTTTCGATGTTGCTACAACCTCAGCCACTTCTACCGAACGTAATATCTCCTTCCATTTGGCCTCTTTCTAATATGTGGCATCTCTTTACTATGCACCTTTTTACACTTTTGGCAACTAACCCCTGATCGAAGTCCGTGTGATCTCATCGTATAATCGCGACGTTCTGTTAGGAAAGTTACCGTGCCGTAACCTCCCTCTCGCACTCTACTCGCTAAAAGTCTATTGAATCATATCATCATATCATGAAAATGATACCTAGCTTCACGAAGTGTATGAGGCTTTTGTCGTAAAGGGTTCATATGTCATAGAGAGAGTTTCAGTGAATATTTACCTTCCCTGGTGACTCAACTCGAATTTTCTAAAGATGTGCCGACAATTGTTTGAATATGATCCATATGTTAGCAAAATACATACTCCGTGGTGTTGGAGGAGAACCAACGTTATTGCATTGTAAAGATTATAAAAGGTCATAAACGCTAACAGACATATGTCAATACTCTGACATTTTTTGTCCTAGAAAGAATGATTCTAAAGCGTAGATAAAAGTCCATAGATTAGGCCTTCCTTCCGAACAAGGCATGATACCGTCCAGATAGATCTTGCCGTGGACAAATTCGTAGCCAGCCCTCCACTCCCACTACACCCATACATTCATAGAGGGATATTCATGGACTAATAATGCGACGCGCACTTGAAAACGAAAATAGTAATTAAGAGGGCGTTGACGTCGGGGAATCAATGACAGTGATTATTTACATGGAGAATATCAATAGTTGTGTAGATACAGAACAGTGATTTTGGTGATATCTTAGTTAAATTGTAAAGAAACCAGTATATCATATAACAATACTAATCCTAGAAAAAAGGAAGATGTCAAATATTGTTATCTCTTGCTTTGCAATCAGATGGAGTGTTCATTCGTAAATGTGACACCGACCCAAATATCAACATTAAGGTGAAAAGTGTCTATCTCAGTTACTTCACTTGAGAACGGGAGTGCAAATTATCATATACTTCACAAAGCACATGGTGTAAAGGTTTTCGTCACCTTTTTCTTATCAAATATCTTCATTGAAATCACCCGACAATAATGTTTAGTCAAGCGACGTCCTCTAGCAACTTGAAAATTATTTAAATGCCAAAACCCTTACAAAATCAAATCAGCTTCTAGCGGCCGGCTGCTCTGATCGGTAGTTTCCGTGGGTTCTCCGATCAACACCAGGCGAATGCCGGAGCAGTACCCTACCAAACGGGCCACGGACCGCGCGCGATCTGTCCTTCCTCTTCCTTGTCCTATCCTCTCCCCTTACACACACACTTACACTGACATGCACTACACTACGACATATTCCGGGAGACCGTTCAGGAGTTTAGAACTTGTCCCGGCTGGGGCGGTGCCCCGCTGGTGGGAGAGTCTTGGTTAGGGGGAAACCCTACTAGCCGACGGTAGGTCGGCGCCGGATATCGCCATCCAGCGGGGGAAGATCACCGCCATCTCCCAGAAAAAACATGCACTACACAAACGGGAATAATGACCACAGTAGTTTACGCGCCCGGAAACACGAAAAAATCAATCAATCAATCAATCAAATCAGCTCTAAAATCTTCAGGTTTCTTAACCCCGCAATTTTCTGTCTCTGAGACAAACTCTTTTGTTCATTTACCATCGTCAATGTGAACTTTTTTGATGTTCTCTGCTATATAGAGTGCGTCGTGCAGTCATTCACATCTCGTTCCATAAACGCTGCTGCTATACAATCTTTGTTTTGTTTTTTGGTACTTCAAAGTTTCCCAGAATGAACGTTTCCTCGTTTAGGGAACCTTGGATCGTGTACCTGAAGACATGTTCATTTCAAGCGATTGGTTTCCACTTACTATCTAATAAATCTCGTCATCGAGAGCGAGCGCGGTGGGAGCTGAATCGTGTCCCGCGACGCGCGAATGAGCGTAGCGGGGGCGGGGACGGGGGGAAGTCATGGAGGCACGGTGTGGGGCTTGCTCTGGCAGCGTAGTAAGTGAGCTAGCGAATATGCGACTGAGTGACACACGGGTGAGAGAAAGGAAGGAAGGAAGATGGAAAATAAAAGACTTTGTGAGAGACCGAAGAGGAAGAAAAACAGTAAGGGGAGACAAGTTCACGTACGGGCAAACAGAGAAAAGCATGTGGTGCTCTGGAGGGCCTGGAGAAAATAGATTCCAGAAACCGCGATACGAAAAGGAAGCTGTAGCACTCCCAGTAGCATGAGACGTTGCAAAGAGAATAGAACGCGAGACGGCTGAAAGAAACAACGAATGTGGGTGCGTAGCGAAGGCGGGCGTGGACGCCGAGGTGGAGAATCGCGACCAGAGCGCTGAGGGCGGGACGAGGCGCGGGGGCGGGGAGGTGAGCGGCTCGCCTGTCGCTCCCTGACGCCGCGCGTTGAAGAATCGCAATCCGCTCGGTCGAGCTCCGCGCCTAACTGCCACCGCCATTAAGGAGACGGCGCGACGGGCAGGGGCGGGGGGGAGGGGCGGGGCCGGGCGAGCCTCGTTAAAGCCGTGAGGGCGGAGGCGCAGGGGTGAAGAGAGAGGAGCAGCAGGGCGGGGGCTCCGCCGAGGCGCACGTCGGGCTACTGGAGCGTCTCCGCTGGCTGCGAGGCTGACTGCTTGCAACATTGCCTTCTGGTATCAGCGCGGATTTAGGAGCGTCAAGTTTTGCAAATAATACTTTATTATAATTACTTAAAATAATCGTTATATCTTCGACTGAATTATTCTTTGGGAAATTCGCCATTTATTCATAAAAATAATGAAATATTTATGTGGTGCCTTAATCATAATATTCTGCTTTTGAATACAGTAACAGTATTGTGGTTGTATTCTGTATTTCAAATATTTTCTTCGAAAGTTGTTTCAGGAATGTGGGACCGCTTTCATTACCTCTCCTTTATATCATTGTGCTACTAACGTATTATTTATTCGCAAATACGACTCGTATTCAAGGCAACAAAATAAAATTCAAAAGTTTCAACCAATTTTTATTTTGTCAATTTTCTCCAGAGTATTAGAGACTTTTCTATCTATGAAATGAACATTTTCTCAGGAAACCGAAGGATTTTCAGTCTCTCACCCTGGAATAAGCAAATCAAACGCTACGGAAACTACCATTTTTTTCTTTTTTTAAGAAGTAAAAGAAGTTGCTTTATTAATGGATTAAAATGAAACACTTATTGGAATATTTTTAGATCTTTTGAAAGTTTTTGACTTCATTGACAATAACATTTTGCTCTCAAAATTTCCTTAATAATTGCTCCAGATTGCATGTACTCGTACCTTAAACATCAATCGCAAAGAGTAGAAATATCGCACTGGAGCGAAAGAATATTTTTTACTCATCTTTCCAATTCTTTGCCAATTGAGCAAAGAGTCCCGCAGGGTTCGTCTTTGTGTCATATCCTCTTTATAAACGATACGCCGCTAATGGACGAACGTCCTTTAGAAACAGAAGGACAGTTCTGTATGTTGATGACACGAGTATTCTTTGGAAAAGTAAAGAAAAAAGTGTGATTTCAGAAGTTTCGAATTGGTTGCATAATAACAAATTAATAGCTACCGGAAGAAAAACTGTTTCGATGCTGTTCTGCATTTCAAACTGGCTATCGCATGCTACATTGAGAATGAACAAAATGCATTTGGATTATGAAAAGGTAACAAAATTTCTGGGTCTCTCATTCAGTCAAACCTCAAACTCTTGTTTAAGTACCAAAAGAAGTTTAAGTACAAAGTAAAATGTTTTCTGCTGCCTTACTGTCTCTATATAAGACTAAACTGGCCTTCAGAAAGAAAAAAAATATTTATTTTAATATTAATGTATTAGTAGGAGTAGAGCCGGAGGTATTGATTTCTATTTTGTTTGCAATACTAAAAAATCTATCAGTTTTTCTATAACTCCGGAGCGAAAATGCCTAGATTTCAAAGGTTGCTAAGCTCGTTTTGTTGATACTTTTTACATCATTGAATTATTTGTAGTTCAAATATGAGGAGGAGATTCTGAAGCTGAAGAAAATGTCTGCAGAATGTAGTTCTCCCCTATACCTTCTTAGATCGTAAAATGTAAACGTTCTATCAGATTAAGAAACGTTAATGCATTGTCAGTGTAATTGGAATCCAGTAAAATGCTATCCATTTGCATTCCTTGAAATATATGAGAGTTGGATTAAAATGTAACGTTGAAATATACACTTACATATGTCGGAATAAACTAGTTTTACGTTTTTGTCTCAGATATTACTCAACTACTATTTACATTTAAGAATTTTCTTGCTAGCGTTGTCAAACAGCGTTGAGATTATGTAGTATTGCTGAAGAGATTGCCTCCATTAGTAAATTAGGATTTTCAATCTTAAAGTAAAATTCCCAAAGAAAATTATATATTCACCAAGATCTTCAGATAAGAACTCGAATGAGCTATGACGCGCCATGGTTTTATACTAGTGAGAATTATATACGCGTTCGTATACACTGAAGACGTCTATCCTTAATTCTGGTTATCACACTAGTATATTAAAATAATTAATTGAAACCACGATACCGTTTTTAATAATATTCATCACAGAACAATATTAATAACTTCATGTTTGCAGCGATGAACCTGTATCATCGTTGTTTGTGATAATGATTATCAATGACAGTTGCTATTGAGTTAAGCTCTTGTTCCTGTACCTATGATTTGGATGTTTATTGGCAACTATGATCCATTGAGACTGATCACTTCAGAGAATCGTGAAAATAAGTTGTATTCTACGCGTACGTTTTCTTGATCCCTGGGTGACCTCGCCTTACTCCTTTACTAATATTAGTTGAATTCAGAATAAATTATAGCAAATAACGTTGACAAACTGGTATTCATAAATGCTCACTTCCCTGTAATTCCGTATATTTTGCAAATAAAAACGAGCTACAGATTTAATTGTCCTGTCGACCCCCACTCCTCTCGCATCGTGTGAAATGAGAGCTGAAGAAAACGTGCGCGGATAATACGAGGGAGGATGACAGGTGCCGCGGAGGAATGTTGGCGAGGAGGGCGAGATTGGAGGTCCTCCGGAGCAGCAGAGAGACACGCGGCCGGGCGCTACCGGGAAGTTGGCGACGCCCATTCACCACCGCCCCTTTACCGCCACCCCATCCGTCCGAGGCACGGCATCGAGATGTCATTCCGTGCAAAGTTGGACCGCGGCGCGCCGGCCGAAGTTGGGCAGCGTGCGCATTGACTCAAGTTGAGCCGGGGCGCAGCAGTCGGCCGCCCGCTGGGCAGGCGCCCTCGTGTCCTCCGCCCTCAGCGCCTCCTGTCCTCGGCGGCCGACGCCACGCCCCCGTTGTCCTCGCGGCGAGCGCCGAAGGGGGGCTTCCTCCGAGAGGGCGCGCTCCGGGCACACAGTGCAGAATCCCTGCGCCCCCGCGCCCGACTCCGCCCGTGACCTCGAGGAGAGGACTCCATGACGGAGCAGCGCGCCGCCCCGGGGCTGAGAGGTCCGTTCCCTGGCATTGCAGTGATTAATATAGGAAATAGAACAATGAAGGAACTCAGAACAGGTTACTCCTGGGTCGGGCTTTGAACAATGAAGGTCGGTTGAAAGATCACCTTCCATTTAAAAAGCATTTGATGAGAAGTTACTTCGGATTAGATTTATTACATTTTTTTTTATTTCACGTACATCAGTTAGTATATTTAAGTGCGTTTTTACTTCTCCGTTTTCTTTTCTAGATTGTGAGCTAAATACTCTCCATACTCTGTATTTTTAAGAAAAGAAAGGCTAATGAATCAAGTACAAAAACATTGCATGAATTGTTCTGGTTGTTGATTGCCATTAAACCTACGGTAGCAACTCTAAGAAACCGTAAAACCTTGCATGTTCAAATTCCAGAGACTAGTCCAGCGTGAACTTTTTGTCTCATTTGCGTCCTCGTGCCTGACGTGGCGACTTGGTCGACGGCACCCGGATAATATCCGCTAATCGGCGTGGCGGTTTCGGAGCACGGCCCGCAGAGCGCGCGGATCTGGCAGGGGTGGGGGCGACGGGGTGGCGGGGCGGTGGGGTGGCGCCCACTGCCGGCGCCCCTGGCCGCGGCCTCCGCCTCCGCCGCCGCCCGCGCGCCGCAAGAAGCCGACTTTCTCCGGCGCCCCGCGCGAGCCGCTTTCTTGCTCCCCGGCGGCAGGGGGGCTGCTTCCGATTTGGGTGATCGCAGAGAGGCGAATTCAAGGCCTGTCTCTACTCCAAAGAATGAAATCTTCGTTTGAGTTGTCAACACTTCCGCGTTGCTCTAACTAAACTGCAAATGTCCTCCCGCCTTTATTTTTTAGGTTGTATAAAAGAAGTGTTTTAATGCAAACCCATTATTTGAGTTCGTCGTATTATAATATTTTTGCTTTCAGTGAAATTTTTGCAGTGTAGTAATTCCTTTATGTATTTCTTCACTGTAATTCTGAAGGTAATCGATGGTAAGTGAGAAACGAGAAACTCTATTCTTGAGTGTCTGTACTGGATCATGTTGGCCTTGAGAAACCTAATATATTGTTTGCAGTTTTATTTTTCGTGTATCTATTTAATATGCGTATGTATTTAACTTAAATTTATGTATTCGTTTCTTCCGTCTTTATATAAAAACACGACAAACCTTTTATTTTTATCAATGCCACGGCCAACGCGGTAGGTTTGATAATAATCTGCATTTCTGCTGGCTCATTGTTTTCAAAATTTAATAAAGAGGTGTCTTCTTGTAAGAAACCTTTCAGAGTACCACGTAATATCTGACACATGGGTTTCCTTGTAAGTCATAGTTCGCATCCGCATCCACAAATAAGGCGGAGTCCCCGAGCAGCGCGCAGCAACTCAGGGTTCAATGTTCCTCCCGCAGAGCCGCCGCCGGTAATGTTTAAATGCGGCGGAAATTAACATATCGATGCGTGGCAGCCGTTTCTCGCTGCGCGCCCGCCCCACCCCTCCTCCGCCGCCGCCCCCGCCGCCGAGCGCAGCCGCCCTCACGCCGCCAGCTCCGCGTCCCCGCGCAGCCATTGTCGTATAATAGGCGGCTTTATTATTCTCCGCGGGGTTCGGGGATAATGCAGTTCCTCCGCGCCCCGCCATACACTGCCCGCCCGCTTCTGTAATTGGGGTTTCGAGGTTGCCATAAGATGTCGCGCCGGCGGAGGCGGAGGCGGCGGAGGCGACTGGGACTGCGGCGGCGCCCGCCGGCTTTGTAAGGAGGGTTTTGCGCGTCGGTGCCGGCGCGGCGTCGCAGCCGCCCTCCCGGGCCCGGCGCCGCGACGCCCGACGTGTCCCCGCCGGCCCCCGGCGCCTCGCAGACGCCGGAGGGGCGCCCGGGAAGCACGGGGGAGCGGCTGCGGAGAACGCCGAGGAGGGCACACGCCGCGGCGGCCGCTGGCCTCCGGAAGCCGGAAACGGAGGAAGACGTTGCACCGGGACGATGGAAACAATACTTTCGCTGACGTTGCGCAACAGGCAAAACTAATGATATGGAGCAGTTGCGGAAGTACACAATAATAAAATCAAAATATTATTAAAATAGAATAACAGGAATGACAACCAGTGATATTTCAGAGATTACGAAAGTAAAGTAAAAGTACTGTCTCAAGCCGTGAAAACGGATAGAATTAAATACAGTGTGACAAGATTTTAAGCTATTCTGAGGAACGAAATGATGGGATCTTAGTGATTGTGGAGACCTGCTGTAAATGTGGATTCGTCGGTGACGATGGATTATTAGTGACACAGGTTTTTGGGGGCCAGTGATCCCATCATCGAGAAATAACTCAATTTTGAAATCGACATATTACAGACAGCAATAAACCGCACACGGACAAGCACGATCCAGAGCTACAAACTAGAGATACGCCGTGCCTCTGCAAGACTGAAGACGCTGTCCCTTCTGAAGGAGATGAGTCAGTGAGCTAGGTGGGCGAGCGAGCCAAGGAGACGGGCGGGACTTGCGAGGACCGTAGTCCCTAGCGTCGAATGTCTTATACTACGCCGCGGGCGTTGCGCTGCCGCCCCGCCGCTTCCGCCGCACCGCCCACAAACCCGTCACCCCGCCCCGCTCCCGCCGCCCTACCCCGCCACCCGCCGCCCCGCCACCCTCGCCCCCCGTCAACCCGCCGCCCCCGCCGCCCCCGCCGCCCCCGCCGCCCCCGACGCCCCCGACGCCCCTGACGCCCCCGCCGCCCCCGCCGCCCCCGCCGCCCCCGCCGCCCCCGCCGCCCCCGCCGCCCCCGCCACCCCCGCTGGCCCCTCCGCCCCCACCGCTCACACCGCCTCCCCCGCCGCCACCGATGGCGTGACGGATGGCCGGGTCGGGCGCACGGCGGCCCCGCACGCGCCTTCGCCAGGGGCCTCGAGGGACGCGGCCCACACGTGGGCGGCCCTGATAACCGCCTCCCCCACCCGCTCCGGTCACCGCCCACCTCCCGCCTGCCCCGCTCTGCCGCTCCCCGCTCCTTCGCTCTAATGATGTGGGGCCCGCTGAGGACGGGTCGCTCCGACTCTGCCCAGCGTCTCTGTCCTCGCACAGCTCCGTCGCATTCTTCGCGTCTGGGGTTCATCACCGCCTCGCGGGACGGGTCGCGCTGTAGATGCTCGCCTGCGTGAGAATACACACTCCTGGGCGATCGTTACTCATTGCGGACGAACTCGCTCGCGATTCTTGCGCCTGAGAAACATGCTTCGTTTTCTGAATCGTGCTTTACTCTTGCTCTCTTTCTTTTGCAGATCCGGTTAATCGCCTTCTGACGAGAAGCAATAATAAAAGAATGGTTTTCTGAACGGCATTATTTGTGGTAACGTAACTCTAAGTTGTTTCTATTTATTTGTTTCACTTCAAAAAGTTAAAAATTGCCTGTTACGTTCCCTGGAGAGAAATGCAGCCTTTTCACTCTTTCGTGAGCTTTGGGATCCATACCCTAACTCAAATATATATTGTGTCCTTGTGTTACACTCTTGAGCACTCAGTAGACGTCCGGCCGATGATATAGGGCGACTGCCTTAAGCTAACGAGTCCCATAAATAATACAAATCCGACATATGAAACATATCCTTTGAATTGCTACTTTCATAATCAGTAATTATGATTTGTTTCAATATTTGTTTATTATTTCTTTAAGAGTAGTATGAAACATATCTTTTGTAGAGGAGATTCAAGATATCATAAGATTACATTCGTGTTGCTGTTTTTAATTATTGAAGAACTTGTAGGTACTTATTTACGCACTACAATATTTTTCGCTAATTTTTAACACTATTGAAGTAAAAGACCTTTTTAGAAAGCCATATAATTTCTTTGACATTAATCACATCTTGTCACACGATTAAATGTTTTTGTTATACTATATAAAAAACGGTCTTGAAACATTTACCAGTCTTAACCTTTGTTCTTACTTGTAGCTCACTTTTCCTTCTGTAATTTGCAGCAGTCGCATTGTTGTTGTGTTTTGTTTTACGTCATTTAACTTCCGCAAATCGTAGTTTCTGTAACCTCGAGAAATAACGCCTACGTGACTTTAATAATCATCGACAATTGTACTGTACCTACCAAACCTCTGAGAACATTCTATAAAAACTGACTTAGCCTCTGTTACGAAATGGTCAAGTCATATTCTAGAATTTTCTTGTTCTACAAAATTTTATTGTAGTGTCAGTTTATAGCGCCACTTCTTGGGAAACATCTTAGTTCATCTATTGTACTCCACTCCCTGCTGTCTGCAAATTATAGGGATTCAGTATTTTGCCGACATAATGAAGTCCTTATGCATTTCTGTATTGCTCTCGGGGAGCCACAATAGATGAACCGCCGCTTTGAACGGGTATGATTTTCTTCCTCTAACCTTGCGTGAAGGCTTATTTATAACTTGATTTCATTGTCTTGAATCTCGCAAAAAGTAGTTATGATGGTAATATAAGAAAGTGCGAGAAGCAAGAGTAAGGATGATTAAAAACTAAAATGTTTAATTTTCCTTTTACCATTCTCATGAATTTTAAATGCTTTAATTGGCAATTACAATTTAAGACATACATTTATTATATAATAGCTTGAATTTACTCAGCTGTATCGAAATGAGATGAAAATACTACAAAGAAATTAAGGAAATGGAAAAAAAGCACAAAATGTGAGCAGAATTTAAAAATATTTCTTCCATTAATTGTTTGTAATTTGGGACACAGAATCGGAAATTTAATCATATTAAAATCATATCTATGTATATATATCCAGTTTTTCATGTTGAAAGAAAGTTTTATTTGAATACTGTGGAGTAAGGGACAGAAAATTTCTACACCCTCCGCTATAATGTCAGAACATCAATATTTTTTACGATAGTATTTGAAGGATCGTCGTGTATTTAATTTACCTAAATAAATTAAATCATAATGGACACGTTTTTTCTGTCTAGGTATGACCCTTGCGCAATGCAGATTTTATTAAATGAATTAACCCACGATCAGAGGTGTTCGTGAATAGATAGTTGACAAGTAAAATCACAAAAGTTACCAGCAATTACGTGGTCATCATTATTCTCAGTAAAAATAATTTTCAATCATAGTTTGTGGTTTATTAGAATTCTAATATTTCATTCCTTGATTTGAAAGTTTTACACGAAAATAAATTCGCATACAATTATTTCAACATTGTCGTGATAATAACAAAGTCTATTTAAGTCAAAGTCTATTGTGTCGTTTTGTTCAGCAATATTTTAGCTGCTGCTGGCCAGTAGTATATTACTATTTTACTATTCGGCAGTCAAATATATCAGGTCATTTTTCCTACACATCACGTTTAGAAAATGCCTCCCTTCGCTCAACTGTTGTATTTGCTGTTCTGTGCCCACGTATTGCTATTTTGCGATCAATATGTACCCATTTGTTTATATCATTTTTAGCATTTTTATTTTTATTCGTTTTTTCATTTCAGAAGTTATACACATATTTATCATAATAAAAAGGAGTTATACATCATTTCTGTTCACATTAGTGACTTCTATAATCCCTCAAAGTGGTAACTATATATACTATATTGTGCTTTGACTCTGAAAACATTCAATGATTTAACTATTTATTACCCTTGTGAGGGCTTACAAATTCTTCCCAAACATTAAAGAGGCCTGCACTTGTCTCCTGGAGTCGTTATTCGCTACCGGTTGTGGGGTCGCAGTTAATCAAAGCGCGTTAGCAACTTAGGCGCTCGCGAAATGTTCGCATCCGTGCAAGCAGAAGGGAGTCCATAGGGAGTCAATACGCAAAACGAGTTTGCAGAAGGGTGTCAAGAGTAAATTGCAGGGTCGGTGAAGTCTGCCTCCGCCCCTGGCCCGCACCCCGCGCCCCACCTCCGTCGCTTCCGCTTCCCTACGATACAGCGGCGCGGCGCCCCAGTCACCGGTGGGCCCCGCAATTCATTACCTCCGGTGTCCTGACGAGTCTCCAAAGAATGTAAATACACCCCTAAATGAAGGAAGAGGGCGGGGAGAGGCGCCCCGGCAAGAGAGGCGAAGCCGCGAGGAGAAGAAGGGGACAGGCGAAGACGACGAGGGCGACGGAAGGGGATGTGAAGGGACGCGGGGGGACGCGAGGGGACGCGAGGGGACGCGGGCCGAGACGCTGCGAGAAGATCACGAGGGATGGAGGCGTGGCGGACGCGGAATGTAACGACGACGAGGCATCGGCACTTCCCAGATGCTGCGTTTAGACAAAGAACGTGGGAGAGCAGGCGTAGAAGAAGAAATAAAAGAGGTTATCTTCGTCAACATCCTAGCTTTATTAAGATAGCCGGCATTCGACGGCTTTGCCCTGATCGTCAGTCTCGCTGCTTTCGGCAAAAGTCGGTCGACTATGTGTGTGCCGACTTTTGCCGAAAGCAGCGAGACTGACGATGACGGCAAGGCCGTCGAAAGCCGGTTATCTTAATAAAGCTAGTATGTTGACGAAGATGACCTCTTTTATTTCTTCTGATAAGAACGTGAACAACACCAAATCAGAATTCCCACAGAACAAGCATATGATCGCAGGGATTTGTTTAGACGAAGTAACTACACGGAATTGTTTTGAAAAGTGTGACGCGGAGGGTGAAGGAAAGCTGTAAAAGATGAGACGATAAAATAAGATATTAATAATGAATGTGAATAATCTGTTAAACTTTAAAAATATATGTATACGTTGTTATCAATTGTTTTAATGCAATCTTGAAATGTGAACTAATTTTAAAGAGATCCCAAGGAAACTAAGCAATAGAAAAGATATAATGTTACGTAGTGGAAGACGATTTTATTAGAATTTGAGATGAAAACAATCGATCGGCCACAAAAGGTCGTGGGGGCATAGTTTGAAGATTTGTGATTTGATTATATCTACGCTAAAGCCTAAAATTCGCAAAACATGAGGAGCCAAATCAAGTGGATAGGAAAAGAACGAGCAAGATGGAAAGAGAGAGGAAGAAAGAAACCTTGAAAGATGAGAGATAGAAACGCAGAAGACTGCACCAGAAGGCGAAGTACCTCGAGAGGAGAACTGTTCGGTAAAGCAGGAACGGCTCAACAACTTAGCGGAAACGTTTCGAGCCGTCCAAACTGCAGGGCCGGGATGGAGCGGGAAGGCGCGCGGAGAGTCCTGGGGGCGCGGTGCGTGGCGCCGGCGCGGCGCGGGGCAGGTGGTGCCGCGGACGCAAGCCACCCCGGAACGCGCCTCCTCGCGCTTTCTCTTCTCCTCTAATCCCTCCGTACTCTCCTCCCTAACTTTATCTTTTCTTTCAATCTGTCTTAGAGAGGCGGCTGTGGAGGCTTCCAACTCTTAATGTCTTCTTAATATCCCTCTTATCCGCGTTCCTCCGCTCCTCGGCCTCCGCCTCCGCTGCGCGCGCGTTTCTTCCCGGCCCTCGGTCTTCTCTGTGCTCCCCGCGCCGTCGCCTGATCCCTTATACGTTATCATTATCAACAGCTTTTCACATCGGCCGCGGCCATCAGTCTTGCCGGTTGTCCTTCCCCGCGCCGCCCCTCCCGCTCCACCCCTCGGGCTCCGCCCCCTCCGCCCCCGCCGCCGGCCACGCCCCCCTCCCCGCCCCCTGCTCCACGCCCTGCCTCTCTACTCGCCGCCGCCCCACGCCGCGCCGCTCCGCGCCCCATATCGCGTCGGCGAGTTTAAACTCCCTCTTCCCACAATGCCCCGGCCTCTCTCCCCCAATCTTCCGTGCCGCACTAATTCATATATAATGTCGACGTCACACGGAGGTTTTTTCGCTCCTTGCGGGCGGGGGCCAGAACAATGTTTGCGCGGGGGGAGGGCGGCTCCTTGCCAGTGAAGGAGTGCGGCGCGCGAGGTGCGTGAGGGGGGGGCAGGAGGAGGGGAGGGCGGCGCTGGCGCTCTGCGGGTGACGCACGCTCCGCGTCGCCCCGCCCCCGCCCCCGCCCCCGTCGCCCCCACCCCCGCGCGCCGTCGGGGCGCCCCTGCCGCTCCGGGCGAGTCTGCTGTCCTCGCCGCCCGCGCGCCTGCTTACCTTCTCGCCTTTTGTGGCGTTAGCAAGCCACAGCAGAGGTGGCGGCGGCGGTGGCGCAGACGCCCCGGAGAAAGAAACAGGCATGGAAAGGGGTGGAGATTATTTTGTCAGTGTCAGAAGCGTGGCTGCTAATCCAAATAATATCCCTTGTAATTTGCTCTCTTCCCATCGGACCCTCCGAAAGAAAAGGGGAGGGCTAAATGGACGATATTTATTCCGCTTCCTCAGCATGCGACGCGAATGCAAGGCGTTCTCTGGCTGCTTTTTGAATCGGCGGAATGAGAATAGAATTTTTATTGCCATCCGTATTTGAGGGCCCCTTGTTTCAGAAGCGATTATTTTGTATTAACCACTTCTGTACCATTTTATTTTTTATTCCTTGTAGAATTGAATGGTACTTTTTTGTACTTTCTCGTATACTAGTGTAGGGATTGTTCAATAATGCTGAATCTGGATGTAGAGATTTTGGCGGAAATATGTTTTGGGATTCCTGAAATCGCAAGTGCGTTTTTAAAGCATCCGTCTGTACCACTAGCGCCTACAACGTAGTACATAAGATTGTCTCTACATTGGATACTCCCTGATAGATGTGGGTGATATCCTGCTCCTTCGAATATGAAATGGATTTGTTTAATTTTCAGGTACTTTACATGAAGCCCCAGGACATTTTTAACATCTCTTAAATTTTTCTTTCCCTGGAGTAGAAGAGAGTACATCAATAAAAATGGCGCTGGTCCTATTATTTGTAATTCCTCTGAATTTTCTAAAATTGAAAAAGATTAGAATTTTGTGTACTTCTTGTTACAACTGCATTATTGGAGATAGGGATTTAGTTACTTAATGAAATATGATTGTAAAAATTAAATCTTTTTATATACTTTTTGGAAATTCATTAGTAGAAATTGTGATTGAAATCCAGACAATAAAAAAACACATATAAGTAAGATTTTCCCAACACCTCCATTTTTTTATTTAATTTTTTTGTTCGCGGAAAGCAAAGCTCACAAAAGAACACAGCATAGGTGTGACTTTACTATTGTAAAAAATTATCTTTTTGTGAAACGTCACGAAAGTTGATATTTGTAACCAGCTCGGTAATGAGGATACAATAGATAAGGGAGTTGATCGCGGTACCAATATCTCAAATTCAAATGCCAGCCCTGGAACATACTTGTGAGGGTTAGAAACACTCGCATATTTGAGACACTGCCGTGATCTCTCGCCGTGTCGAGAAATAAGCCGTCGTTGACCGTAATAACATATGCAATCGAGTTCAAATGTTCGAAATTTTTTCACGGATTCAACTAAAATTATAATATTAACCCTTTCCATAAATACGAGAAAGTATGAGTATTTCACCGCTAGTTTATTTATTGATACGGTAAGAATCTTTAAAAACCAAATATTTGTTGGCAATGTGCACAGATAATTGAATCTTAAGGGTGAAATGAGCATTAATTAACTATGTTTTCTTAAAAAGTTATTGTATTAATGTGTGTTGTGTAATTTATTGTTTGATTTTCCGGCGTATTTATTTTATTCTGTTCTAATTAGATTTCTTTCAAATTAATTGCCAAAAGGAAAGTAAAATTAGGTCAAATATTTATATCCAAAAGTGTACATTTTATGTAACTGATTATTGAGAAATGTTAGGTGGCAAACCTTTATAAATTGATATAATTTTTAAATAAATATTTTAAAAGCAATATATTTTCATACGGCCCTCTACTTTAAGTGACTCTTGTTAATCAAACAAGTTGGAAACCTTCAAATGAATGTTTTCCATTGCGTGTTCAATTAATTATTGGTTGATAATCATTCATTTTAAAATTTCAAATTTTATCACTCATTTTATCTGCATTATAATTTACAATTCTAACGCGTATATCAATTTTTAGGAACATTGATTTTTTTTGTTCAATGGTTTTTAGGAAACAATTTACGCTAGCTTTAAATGATTTTTAAACTTTTTTGGAGTATCTAGTAGCGAAATATTAACAATTCCTAAATAACAAAATAAAAAGTAAAAGTTAAGATAATTGACAAAATTTGTTAGAACTCTTTTCGTTTGTACTAAATTTTGATATTGACATTGTTTTATTTTTTGATCATTCTCTTTAGCGTCCTTTATCGTTAAGATAGCCAGTAAACTTAATGTAGTATTATGTGAAATAAACGAATTCTGTACACAAATATTCCAATTTTAAAAGTAATACGAAGAAAACGAAAACTTTATTGTCTAGCATAAAGAGTTTCGAAGAAATTGATTTACTTAAAATTGTAATAGTGAACAAAATTGTGTTTCTCCATCGATTGTGCAAAAAACAGTACTATGTCGCTTCCTGAAGAAACGTCCACATCTGCCTGCCCGAAGACTGGGAGGATGTCCCTGTTTGATGGAAATAAGGAAATCTTACAAAAACATTTGGCTCCCGGGAAGCTATGTCAACAGTTCATTATATATTCCGAAATGTATTGTAGGTGTGTATTTCATGTTATTTGGTGTTTGTGGTCATCAAAGAATTAAGCATATGTTGAAAACATTTATATTTCGTCCTATTTTACTAGCGCAGTATTCCCTCGCAGGCGGACTGCTAACCACAGCCACCTGCGGCAGCATGCCGATGGTACGGTTGGGTGCCTGGTGGTTATGTGACGGTACGGTTAGGTGGCCTTGGCTGAATCCTACATGTCAACTGCCACGAAACGATTCAATGTAAAAGTTGAACTTATAAAATTCGTAGAAAAAGTACTGTATGAAACTGGATGTAATAAGTATTAATACGCTCGCAATAAGTTGACAATACTCGCTCGTATCGTAATATCACACTCGTGTATTAATACCCCTCATTACATTATCGTTTCATAATGTAGTATTTTGCAATCCAATATTTTACATAGAAACTATTTTTTCAAACCAACTTTTGAACGCTTACTCCGGCTCAGTCATTCGGAATATCCTAAAAGTTTATTAAACAAAATAGTATGCCTAAAATTGTCTTAAGAGCTTATTTTCGAAGTTTCAACGTCTCCTCCCTGCACACCTTGCTTACTCTTCCATATTTAGCGCAAGAGAAAATTAACTTCGGTCTCCCAGGTGGTAGGTGAACTTGACTCACGAATAACCACCACGAGGAAGAAATTTTCTATTTTCCTTTTTATCCTCTGTCGCATATTTCGATTCTGTTTCTATCTGCTGATCCTCCACTATACTGCTTCTTGCGATACATTAATACACACAACTATTAACCCTTCTAGGTGATAATTGAACATCGTTTTTTAAAACACACTTAAATAAAATTATTTAAAATGGCATAATTCAAACGTGCAAAATGTGCATATTCAATTTACATTAAGTTTAAACGTCGAAGAGAAAAGGAAATGAAAAGCCTTATTTTATGCACTGTATACTTGTTCATGAAAATATACAACATACTGTATTTTTGTATGTGGGTTTATTTCACACTGACTGAATTATTTTCTCTCCTGTAGTATTATATCAACTTAAATATTTTAGGGAATTAGTGATCTGTTTTATGAATTAATTTTAAGCGTAATAACGTTTATTCACGAATTTAAATTAGTCAAGAAAATATTTATCAGAAAATTCTGTGAATGAATAAAACGCGAATATATGAATAAAGTAATAATTAATTGATAAAATATTAAAAAGAAGATTTGTACACATTTGAATTGATGCTAAAAAACTGCCATGTGGACTGTAAAAAAGATTCAATTGAGAAGAACGTAATAGAAATAATTAAGCAACTCTTCTACAAAAATCACAAAATCGGAAAGGATTTTAACTATTACTTTTCACGGGAATGAGTGCATATATATTGTTAAATAAAATAAATGCTTTGTGAAACAAACCTACAGGCATCGAGTAGTCTAATATACTCAGTGTCTTCTAGAAGTGGTCATCTTTGTCAAACTAGAATCCGCTCTAGGCTCTTCATTATCTTAATGAATAAAATTTATATTTATATGACTAAAGTGTACACTTTTTGCTGTTTGATCTTCTAGATGATCTCGTTGATGATCTCTTCATTCTCATTATATTGATATCAACCAGCACAAGATATACGCTGTTACCACTGAATAGAATTAAGTAACATTTGCATTCTGTTTTGTGAAATTGTCGTCGAAGTGTGTTTACTCACATTCGAAATTTTTCAAGATTTGGTAATAATAAATTTGGTCTCTCTTACCGCTACAACTGTCCTTTCAGAATGTTCCAAATATTTCCAACGCAACTTGTCAGGCCGCTTGGTTGACAAGGACAATGATGTGGCATGATTTGCGTAGATTGAAGCATGAATTGTCGCAGAAGAATGAGTTGTAGTATTACTCTGCTGAAATATGGCCCCTATTATATCTTACAAACGTAAAAGGTTGACTGGATTCTGAGTGCCATTAATGTTCCACGCACAAGTTTGTTTGCACACCCGTAAGAGACGTTCTACTGCCGGGTGTGTGATGAAACAGTTTCATTCTTTCATTACACCAGCGACAATTACAATGTTCCTTGTTAAGAGTTGAAGTTTTTGCCTGGAAATTTCGGCAGTCCAGTTCGCGCCGTCACCCCAGTTCTATGGTTTTGGTTTGTTACCTCTCGCTATAACTGACATCCATCGCCTCCTCTCTCTTATTTTACCTTCAGATGAAGAGCGACGAGACTGACAAAGGGATCGTGTTCCGTAACCTGTTTCCCCGTCCTGCCCTACTGGTTTGCCCTCAACGCAACATTAATAGCAAATTATCGCGATTATGGTGTGAGTGAAATGTATGTTTAATGCATTTAATAAATGAAAAGAATATAATAGGTAAATGTCATTATGGAATTGAACACATAGCGAAAGAACGCTGAAGAGAACTCGAAAAATCTTACAGAGGAAATCTACCAAGAACACATATTAGCCGCCATAAATCTGGCATGGCCAGGATTTGAATCCCAAAATCCAGAAAGGAAAAGCGAGCGGACAATGAGTTCTTTACAGCCCCATTTATGCTCGTGCCCTTATCCCTTCCCACTGACTGCAGTCGACGGCTCAATCGCCTTTGTCTCGTATTTGTCCATCCACAGCAGTGTTCATTGCAGCTAGTATCCGCCCATGGAGCTTACCGCAGCCTGGCCTCTGGCCCTTGCCCATCGCCCTGTACCATGACTCCCCCCTCTTCATCCAGCGCGGGTGCGCCTGCTGCCGCTTTCCGCCCGCCCGGGCTGCCTAATTGCGCGGGCAGCAGCCGTCGGGCGGCGGGCGTTGGGCGGCGGGCGTCGTGGGGCGTGCGCGTGGGAGGGGGAGGGGAGGGGGGAGGCTGGCGTCATTATTTCGCTGTTATCGCCGCGGCTGGCGCCCCGTGTCCGTCCGCGTGGCGGCCGGCGCAAAACCCGCGCGCCGCGTCGCGCCGCATCGCAAAACCCCCGCGCTCGCTCGCCCGCACGCCGCGGGGCTCGCCCGCAAGCCCCGGAGAGGGGGTCGCCCATTCGGCACACGGGACACATGGCCCATTGGCAGGTGAAGAAGCCAATGCGAGTTGGCACTGTAACGATTAAATGAGAAATGAAATTAAAAATCACCATAATGGGATGCACCTGGTTTTCCTCAAGCTATGCACCCGTTGAAAGAAACTATATATATATATATATATATATATATATATATATATATATATATATATATATATATATAGAGAGAGAGAGAGAGAGAGAGAGAGAGAGAGAGAGAGAGATTAGGATGTAAAATACTTTCTACTGCGTCGCTTGTTTTTAAAGTCGGAGTCGGGAACAATGTCCTCTTGCACAAACTGAAATATTTTCAATGAGATTCGATATACACAGAATATATCTCAATTTTTATTTTCTATCGATTTTTAAACAATATATTCGTGATTGTTTTTATTATGTCTAATACAGTTATTGTGTAATCGTTACGCAAATCAACCAGATAATTATTTAAGGACATTTGCCATTCATTCACATTAATCAGTAAATTGCTAGGCTTCCCGACAACGTACATTTTGTAACAACAGATCGGTTTAGGTGGCTGAGGGCATCAGCTGATGTCACCGCACTTCTTTTGACCGGAAGGTCATAAGATTGGATGGTTGCAAGAGTTTCGACACTAGCTCCATAGCTATGTCGAATTCAGCCACTGTGTGGAGGACGAGTCTTGTGACAGGCTTCTCTGATCGGTAGCTTTCCTTGTTTTGTTTTGTTTTGTTTTCGATCAACACTCGGCGAATGCTGGGGCAGTACCCAAAAAAGGGCCACGGACCGCGCGAGTTCTTTCCTTCCTCTTCTTCGTCCTATCCTCACCCCTTACTTACTTGTACTTGCATGTACTTACATGTACGTGCACTTCATACCACGCGTGTTGGGAGACCAATTGCGAGCTTGAGTTTGACGCGTTGGAGACAGTGACCCGCAGTCGAGGGATACCACGTTGGAGAAAACCCCGCACACCGCACCTCCCATGATAAAAACATGAACTGCACTTACGGTACTAATGATCATAGCTGTTGACGGGTCGAAAATACAATATAATTAATCAACGAAATCCATCCCACAGAGTGTATATCAAAAATGTGTGTGTTTTTAAACAACACATTGAGCGTCTATTTGAGAGCTGCGAGTGTAATATCTCCCATTTCCGTAAAAGGTATATAGTTTCTTAACGATCCAGAAAGGGAATGCTAATGTGGTCTTTTGTTAGAGTATCAATTGTAAATTTAGCTTTAGTGCTTCCCAAAGTCACTTATTTATATATGCTGTTGCGTGGCAAGGATGGTTTAATTCGTTTGCCGATGCAAATAGTTTCGTTTCACAAGAGCAAATATTTCTTATAGAAGCGGCTAACCCCTTGCTACTTGTATTCACATTTAAACTACGTACTCTCAAAGAGAGGGAGGATAGGGATTACGAAGCTCAAGGAAACGTGCGCAGATTGTAATCCTCCAAAGGTCCCATGCAGTTTTCAACTGTTTTTGATGTTAAATAAATAAATAGTATACTCGTATAAATTGATGTTCTCACTTCGTTGTTTGCTTTCAGCTACAATTGGAATAATGTTATTGAAACGAAATGAAGTTATATTCTTCCCCGAAAGTTGTGTTTGAAGGAACACACGCAAATTATTCAAGGTTGGTTGGTAACTTTCAGATGTCAGAAGTGTCAAATATTACTCTTTCCTTCTCGTTTGGACACATGGCATTTAGGGGGAACCCTATCTTTGGATTTATGGGACTGTAAGAGAATCCCAATGAGAATGTTTTGTATTGCAAGGTCTAATATTGTGCCGATAGAATCGCTGCAAGACGCAATATATTCGGAGAAAAAAAGTATATTTCTTCGCCTCTGATTGTAGTCATCAGTATCTTACCTATGTAGACGTGCCAAGAAAGAAAAATTTTGATGAATGGATAGCGGGTGATGATGGTGATGTGACAAATGATGTAATGCTTGAACGATTGAAAGGAAAACAGGATGCCGCAAACCCACTTTCTCTATGATAAATACCACAAGGACCGTCCACGATTTGAACCCCAGTACCCACAGATGGAAGGTGTCCGGCTCTGACCGCTTCAATATGGGTCGCTCCTGAGACAGACAGTAATTTAATAAGGTAAATACCTTCTAAAAGGGCTCTTCGTGGAAATCACAGAGGATGAACGGTCGTTCGATCATATTGCGCACCACATGGGCCTCACACATTTTGCCTTAGTAAGTGGAGCGAGAACACACGCACACGACACGGAGGAGGGAAGGCCTCTTCGAACCACAAGGACGGAGGACTGCAAAACGTCCTGCATACGTGGACACTCCATAGCCACAACTGACACTCAGCGAGAAGTTATAGACCCCATGAAGCATCCAATGAGTACAAGAACCATTAGAAGCTGACCGATGGCTCAATGCTCGCAGGCCATTGTGGCAGAAGTTCATAACACAACAGCAGCGACGCCAACAGACAGCAGCCTCGATATTAATGTTAATACAGGTAGTTCCTGATCTTTTTGAAAAACAGGTACTTTAATCCTCTTTTCAGCAATTTATTTTGATGTTTCGACCACTTTTGGAGTCGTTTTCGAAAAAATGTATGTAGGCCTAGGATTTAAAAAAGTCTATGTCAGTATTAAAAGTCAGTGTTTAAAAATTAGGGGGCTATGGGTTGAAACATACTGAAATCACCTGGCCAAAAGTATGACAAAATATTTTATCACTAAAAGTATTTTTGTGTAATGCAATAGTGTTCTGCTCACTATATCGAATTGTAATAATTGATGGTTCTTCGAGATGTTTTTTTCTACCATATATCTTTGCTTCGAACTATACTTCTAGGAATAATTTTGAGGAGCAATGTAGTTTCATTGGCGGTAAATAGCAATGTTGCTTTTTTTCATTTACAAGCTACAACATATAAATTATAGATTATAGAAAAAATATTTTGCAGTACAAAATACTTCAAGTAACAGATCTTTCGAAAGTATTTTAGAATTATATACTTTACTTTACTTTAGAATTATATTATTATCAATGGAACAAGGAAATATTATTGACAAGTTTCATTTCTTGAAACTAAATTAGGCAAATATAAATCTCATATTGAAACACATGTTAATGATTGTCCTTTCAAAGCACTGGAAATTTACGCAGATGTTACCAAACAATAATTTTCTCCGGAATGTTCCACTTGTATTCGATATTCGTTGCTTTTCATATCCTTATTGTAACCGATTTATATTTTATATAACATTGAAATTTGTGAAATTCGTAAAATTTAACTTGTTTATGTCTCCCACTTAATTTATCGTCGGAAATGCATTGCTGTGCCCTAAACAACTTCCACTCAGGTCAATAATTGAGAATGAACATTTTCTAGAACCATTCTGTTAAATTTTACACTGTGAAAAATTAAAAACACGATATCAATTTTATCCTGAATTGTTTTATTAAAACACTAAAAATCCAGAAGAAATAAATCCGCGTATGTTTTTAATACTGTTGTATTAGAACATTACTGCATTTCAGTATGCTTCAAAGCGCTAACCCATCGCTTGGCAAACGGTGGTCCCTGTCGTAATTTTTCTTGTACTCAAAGAAATTCAGGTTTTATTTAAATTCGTTGCCCTCATTTAATACATTCCAAAAATAACTAAGGGTCTGCAGCATCCAAAATGCTGATGAAGAAAACCACACAAAATGATCTCCTAAAAAGGAGCACGTACACTGCTCAAATACGTTACTATAATAATTTATATAAAATACTTTTGTTTAACACTCTTACAAAATAAATATTTTTAGCAAATTCACGAATATTGCAATAACATTGTACAGTATACACATATAAACGGTAGAATAATTCTTTAACCAAAAATATAAAAAGAAAGTCCATAACACAACACTCGAATACCGAATATTGAACGGCGGGCGGCCTCTTTCTGGAAGCTTTGTTGCTGCGTGAGGTCAGTCGTGTCACGCTGAATATGAGAATTCAGTGAAGAGAAGTGAATTCAGCAAATCGATGCTCAGTAAGCGAATAGGCAAGGAATATCACTACCAAATGTTAGGATTTTTTAGTCAAAATCATAATCGTTTCATTGTTTTTAGACTTCTTGGATATTTAACGAGCCCATCAGCATTTTCATATATATATATATATATATATATATATATATATATATATATATATATATATATATATATATATGACACACATATGTGTGTGAGTGTGTGTGTGTGCGCGGGTGGGTGATACGGCTCGCGAAATTTCCAATTGCGAATGTAGGGGCCCTGCGCTGCGCACTCTCCTGCAAGCCTCCCTTCCTCCCTTCCCGCTGCTTTGCGGCGCGGTGCGGCGCGGCGTAGCTGCTCTGCGCGCTCAACACGAGTCCTCATCGGTGCGGTGGCCGCAGAAGCCGCAGGATGCGCGCGCGTTCCACTGACCCAGTGCGCACCCCACGTCGTCCCTCAGCCTCCCCCGAGCCACCGCCGCGCGCCCTCGCCCTCATCCTCGCCCTCGCCCTCGCCCTCGCTCTCGCCCTCGCTCTGCGCCGCCTCCAATTCCCCCGCCACCGCCGCCGCCGCCAGTGCCGGCGCCCCCGGCGTTGCCTTTGTCGTTGCTTCAAATGCCGCTGCCACCGTTAACGATACTGCTGCCGCTTGACGGATCTTTTTGTTTTCGATAGCGTCGCCGCGCCCCTTCTTTTCCGATTTGGGTCTTTTCTAATAGTTGACTGACTGGAACGCATTGGGCGTCGGATAGGCAGTTGCAATCCATTATGTTTCTCACGAATTTGTATGAATGTCGTGTCAGACACCACTATCAATTTCAGGTCACTTCAGTCTGTAACGTTCAAACTTGGTCTTACTTTTTTTTATTTGGGCAACAAAGTATCGTTTTCTCCCTTGTCGTCGCCTTTTCTGTAATGTTTTCGCGTTACGGTAATGTATGCGCGGCTGAAAAAAAAGAAGTTTAAATACAACAGGAGGAAATGCAAGTCAGTGAGGAAACTAACATTCATTTAAGCTAGTATGTCAACTTCGCTCAAAATTCTTTTTTAGAGAAAATGGCTATGTCGCAGTTTCTGCTGTTGTTTCATATGTCTTTGCGTTGGAGAAGAGTAACGTCAGATACACACTGGAAGTGGATTATTGTTGCTTTCTTTGGGCCTTCATTGCTATGTTATCCTTCTAGTTTGATACTTCCTTGCTTTCATCTACTGTTGCGTTAATGACTTGCACTTCAGTGTTTCTGTTGCCTCGCCGGTTTGTGGTTCCTCCATCACCTTCCTTATTGTGCCATTCGAGATTGACAGCAATCGTGATCCATAATAATTCGTTTCACTTAAACAATTTTTAGCAGCATTTGCATAAATATCTTATATGTAAATTAATTTTTAAATACAAATTTTATTTGAAAATTGCTATACGAATGCTACTGCATAGTTGTATGGTTGTTTTAAAACTTTTAAAATTAAATTAAACAAAGATCCCTTAGTGTAAATTCGTGTAGAATTTTTTTCCTGAAACATATCAAATGCTACTTTTGCTGAAATCATTGGCTGAAAACAAATGAAAATATCACATAAAATTTTATACAATCAATTCCTCAAACATTATTTTCAAATGTATTTTATAAGTGAACAAACTTACTCCAGATGTATGGTGAAGTTACCCCAGGATGTCCAATTATCTCAGATGTGGGGCAATTTGGCATACCCTTTCAAGTAACTTGGCAACCTATGATGGATAATAGGATACAAGGAAAAAGTGTAAGTTAGTGGTTTCAAATATGTAATCTAAATAGAAAACGGGAGAAAAGATGTTAAGCTTACATTATTTGGAAAAATAAAACGAGTGTATAAATACAATTTTATCGCTTCATGTCCACAAAGTCCATCACTCACTTGACCTGATTGATGTAATTTTCGCACACTTTTCTCTGCGACACATTTGCACGTGACATGTTTTCTATGCCAACATTCATTTAAGCTAGTATGTCAACTTCGCTCAAAATTCTTTTTTAGAGAAAATGGCTGTCTCGCTGTTCAAAAAGTGTTTTATGAAGCATTCCAGAACTTGCATTCTTAATGGAATACTCTGCTCATCACTAAATTTAAAAACATATCCATAGCCTTCCCAGAATAACAAACCCTTTAAGAGAAAAAAAATCTGACAGAAAATGAGGGTACATGGTGCCCGACCTTTGTGAGAGCACACGTCACAATGAAACTACAACGGATATTGTAACACTTCGAGGTCGTTGGACAGGAGCAACACTACCACACAGTGTTCACTATGAAAGAAAAAAGAAGTGTGCCAACTAATCTTTGATGCCAAATATCCCCGGTCTCACCAACAATAAACTCTTACTTCCCGTGTTAAATACAGTTACATATAGTGCTGTTGCTAAAAATATACTTCTCCCGTAGAATATTCGATTGAACTAAATGAAGTTCGTGATTTTTCTCAGAATAATTTGCTCTAATGTAAAAAGAAGGAAATTAGGTCTGACGGCAATACGCAATACAATTTTGTAAAGGCATATTAAGGTTATATGATTAGTATATTTCACACACTTAAATTCTACTTGAAGTAGCCATAAATAGTATTTACTCAGAGCAGTATACCAATGAACTAAGTATTTTGAAATGTAGGTACCTGCGTAACATATTTTCTCTACAGGTTTTTATTCTCACTTCCATAGTACTGTAAAAATCGCATCTGCAATTACTACTTACTCCTACGAGCGAGACATGTGTCCAATTGAACTTGTAAAGATACGAGAAAGAAAATGTTGAATAAAGAATGGAGATGATAAATGACATTAATCATTCTATATTTAATGAATGCAAAATTAATTACAAATTAATTGTTCTGAATTAATAAATTTCCCACATTCGATCAGCTTTCTCACAATTTAAATGCGACCGAACCAGCTTTGTTCACAATGCACATGTTATTATTTCTGACCTCCAGTTTACCAATTGAAGGGGCACGTTACAGGACTACATTGTTTCAATTTCTAGATGGATTCATAAAATAATATATTGATTTATAGAAGATTGTCGGCGTCGCTAGACGAATTGCATAACTACCTCTGTGAAGTCACGGGGGGTAAGCATCTCGAGACATCGCGGTTTCCTAGATGGGTGACCGTCTGGGTTCCCTGAGGATCCAACGGCGTCGAGCCCGTGGCTGAAGGAATAAAAGATAATGACTGACTATAACATTACACGTTCGACTCCAATACATGACTATAATCGAACATTGTTACTAATTAAAGTAGCAGAAATTTTAAAAAAATAATATCTTTTTTTTTTTATTTTGGCTTTGAGAGGGAATTAAGATCTTGGTAGCTGACTTTTGCCGATCTACAATTTGTTTAAAGTGAAATCCTACCTATACATCTATGTAAACCACTACAAAGGGTGATAAAATGATTATTAAATCCTGAAATGAGACCGGATGTCCGGAGAGGTCTGCTTCGCAACGGGAAGAGTAGATCAAGGCATATATGAGAACAATAGCAATGGCAATAACCTTCTAAGATGCTCAAACGAAAAAAGGCACTCTCATGAAGGATACAAGATAGGACAGGAAGCTGCCTCGACATGGAGTGTGTGTCGAACGGCCATGTAGGGGAGGTGTGGGTGTTTCTTCCACAACGCATCATAAAATGTCAGTTCAGATTGTAATTCGATGATCCATGAAAACTGTTGCGCCGTGGACGGGGGCGAGGGGGTATCTGCGCTGCCAACGGCCAGTGGCCAGCAGCGGAGCGCAACGCGCGTTTTTCACTCCTCTGTCCCGGCTCAGAGCTCCGTCTCAAAGCCCCACCTCAAAGTCGCACCTCATATCCCCGCTCCCTCCTCAAGATCCCCACCATCTGGGTCTAGTAGCCTGAGCCCGCTTCGCTAGTTGCCCTGTCCATCCCATCAGCCGTCAAACTCTGCTCAGTTGTAAGTCTCTCAATCACCATATCCACAGTCTCCCAGCCTAAGTCCTCCAACTCTCCAGTTTTCAAGTTTTCGTCTTCCGGTACTCAGTTCCTAGCTCCATGCTCTCTTCCATGCCAAAATCACTACCTTCGTTCCAGCCAGCAACATCCAGCCCTTCAGCGTCTCCGTCACACCAAGCCCCGATGCTCAGTTTTCAGTCGAAAAGTCTTGGAATTTTCTAGCCACCCATTCCTCTTTCCTCTAGTCTAGCGCCTAGCCACTCTCTTTATCTATATCTTCTTATACTCGTAACCCTGAGTCCCAAACCCCTAAGACCCCCCCCCTGCAGGTCCTCAGCCGTCAGTTGAAAAGTCTTGCAATTTCCTAGCCTCCCATTCCTCTTTCCTCTAGAATCTAGCTACCTACCCATTTTCTTTGTATCTTATACTTTATACTTTTAATATCTTCTTATACTTCTATATCTTCTTAAGTCCCAAACTCCCAACTCCTCCACTCCTTTAACCTCTGGTCTCACCCCGCGCCGACTCCCATCATCCGAGTGGCAACGGGAGGAAGCGAGGGGCGGGCGAGCGAGCGGAAAGGATTGGCCACGGCGCGCCGCAGGTCGAGGCCCACGCGCACTCCAACAGGTCTTGAAGGGGATTTGTTCCGTGGACGTACGCAAGACAAAGCGCAACGTCACGCTACGGTTTCGTGAAATGGCGCGGAACGGGGAGCTCTCGGGTGACGCGACTATCGACGACGGCGCGGCAGCGGCGGCGACCGGCGGTTCAGCGAGCGGCTCTGTGGGAAGCGTCAGGGAGGCGGGGGCGGGCGGCGCTCGGCGGACTAGCGCCCACATTCCTGCATGGGATAGAAAAGCCACAAACTGAGGAGGTCGTTAACTAAAAGCAACGTTTCCATTAGAACATTTCTGTGGATAAATGAGAACATATTAATAATTTGATGTTCCCTTTTGGTCCGATTCTTTATACTTTTTGACATAACACACGGGAATTAATGCACCTTGACGAGTTTCATGTGATGAAGATAGATTTCAATATAAAGAACAGATTTTCGTAGAAAAAATAATGAAAAAGTGAAAAGTGGAAATGTTGCGTTTTGTTATGGGTCTCTTGAAATATTGAAGCCTTTTCAGGTTGCGAAGGGAACATAATATCGAAGCTGATCAGTGTTGAGGTGAATGTAAAATTTCAAAGCATTTCTAAGAAAATATAGACGTACTGAACGCTCCAACATCAAAATGATGCCCTCCCCCCTATTTTTTCGCTTGTAGTGAGACCAGATTCTCAGATTATAACAGTAGATTTGTATTCTACATACGTAATTTGAATATTTTCTAGGAACCTTAAAATTCAAAAGAGGACTTCATGACAAACGCTTCTACAGTTTCTGCAAGTAGTATGGAACAGAGTTATTTGCAGACCATTCATGAAAAAATTCGCATGCAAAGAAGGCATCAATATGCTACGTTGTCTTGTTTCATTTCCATTGTTGTCTTTATAATTCTGGCTGAACATTTTTTCGCGGTTCGCATGGAGAGTTTTTTCCTTCATCTCGTACCGGGTCATCTGTCTACAGTTTTTACCGTCTTCGTATTTCACGATCGCAGAATACAAAGAGACGAAGGAAGCATTTTATGGCCGTGCACGATGCCACAGGTCACCTGATGGTGGGGTTTCCATTATCTGTGGTCGCCACCGACGCTTACATTGCTCTCGTAGTAATGAGGAGAAGCACTCGTCTGCGCAAATGGTTTTAAGGGCCAAAGAATTTCGGTTGCGGCCGCACCTCAGCCAATGTGTTGCCAATGTTGCCATCGTTGCCATATTACTACTCTTGTGTTCTCATCGTTGTCACCTGCTACGCATCATTACAATTTTTATTTCTAATTTTATCTCAGCAATAATGATCGTAATCATTATAATTCTCGATCTAAATCATTATCCTTTTTAACTCCTTGCATGTTGCACTCATTATTATCGCAATTGCGGATTGCAAGTTATTCAATGTCCTGGTTTCTGCACTCGCTGTTGTTTTAGTTTCAGGAGAATAGAGTAACATCGTAAATTTTCGCGAAACCTTAATTTAAGAGTCGTAATATATTTTTTTCTGCTGCTTTTTTTCCATCGCTGGTCAATTATTTTGATTTCTATTGATAAAAATTAACAGAAAAAGAACTAAATTGTAATACCCTCTTGGTTTGCTTTGTGTACCGATCGTTTGAAATTACCCGAATTTATTTTACGAGTGCGTTCAATTTAAGACTCATTTCAAAATATCATCTTCATCTGATACGGACTAGTCTTTATCCCAGAGCCTTATAACAATATATATTTTCCTGTCAGCTGCTCTGTAGTCAATTGACGTAATTATTTCCGTACAATCTCCTAATCGAACTGAAACCTCTCAACATTCGTACGAGTAACATACATACTTAGCAATGGTACTACATAGTCATTAGCCTGTCATTCCGTAGTTAACTCTTCCTTCCAACTAGAACATTTTATTTCGCATGTACAATGGAAATATTTTGGGTGAATATTCTATATTTTGTAAAATATAGTGCGTGTTTTTAATTGAAGGCATGAAATACGAGTAAAAGAAAGTGTAAGTGCCATTTTCATACTTTGGAGAAAAATGAGGTCATGTTGTACTTTAAACCTATAGGCACATACAACTCCTGCCGTTTATAATCACCCCGTAACACTATCAAGAAATGCATCTGGGTCTTAAATTCTTATTTGTTATAGGGTTTGATTCATTTATTATTATTCTGGTAAAAACGAAAATTTAACAGAATTAGCATGTACATCTCTTTTATTTCGTCTTTCATTACCTATGTTAATACTTTCCAATGCGCGTAGAAATTGAAAGAAACTATGCAGCCTGCGGCCATTTGAGAGATGTCAATGATTTCATTCAATATCCAGGAACTCGTGAGAAATCCGAAAACAATCAAACTGTTTCGATTTTGATTGAAAAAGCAATTCGAAGTGTGTTATTCCCTCTATTCTCATACTGCGCGTACAGACTGAATGAACGTATGGTAAGTGAGTCTTTGGCGTACGAATGAAATGTCGGGGGCATTTGGAAATGAATACGCCAAATATACTTTCGTAGGAGTAGCATACTTTTTTAGCGCGAATTTATGAAAACTTTCAACTTTATAACATTGAGATAAATCTCAAAATGCGAGACATAAGCCATGTTAATTTATTTAACCCTAATTTTTTGTTTACTTCGCGGTGCTCAATTGTTTTACCTTGACTTCTTGAGATACGCGTATGGCAAAGTAATTTGTTCCATTCGCATACGGTAAAATCACTTTTACATACGGTAAAACACTTTTTATTTAATAAATACTGAAGGTAAGTTTCCATGCATCAATGCTAAAAAATGACATGTTCATTCCTTTTTCTAAAAAAATCGTTTTTAAGCATAAAAATGGAAAGGAAGTGAGAAGTTATGATACAACTGCGTAAGTTATCTATTGATTAATATCAAGATCAATAATTGATAAGTTATGAAGATTTTTACAATGTATGCGCTGGTTCTTTATTAAAATATCGATACTCTGTGAGAAAGAATCAGCAATATTTTTAATATTTTAATCATGACACATAATTAAAATGAAATAGCATTTACTGATTAATTTCCACACGCTTTTCCGCAGTATACTTTTTGATCTCTGTGGATTATTTATGCTCATTGGCGCGTTCCCTAATTTGTTTTTTATTTGTTCATCTCTACAATTTATTTCCGTTGCATTTGCTTCCGTAACTTCTACTTCATTGTTTTTATCCAATTTCTCAACAATTCCTTTCTTCAGCCCGCAAATCCACCTGAAACAGTTCGTTGATCTTTTTTAAATGAACGTTTGTATTCGGATAACCTTCCTATTCGTTTTTGTTTCTTTTCAACATTTGTACTCTTCTGTTCATAAGTTCTTTTGTTTATTCCAAACTATATTAAAATATTGAACTGTGCATTAATGTGGAATAATTGATTTATTTGAAGTCAGCATGTTGTTCTTTTTTTCTGTAGACATGTATTTTTCTTCAAACCGTTTAAAATGTCATAGAATAGACAATTTGCTTTACGGAGGAGTAAGTTCATTGTAGTAACCGTTCGTGGCAGTTGACCGTTACTTGGAAGACAGAAAGGGAATCGGGCAAGAAACCGACTGACAGACAAATTTGCATTGAGATACTTCGCTGGAGAAGGAAAAACTCAAAGGAAAACCCCTGTAGCTTGACCAGTCAGGCTTAGCAGAGACTCGAACCTCGGAACTTAATGCTGTGACTCACTGGAAGGCTCCGCTAACAGTTGGGGTAAATGACCCGTTTCTCTGAACGCCTCCGGTTGCAGCTTGGCAGCGGGCACGGCGGGCACGGGCGCGGGTGCCGGGCCGACAGGGACGGCGCAGGGGCGGGGCAGGGGCGGGGCAGGGGCAGGACCAGGGGAGCGGTGCGGCGAGCGCTGCGGGGGTCGCGATGGCGTTCGCTCTCTTGCTGCGACCTACCCGACGCGACGCGTCGCTTTCCCGCGCAGCTGTCAACATAAGCCACCGACTTCATGGGCATTAGAGCAAGGTCGCCGGCGTCGTTGGCCGCTTCCACATTTGCACACTGCCAACGGCCTTCTCTCCCGCGCTTTTATGCGTTCCTTGCCTGCAATGAAATCAATGAACCTATGGATGGGAGGTCGCTGCCCCGGCCTATCTGGCGCATATTTCTGGGAGCACTGATTAGTTCCCCGCCCCTCGGGGCGCGCCGTGAAGACCGTCACGAGTGAACTGGCGCGGGTAACGCGTATGAATGTAGAATGCAAATCACGCTTCTGTGAAACTGTCTACAAAAACTTACCTCCAAATCAACCGAACAAAAATGGAGCTGGAGTGGCAGAAGCGCTCTGTTGTGAGGTATAATATGTAATTATTGCGAGAACTTAGCGCTATTTGTACTTAAGACATGATAATCTAAGGGCACCGAGCGAAGTGGGGTCAGGGGGGAGCGCTGACTTCGCATTTGGGAGGCCCGAGTTCAATCCCCGTGCCGGCCTCCTGACCGGGGTTTTCGTGTTTTTCCTCAGTCATCCAGAAGAATGCTGCAATTGTTCTACTGAAAGGCCACGACCGCGAAACCGGCGTCGCTAGCCGAATTAGTTAACTACGAGAAGTAACAAAGGTTAAGCGAATTCGAGGCATTGTGGGTTCCTTTGGGGTGACCGGCTAGGAACCTCGGGATCTAACGGCACCGAGGCCAATTGCCCTTTACGGGACATACAATGGCTAAATGCAAAAATAGAAATCTAAGAGCAATAACGAAAGTGTACATTCGGTACTAAAAATCGAAAAGTCAACAAGACAATATAGCCATCTTTAACTCAGGAGAAGTACTGCAAAATCTTACCACAGAGGGAGTGACTTGCGTATTCAAATTGATGAGTGTTATTCATAGCTAGTTATATTTGTCGTTTCGTCCATTATCACAAAAGTTACCGTGTCATAAAAATAAACGATGTTCTCTTGAAATATTGATATTTTGGATTCCCATTAATTTAAAATCACTATCGGTATAAACTATAGTTTTAGGAAAATCTCATTCGGAAACGAACTGACCATATTCCAGTAGGGCATGATTATGCATTTCTCCCAACATATTTTGAATGCAATACTGATTCTCTGGTTTCCATCAAACGAGTTTACTTTGAACTTAGTTTAAAAAATAAATAATGTGACATTCTTGAAAATTATAAATTTTTAATTGATAATTTTAGATCTTTTTTTTACCTACACTAAAATTTTCCATGAGATCCTGAATTATAACTAAATGTGTTATTTTTTTTAAAAAATTCTTCATGTTCGGAATCTTTACTTTTTAAGGGGTTCATAATTGAATCAGCATGAGAAGAAAGTGATCAAGTTAAAAATGCAATATTTTATTTTATTTTGTGGAGTTGTTCCTTAAGGCAAGGCAAATTGTACGGTGAAGAAAGGCGTTGTGTCATAGCAGTGTTTAGGCTACAAATTGCAAGATGGAGCTAGCTGTACCGTGGAGGAAAGGATCAAGTGTTCCTTTGTACTATATAATAAAGGATCAAGTGTTCCTTCAATTATTTACCTCTCTGCTATAATTTTGGTTTTGAATGTTTGTAATGTTTATCGTGTTATGCATGCATGCAGGGGCGTATCTACGGTATGGCAGACTCGGCACGTGTCATGGGCCCCACTCATAGAGGCGCTATTTAGATAATACCCGCTAAAACAAATAACAACAACCCTAATTTAAAGTATCCTGACTAGGACCAAATTCTATGCTTGCCATGAGCACCTGAATATCGATTGTTGCTACACAAATATTTATTTCGTTTGATAAATGATTGTTCTAAACAAATGTAATGTTCTTAAAATGATGTAAAAATTTATTGCATTTATGATTTCGGTTACAATAACATATTTTCAATGTATTTGGCCACTTCGTTTACATGGAGAGACATTTTATAAAAATACAAAATTTTCTATTTAAAATATCTTGACAAAACCTTTATTAATCATTTGCTTAGCGACGTTTAGGGAATTACGTTTTACCCCATATTCAGTGTACAATACAAAGAAGAGAACTATTGCAAATTTTAAAAAGAACATAAAAAAGAAGTTATAGAGATAAATGAATCAATATTAATGAAAACATTATTATAACAAAACACAGTATTTCATATAAACTAACATGAGACTCACAATTGTAAACAACAAGAGAACATGCAAATTTAGGGTAAAATATATACAAATATGTACAATATATCGTGCAGACGGAAGTCCAACATGGCAGTCGTAATAATGGCATTTGAACTGAATGTGAAACAAATGGTTGCTACCGTTCTGAGGTAGTTGGAGCAAGTGGGGTGGGGGTGGGGGCTTCAACATGGTGTTACATGAAAAAATATAAATGGATACAATATTCATGAGTTCCCAAATGCATTAGAAGAAATTTATATATTAAAAGTCAACTTACACTTAATTGAAAAGGCAGGGCTAATATAAATGTGGCAGGAAAGCAACGTTTTGTAAAGGTATTTTAAATAGAAATTTTTTTTATTAAATGTCTATCCATGTAACCCAAGTGGCCAAATACATTTAAAATATGTGATAGTAACTGAGATAAAGCAAGAAAAATATAAATGTTGCAAGCGATTTTTTTTATAAAACGTCTGTCCATGTAAAACAAGTGAACTAACATTTAAAATATGTGATTGTAACTGAGGTACGATTGACAATATTCTGTTTTAATGATTATTTATGATTTTAGCACCCAGTTTTCTTTGAACTCGATTCTGACTCTGAGGAAGAAGGACACGTTTCAACAACAGTTAAAACCAAATTCTGATCACATGAAAGTTATTTAGTAGAAAGTTCATTAAAAAACAATGTAGTGCTATCACAGTGAATTCACACAGAAACATTGGAGAGGATAATATAAAATGTGTGTATTGTTTAATGTTTCCTTCCTTCGGAAAAGTTGCAAAAAATAACGTTTCCTTTCTACTCAGCCCGATTGAATTTATATTTTTATCGTTAACTTCTAGGGATGGACATCAGCATTCGTTACCTCCTTTCACATGCGTAGGTGATCTACATATTAACCAGTGAACACAAGTCTAGAGTGTTAAATGGCATTTTTAAACGGTAGATGATTTGGTTAATACACATTTACAAGGTCTCTACATTTATTCCAGTTAACGCGTATTTTAATTCCAATGGCGGTGAAGAAATCTTGGAACTAAGGGGTTTGGCGCTTTTAGTTCTATGATTAGTGGATAATGGTCTGAATCTATTTCTTGCAGTGTTTGGGTTACGGGGATATTAAAGCTTTCGGACACCATCATGTACAATTTCTGGAATAATACTGCTTTCGTAGGTGTAGTCGTGGCTTGGCAAGGCGCTATTACGCCTATGCTGTTGTTTAAGGCGAAACATTTTGAGTTAATGCCTTGCTGGTTGTTTAATTGCAGACTCAGGCTTTGGTTTTACTATTTATATCCCCTAGAGGAATAAAGTTGGGATTGTTCTTATATATTTCTTTATATTCCTTTAGAGGAAATTGTTTATATGGAGGTTGATAACCTGTAATTATTATGTAGCCATTTCTTTCTTACGGTGATTGCACTAGCTTCACGGTGGTAGAATTTAGGCTAGGTGTTCGCTGAAGTTTAATTCGGCAGCTACGTTCGAAATACTATAATTTCTTTTTTATCTCTAACTAGAAATACTATATTTTTATTAAATACTTGATGTTTTTCTGTGATGCAGGAGATGTCTATTTTGTTTTCGTGTGGAAAATGCTCAAGTAAAGACTGCATTTTTATTTCCTGTGAGTTCCAGTTAATTAAAATTATTTTATTATTTGTCATTATGAAAGTTAATTAACATTGTAAAATATGTAATTTGAATTTGCGGAAAAATTGCTACTAACACTTCTAAGATTATCGTTGCTTTAATATGTAAAACGTGTCTTGGCATTTGGGTCGTGAAGACTGGACGTGCATTGTATTCAGGAAGAAGCAGAAATTCCAGAGGGCTAGTTATTGGGCAGGCGCGAGTAAGATTGTTCGCGGCTGTCGTAGCTGTTCTGACTTGCCCAACGTTCTGAATATATCTTTCGAACATGTTTGAAGAGATTCATTTACAAGCGCGGCAGCGAGTGTAATTTTGTGAGTATTTTGAACAAATAAACTTAGTGTTCGTTAACATTGAGCATTGGGAATAATGGTGGAATTCTTTACTTTGGTAGCTTCTGGGAGTGAGAGTTTTTTTGTACAAATAGCTGTTGCATTTGACAACATTTGCACAGTTCAACCATCTATTGGGCACATCCCAATCGATGTCAAAAATTTTGGTGAGTGTCAATTTTGAAACGCCGCTTGTTCATAATATCCTGTTCTCAATGAATTATCTTGGCCAGCTATTACGACTGCTTTTGATTCTGGCCTCACTTTTCCACTTTTAAGCCACATAAATTATTATTCTATGTTTATGTGTATGTTTTGATTCTTTTTAGATATTGTCTATTGAGTGGTTTGTGTCTTCACGGTTTCTTTAACATTTTTAGTACCACATTGCATGTAAAGTATCATCCGCAGTTGAGTGTCTTTGTTATTCTAAGTATCTTTCATAGATTTCTTTGCAATTTTTCTAGCTAAATCGCGTGTTAGGTAGGCTTCTAGTTTCTCTGTTCATGATTTGAATTTCTTATATAGTCAAATTCACTAGCGTAAAACTATCCATTGTAACAGAGTCAGACAAAGGAAATATTTCAAAATATTATTGTCTATTATTAATATGAAATTAGTAATATATTAATCTTTAAATAATATTAATTTTTATTATTTTTATGAATAGTAATATGTAAGTAATATATGCACGCCTTTTCCAGAGGCGCATCAGATTTAAGACGTAAAACTGGTAAGTTGCAGAATACAGCACATTTGATTTTTCAGGCGAACATGCAACCCACAAAACACACTGACACAACACACATTGCCATCGGGCATAACGTGGAAGCGGTGCGTCCTAGAGCCTTAAAACCACTACAACTAACACAAGCTATATTTTCTCTAACGTAAACTACAAAGTTTTTCGGATGTTCTATTACGTTTTTATGGGTTCCGTCACTCCGTTGCACAGATTGCCAGCAACGCTGAAAGTTAGGTTACATTATGAAGCTATTTTCACTTTTAAAACAATCATTAAAAAGTTCGTTTTCTTAGATGGCAAGTTTTTTGCGAAAAATCATTGAGGGCCTTCTATTACATTTTTGTAGGTTTTGGTCTTGAGAATACTCTGACAATTCATTATTTTCGTTTAATGCAGCAGGGGAGGCACTGCAATATATGTCACCAGAAAGTTTGTAAATATTTCGTAATAAAAAATTAAATTAAAGATTGGAATTTCCTGTTTAATTTCCAGATCAACAAGTCTGGGTACATATGATGAACAAGTGAAGAATATTTGGGAGGACATTTGAGAAACAAAATATTTGGGTTTGATTGGTTGATTAGTGATTAGTGATTCCGGGCGCGTCAACTGCTCAGGTCATTAGTCCCATAGGTGAAGTGTATGTTTTTATCGCGAGGGATAACGATGGCTGAACCCACGGCTGAATGATGTGATCCGGCGCCGACATACACGTCATCTTGCTGGCAGGGGTTTCCTCATCTAGGTATCTTCCATCAGCGCGGCCCTTCCCCAGCCGGGGCATGCTCTAAGCTTCCGATTGGTTTCCCGGCATGTGTAGTAGTGTAGTGTATGTAAGTGTAGGTGTGTCTAAATAAAGGGTGAGAATAGGAACGCGAAAGAGGAAGAAGAAGGAAAGATCGCACGCGGTCCGTGTCCCGTTTGTTACGATACTACTCCAGCATTCGCTTGGTGTTGATCGGAGAAACCACAGAAAACCACCGATCTGTGTTGCCGGCCGCCAGAACTCCCCTCCAGACAGCGGCTGACTTCGATGCAGCTAATGTCAAAATTCCTGCCACTGTCAGGACTCGACCTCTAGGACCTCGCGGTCAAAAGAACTACAATGGCATCAGTTGAAGCCCTGAGCCACCCAAGCCATCAGAAGTGCACGTGCGTGTCTGTGTGTTTGGAGGCGATAGAAGCATTCACACTGTGGGTCATGCAGAGTATCAGTAGACCGGCGAGCGCGGCGTCCGCGGCGCGGCAGGCGCTCCGCCACGTCCACGCTCGATCGAGCGCGCACCTCGCGTCCCAGCCGCCGCCGCAGACGACGACGACGACGACGACGCGCCCCACGACGCACGCCGCGTTTTTACCGCCATCCCTCCGGGCGCCGCCGCCGCCGCCGCTAGTCCCGTCAGCCAGCGGCGGCCGCAGAAGCGACATTCGCTGACCTGCTCTCCCAGAGCTAGAAACTGCGCTCTTGGAGGTCGCTGGCTCTAGTTCCTTCATATTTTCATTCGTTTTTGAAGCGAATTAAAAGGTTTTCAAGAAATGTTCCCTCAATAGAAATATAATATGAATAATTGAAAATCGAGTCTGAAAGATTCTCTTGTGATTTTTGTGACAATATTTTTTTCCTGTAGCATGTTAATGCAGTTTATAAACGGTAGTGTGTGAATTGTTATTCTGCAATCGTGTACATGCTGAGCTTTCGGACGAATTTACTCTTATCTATATTGTTTTCAGCGTTCTCTCTTAACATTAAGGATTGCAATACTGTTCATGTTTTCGCCTACCTAACATATATTTTTAAGTACTACTTCGACACAATATTAATTAAACTAAACCTAATTTTTAAAATGACTTTTAGAAATATCAATCATACAATATGTGGATCTGCAGAAATATTAATTCTGAAGAAATCTCGTTTTTTTCTATTTCATCTGAAGAAATATTCATTGAATTGTGTAGGATTTCACACTTGAATTTTTGGCGCAGTTATACCAGAGACCGCCTTATCAACTATGGCCCTATTCACAAACAAATGAACATATTGTGCGAGCGCACGAAAAGAACTAGAGTCAAACTTATTAGCTGTGCATTAGTGTCGGAGTTTACCATGCTACACTGAATTTGTTTCTCAGATACAGAAATCATGAAGAAATATTGATGTTTGATCTCAAACATAAAACCTCTTGACAATATTTAATCGGTGAAGACTTCGCAATGTAGTCCATGAACATTTTTTCTCGTTGTAGGATGGGGGAGGGATGGGCGATAGAGTAAGTAGAGTTGAATGTTTCTTCCTTTTGTTGGCTTGTCTTCGTATCGGGCACAAAAACTACAGAGATTGTCGAAGAGTATAAGAGTAAAGTGTGCATTGGAAACGTTTCCAGAGAAAATTAAACAATCAATTTCGTCTCGATTGCTTGAATTTTATCTCAATTTTATTTTTACTGAATTGCTTTGAAAGATATGTACATACAATTATAAACATCTGCAGAGGTTTTGAGAAAAGTAAAAAATTAAGAAAAATACGAGTAATGTACTAATAAGGAGTGGTATCCTATCTACTGGTATTTAACATTCTGCAGGGTGTACAAAAACAATTAAAAAAGATGTCAGAACATATTGGAATAATAACTTATGTATCATATAATTATGTTTTGGTGTAATGAAAACAAATTAATTGCTGATTCTTAATTACAGAGGTTTTTGTTTGTTTGTAGACAAACGAACACTATTTGCACGATGTTTAAATAAGAAAGATAATTCAACAAATATATAATAATTAATGGTGTATAATCAATTATAATGTTTAAAATTTTAAAATTGAGATTTTATACTTGAAAGAGCAAAATAAAAATGCTTTAAATGTTGTATGTGAGTTCAAAACTAAAGGCTATTCTAAGTTGGGGCACTCTTTCTTGATGTGAGACAATCAGCAGTAGATATGATTATGAAATTTTACAACGTGCAGTAATAAATCGAAGTATAAAATGGTGGAATCGATAATACTCTCACTTTGGGTTCTAACATCGAAACATCTCGATGTATCTATTCCGGTTTTGTGAAATTTTCTCTTTCGTATATTGCATTGGACGAAGAAAAAAGTTTTCCGTGCTTTTTATTTTCTGCCGACAAAGGTTTCCGAAAGAGTGAAATCACATTCTGGATGTAGGTAAACAGGTGGTCATAGTGTTGCTCGTAGAAAAATGCTAAGTTTTTTAGCAACACGATTGCAAAAATTGTATGCGACCAAGACAAGGGATACAGTACTCTCAAATACAGGAATAGATAAGTGTGTAATATAAGTAAAGAAAAAATGCTCTTTGCTGTGGTGAGGTAACTTTCTTCGAATCCACGCAGTGTTTCTCTTGTTGGAAAATAGTTTTAAGCAATAATTCGTAATGCAAAGTTAGAAACACATACTTGTAAGAAAAGTTCAAAGCATTCTCTATTAAAAAAAAATATAGAACTTACTGTAAAACGCGATTAGAACCCCTGAAATCCTCTAGATTCTGCTGTGGTCTCTGCGTGTTATTTTGATGCAAAAACGTTGACAAAACATGGTATTTTTGGGATATCAATTCATGTCCAATTTTACCAGAAGTGTAATCATGACTTTGATACTCACATACTAACATTTAACCTGCATGTTAAAATCGAACAAATTACTCTCAAAGAAATAGGCACAATATTTTCCCAAGTAACGTCCCCACCGATTTCTTACGAGAAAAAAAAGTGCAGTTGGAAGCTGACATTCTGACAACCACGTCGATCAGGTCGCGCACCTGCACCAACAAATGAAACGCAATTACATGATGTACTAAGAATGTCCACTGCACCTGCGGGTCAGACTTTTGCATATAAACAACCGCATATAGTAAAATAGAATCTCTTTTCTATCCATGTTTTGCTATTTATGCTAATTATTTTAAGAATGTCTTTTCGCTACTTCTTGCTTCACTCATGGTGAATACTACGAAATGAGGTCTCCGCGCATGTTTATTTACATCTGTTTGCAGTTTTTATTAACCTCTTAGCATTTTAATTTTTAAATTAATTCTAATTAACTTTTTTGTTTTATCGAAACATTTGTGAGATGAATTACACATAATCATGTGGTACATTTTTGAAGAGTTCAAAGATTCAGGGGTAAAAGTTGCGCTGGTACATTTGGGAACTATCTGAAATAATTGTGCTAGGAGATATTTGTGAATTAATAATAATAATAATAATAATAATAATAATGCCAATTCTTTAAACAGACAAATCGTCATGTATAACAACGTCACTTGAAGTAGCTGTGGGGTCGCAAGAGAGATTGCATTATGGGAAACGTACTCCCATACAATTTTTGAACTTATAACTGTAACAGAATGGTGAAGAATGGAGAATAATCATCACTGAAACTCTGAACTTTTGAAAGCTGTTTAAACTGTCTCGGTAATTCAGGTGGTAAAGCAACTGGGCATACACCGGGACATCCGACTTCAATACCTAGTCAGGGCCTCCGAGTAAAACATCATTTATAACAATAATGATAATAATCATAAATATAATTATAACAATGCTAAGGATAATGAATTTAATATACCCCAGACCATGAAAGTATAAAATCGGTAACTGTATATCACTCCTGGAATTATCGGATACGTAGCGAATCTGCACTCGAGTTCATTCGTTGTTCTCCGAAGCTCCGATGAACCAACTGGACACACTAGAACTGACCCTACTGAGCAAAAATAGGAACTTTCAGTAATACGAAAGACAGCCAACCGGGAGTTAGGCGCTTTTTTAATTATATTCGACATTACCATCCTCTTTTCCCCGCATATTTACTTTGGAGATAGAAACAAAAAACCAAGTACGAAGAAATGTATTTCCCTAAAAAGTCACTTCCCCAAAACAACCCCGAGTTGCAACCCTGCCAGCCGGCTCGAGGAGCAGGGAGGCCGTAATGCACTTTCCGTGCGAGCTTCTGTCCGTCGGCGGCGGGCAGCGCTTTCAGCGGCGGCGGTGGCAGCCAGCACTGGCGATTGCGTCGCGGCGAAGAGCGAAGCGACAGCCTCCGGGACAGAGTGCTGCTGGCTTTGCCACCAACGGCTCCATTCCCCCTGTCTTTACTGTTCTGTTCGCGGCCCAACTGCTGCTAGCTCCAGACAAGCAGATTGGTGCTCGCGGTTTCGCAATTTATCCGCAATGGCGATGCATCATACACCCACAGACGATTAGAAGTGATATCATCGTTTACTCCTACATTCTGTTATTCCGCCAGATATGTCTGAGTATTAGAGCCAATAATTAGTCAATTCATTCTTATGGAGTAATTTCGAAATAAAGAATTTAAATTTATGAATGTTGTGCGCTCTTCCGTTGTCAACAAAGTAACCGTATTGATCTGTTGGTGTATGGTTTGGAAGAAGTAGGTAGATAAAATTAGTGAAAATGTGATGTTTTCATTTAAACGTTTTAAAAGAATAAATATTCACAAATGGTGTGGTAAAACATTGGCAAGTAATTCTATTCCAAGAATAGTGGGAATTTTAAAAATAAATATCACATCATGTAATTTTCAATATATATATATATATATATATATATATATATATATATATATATATATATATATATATATATATATATACTTGTCCGCTTCTTTCAAAGTGATTTTTCACTTTCGTATTTCGCTTTCTTTCATCATTCCCCATTAAATATCATTTGATATTCCGAGTCATCCTGATCTTCGCGGAAGCACAGGTTCCAGCGCCCCGAGTGCGACAGTCCGAGCGCCCTGGGGCTTGGGAGTGCTCGCCCACGGCTCCCCGCTGCAGGCGGTGGGAAGGCGCGTTCGCATGATGGCGACGCGACGCGGCACCCACGGAGCGCTCTCCGCGCGCTCCCAACCGCCACCGCCACCCTCACCCCGCGCCGCCCCCGCAGCCCTCGCGCCCGCGCTGACGTCAGAGCTTTTTTGTCCTCCGCCGCCGCCGCCACCACCGCCGCCTTCCTGAGAACGACTGGAGCGTTGCGACGTGGGTGAGGCGAGGCGAGGCGAGGCGAGGCGAGGAGCCGAGGCCGGAGAGCCTGGGGCGTCGAAGCGGCCAGCGGGCGGGGAAGAGCGGGGCGAGGCGGGTGGGAAGGGATGGGCGGGGGTGGCCGCGGCGGGGTTGCCGGCCTCCCTGAAACGCACGAGCTGTCGGCTGGACCGACACGACGGCCCTTCGGATTCGCGCGATCGCCCGCCGCCGCAGCTTCCCTGCTGGGCGGCTCGGATGACGGCGGCTTCCGACCAGGCCTCTCCCGCCTCATTGGTTCCCTCGGCTGCCTTGGAAATTGATATGTGTATTCTATAAATAAATTATGCCATTGACGCCTTGTGTGTCCGTATCTACGTTGAGGAAATTTATCTTACTCATGTTAAATGAAATCAAGTAGAGTACTTTATATTTTTTAGAGACAACGAGAACTCAAATCCAATATCAAATGAACTTCGTTTTAAACTGGAATAAATATTATTATTTCTCAATTATAACACTGATATAACGTTAACATCAGCCACTCCATGGATAAAAAAACCCTGTTGTGGCCAGAGGTATTTTAATGTTGTGAATTAAGACTCCATTCCATCGTTCCTTGGTACGTTCCGTATTCCTTCTTCTCTTAGGTTTGTAATGCGAATAGTTACTCAATTGTGAATACTTCTGTGTTATACGATTTATTAGAAAGTGTATCGTAGTATTATCTTTGTAGAAATGTTATTTTATAATTATTATTATTATTATTATTATTATTATTATTATTATTATTATTATTAATTATGCAACTAAATAACATACCCTAGTCGTTCAATGATCAATCACTTTCTGCAAACGATCGTCACTGAGAACGTAATGTGAAGCATGAAGTTTTTTCGATGCATGCTTTCTTTCTTTCTTTTCTTTACTGACTCACTAGTGTAACGTAAATCATGTCAAAGATGCAACAAAATCGAGACAAAGTATTTTAAAGAATGAGGCCATTACTTACGCAGGTTGTTACTTCATGTGGTAGAGTAGCCGTGTCGCTTTCGCCACACAGAATAGCCACGAAACATTATGCAAATGCTGTGTTACATCTTATCTACTATTTTTCATTGTAAACTATTTTTCTTACTACTTTTCATTCAAGCGAAATGGATTGGCAATATTTAATATCTTAAAAACATCGTCGGTAACGTTGGGGCAGGAACTTGAATAAGTCTCAGTACACGTAGCCGACATTTGCCAATTTGAATCCGGTGTTTGGCATGTATGCTCTCATCACGAGATCGTGTTTGTGGTTTGCGTGCCATCCTACCATGTCTCCGACTTTAACATCCCCCAATTCCTAATCGCGCAATCATCAACATGATCACTCCTCATTATTCACCCTCGTGATCACTTTATCATCCATCATGCAGGGAAAGAAAAGAAAACAACCTCTGTGCCCAAGAAAGGGGAAGGCGTGAAAATGTAAGTTTCATCTTTCACCTTCGCTCCATTTTGAATGTGGCACATATCGCCAGCATGAATAAAATTATCGTTAATTAGTATTTAAAAATAATGTGGTTAAAATTATTTCATTTCACACTCGTTTCACACATTTGTATTTACTGAGTTATGTTAAACAAACTTTCAAGAGCTTTTAATTGCAGTTATGTGGACAAGTGGAAGAGCAGGCCTTATCATCATCATTAATAAAGATATCAGCATCAGTAATATTATTATTATTATTATTATTATTATTATTTGAAAAAGATAAAAAAATATGTAGCAGTCATTTAGGTGGAATAAGAGAGTACTTGCAATTGTAAAATGCGGAGCAATCCGGATATCAGAAACGTAAAGTATGGGCGCCTCGTATAGCTCGTTTGAAGCTATTTGCCCAAGTTTAGACATCGAATCAAACGAAATCAATTTAAGGAAACCTAGTAGATGTGGTATTTTGCAAATTCAATTTACATGACCAAACTCGCTCAAACTGCGAAACCGAATTCCACGCCGCAAAAGTTACCAAATCACACCGCCAAGCGTCTTTCGAATAACACATTTCATAGCGATCACATTCCATCTGAAAAATCTTTTTAGGCAACATATTTTTAAATTGTAAGTAACAATATGAATAAAACAACAACAAATATTCTGTCTTATTCTATTAGCTGAAAATTAACGATCCAATCTCGTGGAAGCTAGAAATGATGTTTTAGAAGCCTACATAATGATTAAATGAAAAAATAAATATAAATTTTTCTCGCTATGATACCCTAATGCCTATGATATTTCTTATTACGATATTACATGAATAACATACACGGTGAAAATATAACTCCAGGAGGCGAACTGAAGAAAGGACTTGAGAGAATGTAGGAGTCGCGCAGTTTCCGCCCATCGGCGCGGTTTTTACGGATGTGTGGACGTGGTGAGTTGGCGGGACGGGCATGGGGAATTGGCCGTCGGGTAGCAGCAGGAGGCAGAAGCTGAGTGGGTCCGGGGGCAAGAGCCGATCCCGGGCCCTGCGGCCGGAGAACCCTTCCGCCCCGCCGCTGCTCTGGCGTCTTCTCGCGGCGGCGTGCAGGATCGATAGCGTCATTAGGCTGGGCGGGGCGAGGCGGCGCAGGAGACGCGCAGCGGGGCGGAGCGGAGCGGGGCGGGGCGGGGCGGGGCGGGGCAGAGCGGCGTGGAGCGGAGCGGAGCGGGGCGGGGCGGAGCGGAGCGGGACGGGGAAGGGCGGGGCGGGGCGAGGCGGGGCGGGGCGGTAAGGTGCGGGGCGGTAAGGTGCAGGGCGGGGATGGGCGGCGAGCATGACGCGCGTCTCGCTGGGAAGAGTTTTCGTAACAAATATCCGCCTGCATCATCTCCCTCACACCGGAACTGCTGAAGCAGAGTCCTATGTTGCAATTGGAGTATTTTAAGGCAATCATGCTTCATTAAAACTGATAAATAACCCACTGAAGTATTTTTCAAACGTGAAAATCTCATGCTGCTTAAGCAGATCCCCTAGTGAAACCACTATTTTGTTTCTGTGGTATTAATTGAAGCTTTAAATTCTGAAGGATAGGATGCAATTTAAATAATGACGCCTTTTTTATTATAAGGCAATTGCATTTCTACATCGAAAACAACAAAAATTCTGATTATTGTTAGCCTGATATTTTTTCTTGTATTACAAATGAAGACTTCGTTAAGAAATGTGCAGTCATCATTGATACCAAGAACTGTTTTATCCTATGTTCAGACGATCTCATTAAAGCAGCTCGAATTATCTGAGCTTTATCATTTTGTTACTTTCAGTTTTCCTGGAATTTATGTATTCTTGAATCATTGTCCATAAAATTATAGGACTTTATAATTAACTGAAAGAAAAACATCGATATATTTATTATAGTTTCTACAAATTATCACATCAGATTACAAATTTTTCTGTCACCCTAATAACTTTTTACTTCTTCAGCAATATGCACCATTCAATTGATGTCCGAGTAATAATAATAATAATAATAATAATAATAATAATAATAATAATAATAATAATAATAATAATAATAATAATAATAATTCGTTGGAATTTACAGCAAAATAATAATCATTTCAGTGTAAATGTAACCCCAAATTAGGCTTGCACATTCCACTTTTCCTTGCATAAATGCGTAGGGGTTTATACGTAAGAAAAAGGGCGACATTACAGAAAATTAATACTATAAAATTCACAACGGAAATGAACTGAACAGGGAAATAAAGCCTGAATTGAAGTATGATAGAACCAGAGACCGAGCGTTTCCTCATTTGGGGGACTGTGGCGAATAGTTTCAAAAGTTTCGACACGATTGGAGCTCGGTTACTGCAAGCATTACATGCATTTTCAGACAGAGCCATAGAACTACTAATCACCATTTACCGATTTATTTATAATCAAATATTCTGATCGTTACCTGTCAAATTATGTGCTTCTTTTAATAGACCGAAACATACTGGATTCTGTAATCACTTTCTGGTAATCTGTACATGAAATTCTGGTGAAGGGTTAAAATTGTAGAACAATGCTACTTCTAGGGCAACCAAATATTTTATTCGGTGCATAATTGTCTTGATATTCAACATATGTATAATTACATTTGTGTAAATCCCTTCGGGTGGCTCATAGACAAGGTGCTAGCTTTCCATGGTTCGATTCCCTGTCGGGACAAAAATAGGACTGTGGCCTTCCATTACAATCGTCTCGGTTTTCATGCTGTGTGACAAAAGAAAAGATCAGGCAGGACGTCTACGATAGATACGGTGAAGGGAATACATCATTTATTTATTTATTTATTTTACGTCAAAAAAACAGTTAAAAACTGCGTATGATGCTATGGGGAAAAGTGAATTGTGTGCACATTTTCAAAATTCTGTGATCCCTACACTAAGTCATATACTACTTAAATTTTGAATTTTGAAAAGGAGAAAAAAAAACAAAAAACTCCCATGTAATAAAATCTATTTTCAAGGATAAACAAGCAATAAATTTTGAATTTTGAAAGGGAGAAAAAAAACAAAAAAACTCCCATGTAAAAAAATATATTTTCAAGGGTAAATAAGCAATAAATTTTGAATTTTGCAAGGGAGAAAAAAACAACAAAAAAACTCCCATGTAATAAAATCTATTTTCAAAGATAAGTAAGCAATAAATTTTGTTTCTTATTACTTCTTGCCGCGACATGGAAACGATAATTTGAATAATTGTATTTCCCACTGAATTCTAGAAGACGTGCACAGAAAATGAAGTTACATTTATGTCCAGAAGCAAAACAAGGGGCCATCTCAGCATTTGCTCAATGGATCAGGGAAACTGGACGAAAAACCTGATCGAGATGGGGGTCATTGACCCGGAAGCTGTGTTACAATAGTTGTTACAGGTTGTTTATACTCATTTATACAGTCCAAATGGTAATTAATGCATTATGTATCATTGTTAAAATTAATGTTACTTTTCTTGTGGTGCTCAGTATAGTCTCTAATTGTATAGAAACAGTTATGCAGCAGAAACGATTTCACTTGGGATTTAAACTTTTCTATTGAATTTAATCGTTTAATGTCATCTGGCAAAGTGTTGTAAAATAATGTACATGTATTGTATGTGAATTTTTTGTAATGAGCTGTTGATACTGTCACCTGATGAATATGATTTCTACGTCGAGTGTTATAGTAATAGACTTCGGCATTTTCTGAAAAAATATTCCCGCCCTTGAGCAAGTCATTTTTTACAAAAACTACTGATTCGTAAATAAAAAGACACGGTAATGGTAGAATTCCTAGATTAATGAAGAGAGGCTTACATGAATCACGTGGGTGGGATTTGGTTATTATTCGTACAATTCGTTTTTGTAATCTAAAAGTCTGGAAGCTATAAGATGTATTTCCCCAGAATATTATGCCATATCTCAGGCGGGAATGAACATTCGCGAAGTATACACAACGAGCAGTATGATGGCTGACTGAATTTGCAAGAATTCTGAACGCGTAGCATAATGAACTTAATTTTGTGTTCAATTCATTTAAATGGACGTTCCATTTAAGGTTTGACTGAATTGAGAGACCTTGCCCGCCATATGACTTATATAACCCTAGGGGTGGATAATAAATAAAAACAGGGCATCACTAGCTGGTAAAAGTCAGATTAATCCGACCCTAAAATTCCAAATACTCGTACATACATGCACACATTTGTACCGTTGCTTGCATAAATGTAGTGCAATACCGTACGGCCGCGCGTTCACATTAGAAGCTTCATAGGCCAGAAGGTTCTCATTCTGAGTTCTGACAGTGGCGAATTTTCAATCCCAGTTACGTAACTGGGTTACATGGCAGTGTCTGAATGAGAATTCTAGTCAGGTCTGATTAATCTGTTTGTAGTTTCCTTCGATCAATTAAAGGCGGATGTTAGAGCAGTACCTTAAACAAAGGGCCAAGGACCGTGCGGAATCATTCCATCCCTTTGTTCCCATTTCCATCATTAGAAACCCGGATTGACCTGATCTCCAGACCCTTCTGGTCTCCCCCCCCCCCATCATTTTGAAAGACTAATATTTCTGCGAGTAGGCAAATAGGCCAACCTCTCATCTGAGCTTTAACGCCATCGGAAAGTAAGTAAAGAAAATAAACAATTCATTTACTAGAATTTTAATGTGTCTGTCATTAAAAGAACAACTTTTGCTGATGCATGTCGATAGTTTTAACAATTATGAAACAAACCATTTTTTATTTTCAGTTACATTTTGTTGGTAATGCATTATTTTCGTCTGTAAATTTATTTATAGAGAGTGAGGATTCATTATTACTAATGAATCTACGTAATAATGCAGTTCATAAAATAAAGTAATAACATTCCGTTAAATCCAATATTTTGCGAAACACTGTTATTTATGTAAGAAATCGTAAACTTGACGTAGTACACAACCGCAAACGTCTGTGGATTAGATCTCTTGTGCGCGAATGTGAACCGCCCCGCTCCAAGTGGCGGTGGGGGTGGGCGGTGGGTTGCGGGCGGTGGGCGGGTCCGCCGGGGCGCCTCCCACCCAAGCGTGTCGGCGGCGGTGCGCGCTAGGGCCAGTTTTTAATTCCCGCTGCGCGGCGCAGCACGGGGCGCAGCGGCCAGCAGCCCCCGCGCGCCGCGGCGGCGTCCGGTTGGCTCCCGCCGCCGCTCTTCGCCGCCCCGCCCCGCGCCCGCCCCGCGCCCGCCCCGCGCCCGCCCCGCACCCGCCCCGCCGCGCAGCCCAGGTTTTGCGCGCAGCCCTCGCAGCACCTGGGGCGACCGCGGGGACGCCGCCGCCAACGCCGCCGCGCTTTTTCGCCCTGCGTGGATGCCGGCCGCCTGCCCGCTTTCCTAGCTCCCGGTCACTGTCTTTGGCCCGCTCCTTCGCCCGCTCCAAGCGCCTGTGCGGACAGTCGGACACACGCGCCTTCCGCTGGGTCCTCTCCGCGGACGCCGCCGAGCCTTCCAAGCCCACTACGCCCAGGGCCGGCTTTAGGGACTGCGTATTTAATCAGCATTAAATTGCGTTGTCCCAGCTCCCCGAGAATTTTTCTACAAACATTAAAAAAATTAATTTTTAAATATGAATTTTTGTTTAGTAGATAATTTGATCAGCCTCCCTTGGTAGCTCGTTGGTTAGCGTGCTCGCTTCCCCAGGTTTGATTCCCGGCCGAGGCAAATTATACCTGAGCGCTTTCCTTATAAATGTTCCAGTATCTATTGCTGTGCGACAATGAGAAAGCCCACTTCAGCTAAGGCTACGAAGACCACTAAATACGGTGAAGGGATGACTTCCTGCTAACAACATGAATCCCTTTTCCCATGGCCAAGAGACTAGGTCCGCTGGTCGGCCAAAGCCGGTAGCGGGCTGTAGAGCCAAAGAACAGGAACAACAGATAATTTGATTAACAATTATTGTACAGAAACTAACATTTTTATGGTATTTTTTCGAATGTTTTTTTTTTATTTTTTCGTAACAAGAGACCAAAATAGACGGGCCCTGTAACCAACTGCTTATTTTGCTTCTCCGAGCGCCTGTGCGCACGCCGCTCGGACAGTCGGACACACTCTCCTTCCGCTGGGTCCACTCCGCGGATGCCGCCTTGCCTGCCACGTCCACCACGCCAAGGGTCGGATTAAGGGACTGCGGGTTCACTCAGCACAAAATTATGTTCTCGCCTCCCATTTTTTTACAAACTTTTAAAAAATAATTTTGAAATTTTAATTACAAATTTTAGTTCAGTAGAATACTTGATTATTAATTATTTTACAGATAGAAATATTTTTATGTTTTTTTTTCAAATATTTTATGATTTTTTCGTGACATGAGGCCAAAATAGACGGAATCCCTAACCAACTGTTTTGCTTGTATGAAAATCCGGGTCTCACTATGCGTATTTGCTGCAGCGTATTGTACAAGGCACAGGAGTGATTCTTGGGAATGACGAACTTTAAATGTACGACTCAATACAAAATACGATATTTGTTTATCGGGTTACGAAATACGAATACCTTCATCTGAGCAGTCCGTTTATGTGAATGTAGTTTTTACTTGTTGGACCGACTTGAACGTTCCGCACTTCGTAAATCATTGATTTAAATTGAAAATCGCTGCATACTGTAACTAATATTTCATTGGCCAGATCCTATTGCAGCCTTATGGGCCCAGTTTGTCCGTGGGTATATATTCTGCTAATCGTTTATTAACAGAAAGACAGACCAGTGATGCGATTAAATCGTGCGCAGATGATTTTCTCCCCATACGTCACATACAGTTTTTTACTATTTTTGACTAAATAAATAAATTTCCCATAATGTCAATCAATCCAATTTTAAATTAATTTCGACATTCTGCATATTTTTGATCTTCTGTAGTACGAAATTAGTAGTGTGAAACTTCCAAAAAGAAAAATAAACGCCGAAAATATTTCATATATCCCAAAAATGCAGTCACCAAAAGATTGCACTTTTTAAATAATTGTTTTTAAGTTAAAATTACTTCATTGTTTATTGCCACGTCCATTTATACTGCAACCCAACTTTGAACGTTTCTCCAAACACGTGTTACCAAGGGAAAATAATTGTAACATTATTTCCAAAAAGTCTGATTTTGTAGATTAAGAAACATGGAATACCTCGTGTGCCTCAAGGAACACGATAACCTTCTTTCAAGGGCCGATGACACATTTTTTCGAGTTAAACACGATGGTATAGTGTGTTGCAGCGTAACGTGCGCTGCGGTTTGATCTTTGTTTCTCTTGTATTAAAAATATGATAACTTCTATTTTTGCCTTAAATGTGATTGATGCAGACTTGGGTTCAATTCCCTAACCAACAGTGGAACACCTACGGCATTTTATTGATTCTTTCTTATAAATTATATAAAAAGTTCACTTTTCCTTAGCCTACTACTCGCGCGCTATGAGTGAATCAAAAGAGAAACAGGCTTTTACTATTTTCGATACTCCTCCATTCCATATAAATGCAATTCGAGGACATATTACTTATTGAGCCACGCGGTAAAGTACGTAGTTTCTTTGACGTAAACTAATGAACGTTTTCACAACACATTTTGCCAACGTACCTAATCTATGGCGATAGAGATGTAGAATGTCGCTTGAAATTAGATAAGAGGGACAAGCAAAATAGAGATGAATTGGATAAGCTTGGTAAAAATTGGGCAAAACGAAAAGGCAAGGAAATCGTGGTGTGAACAAAGACTTTTTCCTAAAATATTTCAATGTCCTCATTATGGATATTTATATGAATTTTTGTTTTAGTTTAAAAAAAATTCTAGTTTACTATAGAAATAAGCTGGATATTTTGCGTTGCCCAGACCCAAATATGTTTGATGTAAATTGCTAATGCAAGAGTCCGAAGCCTCAATAAATTTCGAAATGCGCAAGCGAAGCGAGTTAGCTGTAAAATATAACAATCTGATTACTAACAACACGTTATAATGTTCGTGGTGTTCCTACAAACATTCATTAGTTCTCTTAGTTTGGGTATTCCAATCCACGAAGTTGGTGGCAAAGGACGAGCGAAATTCGACGAAATCCGAATCGTATTCCAATGAAGAAAAATATTCCTATATTGTAGCCTAACTTTAGAATGGGTCAATGAAAACACATTTCTAATACAATGAAAGTGCAAGTATAAAATTCAGTATCCGCTGTTTCGTAAAAGTTGTTCAATTTTGATTTCTCATTTGTTTGGATCTTCAACAAAATCAACTGCTTTAAAATTTAATGAACGATCTACTTTTGAAAGTATCAAATAGTTAAGGTGAAAACTTCAGTACTAATAAATTACTTAGTAGAAAGAATATATTCCTCATATTATTGTTACTTATTCGACTTTTCCTTCCTAGTAGGCTAGTACATACGAGATATACATAATACAGGGAATGAAATGAAATGCTTTAAAAATCGATGTCGAGATTTCACGAAAATTCACTTTCTCGAGGTCCTTGATACCCAAAAGGGTCTTTTTTTCTTATTTTCTTAGTAGTATAGAAAAGCCATCAGTCGATTTTTTTTCACAGAAAAGTTTTCCGAGTCCCTGATACTAAAAAGTTCATATTTCGTGCTCAATATATGTAATTCATTACGTATTACGTAGTATACTCAATATCCGCTATTTGTGGATCTCGAAAAAGTGTTGTTTTTTTTAAGTTCTGCGAACATCACTAGTGCCTGTACGGTACATAGTATTTTCACAAAAATATTATATGATCAATTTAAGCAATGTCGTGGCCCCTCAAAATTTAAACTAATATTTTACTATTTGGAAATACTTTACTTTTTTCTAAAAAAATCTCTTAATTATTGCATACAATTATTTGTTTTAAAGAAGCCTAATGCTCATGTAAGTATGCCCAATTTCCAATAACACAACTTCAATTCTGAAAACTGCACATATTCTATTTTTGTAACTATCTTCAATTCTGGATGTAGATATTTCTCTCATAACAAAATACATTTCTACATAATATACTTTTAAATCATTTCATGTACACTTTTTTCGATACATAAGTATTTTTCACTTAATTATTGAGTTAAATTGTTACAATTTTCCCTAAATACCAAAACATTTTCGCCATTTTTTAAATCTTTGTATACGGAGAGAGAATAATAATTAAAATCACTTGATATAAGCATCATGTTGATTAAAACTTTTGAATTTCGGAAAATTTACAGTTTTTTTGAAAAATCTCCTTTGTTAAGGTTTATATTACAGGTTTATTTAATACATTAATGTGCTTTATACACAGTATATTATTTTCTTACGACCCTTGCATTTCAGAATCATTGGCCACAGTATCAGCAAAAAATTAAATCGTATTATCTGCAAATCATTTTATAATCGAAAGTTCTAACGATATCAAAGTATTCGTTTTCTTTAAGAGTTCGTAGACACAAATTTGGTGACCTGCTGTAATGAATGTTAAAGCGAAGGAAAACGCTTTCTCGCACCACGGATACCACAGAACAACGCCAAGATCTCGTACAAAATCTGGTCAACGCTGAACTCCAATATCCTCTTACGTTTCTGCCCACATATGACAATGGCAACAAGCTGCATTCTGTCAGTAGTATCGCGTGTTGCATAAATAAGCTGGCGTAGTGCGACGTACGCGCGTGGCGGCCGCGGCCGCGACCACGCAAAACGCGTACGGTGCTTCCCCAGCGGACGTGCGTCGACGCATCAGGGGTTGGGCGACGCATTCAAACGCACGCCGCCCCGCCCCGCCCCCGCCCCCGCCCCACCCCGGCCCCCGGCGCTGCGCGTCTCCCTCCGCTCATATGCCGGCAAATAATACAGCGATGAACCTTGTTTTGCGGTGTAAAGCTAGCTTTTTATTAGTAATTCGCCTTGGACTCGGGCATTTCCATTTCAAATGCGGCCTTCCGGTATGTCCGTCCAGCCTTTCAGCGATCGCTGATTATTGATGGTTCGCCATTTTAATGTGTGTCTTCCTGTACAACTGTAAAGACAAGTTCGCGGCAAAAACGATCGTTTCTTTATGTCCTGTCCCGGCTGCCATGACTGAGATGAAAGTCACGTGATGTTTGGCGCTTTATGTCACCTCTTCGACTGCAGGGTGGTTTTGAATCGTTTTGTGCTGAATGCATTGCTGTTTTTGCGGGCATTCTCCTCACGTGTCTGTTGATAGAACTGTCCCGTAATCTCGTGAAACAGTAGTGTGCGCGCTCCTGCTATAACTCTCATTCGGGCGAGAAAGCAGCTGCTTCTCTGATTAAAATTCTTTTCTAGTTGCCTCTCTCTACCGAGAATGAAATCTTCGAGATAAACATTGGTATGTAATTGTGACCTCCTGTAGTAACATTACACTGATATTTATTTTTTCTATGTTTTTTAATAAATGAAATTTTGTCGTGCATTTGTGGGATGATAGAAGAAATACTTTAGAAATAAAAAAAATATTTGAATTGACATTTCATTTTGAGGTTTCGTCATGGAAAATGATTTAACCGTGTAAATTCTTCACCTCGTAATTTGGGGTACTGCGTAATTCTCAGTTGAATTGTTCTAGTGTTCTTGAATGTTTCTTACTCTTCTTATTATATATGATTATGTAAATTAAAATAAATTAGCCACCAATTCTCGTTTTAAATCGTTTTAAGAATTGCCAAATGACGGTGATCGTTGTTTCAAGTTCGGTCTATCATATCAAATAGAATATTCCCCTCGTATTTCACGGGAGCATTACGGAAGTTTTTGTTACATTACATTACTGACTAATTATATTGGAAGAGGAAGTTAGTTGGACATGTTATGTCAGCAATTGTGTTGATTAGTATTCATTTTATGGAAAGTAAATGTAACTTCATGTGGTGCATTAACTTAAAGTAGACCTGTTAGAATGACATCATCAACGTAATGATACCAAAACTTTTTCTGTAGCTTCAGTTTCTACTGTGTTCAATCTGGAATCTCTATGTAATGAGGTTACTATTAAGCAATGAAAGCTTGCAGTTCAACGTTCCTGTTTTCAAGTCCATTAATTTTGCACAATAACATTCCACTAGGCACTAAACTTCCTCATGCTCTTTTCTATTTTATTGTAGACCTCTTGTAAATATTAAATGTCTATGTCAGCAATGCACACAGCCTAGATCATAAATAAAGGTAGTGACGTAAATGAAACTTATGTATTCTTCACTAAAAAAATGGAATACTTCTATTCATGCTCATGGTTTTTCTACGCAGTTTCCTTGCAGTTAATGAAACGTGCATAATCTTAGTTTGTATGTGTTGTAACTGTACGTTGATTGTTGTAAATATGATTTTGTATTAAAAACATTAGCATATCAACAAATGTAATATGGTAATTGTTCATTAACGGATTTTAACAGGTTCACCGTAGAGCATATATCAATAGTAGTTGATTGCAGTGAAACAGTAGTTCATCATTTCATTACTTAACCAGTGAGCAACACATTGTACCGGAGCTGCAGTTATGCTGTCAAGAGTTGACCTGCACCCGTGCGTCCTGAATGTCAGGCCCAAGTATATGCAACTGAGAGCCAAATAGAGGTCGCATAAGAGGAAGGTGACCACAAAGCACCATTCTGGACGCACTGGTTCATTTCCTAACACCACAACAACAAACGCAGGTATTTTATCATCCAGCGGGGTCTCTGGCTTTAGTGCAAGACACGATAAGACAGTCGTACGGCCAAAATACTTTTCAACCAACTCAGGTACTTATTTTGCAAGCCGTAAGTGCAGCATCAAAATTAAGCCTCAGTGCCAAACTCTTTTGTAAACAGTGCCGAACAACAGTTATCCAAACAAAAACCCATAACACACTAAAAACGTAGTAGCCAGAGCAATAATTTCGATATTTCGACTAAGAACAGATTCCATACTCCAGACATATCATGGTTCCGGGCGAGGTAACTATCTCACTAGAGTTTTCGGGTTGAGTTCCCGAGCAACCGACGTAAGATTTAAAAGAAAGGGCTGTACAAATACTAATTACAAGAGAACGAAGTGTGCTCCTGAGTGGTGGTAGTATATCACTGCATACCTGATTACACATATTCTCGAACTGAACCAGGAAATTGAAACTCAAATCAGTACGCAGTTGACCTCAACATACAGCAATAACAAACATAATCTTTACGAAATTAAAGAAATTCGTAAAGTAATTAAATAGTTTCTAAGCAATAACAAATAATCACACAATACGAGGACCCAACCAACGACACGTTTTCTGTGATTTTCTAGAACATTTATCCCTCCATCACGAAATAGAAAATATTTCCTCTTGCTTACAAGTCTTCGTAATATATTTATCACACTCTATCACTGAACCAATTATCATAGTTTTTAACCTGGAATAATATAATTTCTTCGTTTTATGGAATTTAGAAATACCAAACAAACTGCCACCATTAATCTCTTCAATCCATTGTTCCGAGAAACACTATTCAGTTCATTCCACCAGTAAGGAACCCTCTCTATCTAAAAATTGCGAAAACCTCCTCAGAGCAGACATTCTTACTAACGAATGTCAATATTTTTTTTAAAAACTTGTTCGAAAATTATCCTAAAATTACTCAAAACTTCACTACAAAGTCGAGAACTGTTTATTCAACCAGGTCCGCCCCAAAACTCCTTTCACTTCCCTTAACTTCAAAGAACGGCTAACACACTAAACGTCGCTCATGAATCAACATTTAATCATCCCCGACAACAACACCAAATATCTCTAAATACAATTCACACAATTAAATTACAATTCACTCATTCACAAAACAAAAATACTATTCATTAAAAAAAATTTATCTCCGAAAACAACTTTCTCAACACTCCCTTCTTCCATAATATTATAAATTCGGTAACAACGCACATAATCAACATCATAAACTCAATCACCGCAGATATTATTCATAATATTCAACATGCTTCATATACATTCAAATATTGAAACTTCTGCATTAGCACGGCCAATAGCTCGAACTAATTCAATGCTTACCTTATTTCTAATGAATTGTTACGTATAGTGCATAAGTAATAAAAAACCAAACTCCATTTCTTCTCCCAAACAAATAAAGTAAATTTTACAAAATCACATTTAAAACTCCCAGATATATTTAAATTAACGCGTTATAATGCAGTAGGAATCTATAGTACCATCTCCTCTGGTGATGGCGTTTTCATATTACGCAAAACCTCTCTACTACTCCGAAAATTCAACACCCATCTCTCGTATTGAAATAATAGCAGTTTCTTGACTGACAATGTAATTTTAATAGTATCTTTAATAATGGCACTTCTTTCTGGCGATGTAACTTTACGTTACAACCCCAAATAGCTGTCTTTATTGTATATAAATCATGAAATAAAAACAAATTAAGCTGCTTTAAACAATGTAATATTGCTTCAGCAACTTCATTCTAGTATTTTAAATAGATTTAAAATTCTACATATATTTACTGGAGTGCAGTCACTACCCCAGCAGGTTCTCACCTAGAAAATTAAATTATTGCTACAAACCAAATTACATTTATTTTGTACTGATACGTTATTGCTTGTTATTGCCTTCGATACATAGTTTGATGTACTTTTCATAACTTACCTGGATCGAGAGGATCGTGGTTACGAGGGAAATATGAAAACAATTAAAATGTGCTACATATTCTTTCATGGAGGGAATTATAGGAGGTAAATATGAAAAGACCAACCGAGTCAAGTTATCAACTAGTTAATTAGTGAGTAGGTTAATTTTAATCATTAAAAATACGTACAATTCAAATCATGTATACGTGTTATGGTTCTAATGATCTCGGGCCCGAGGGCCTTTTGTCGCCGCTCCATCATTAGAACCCTTATAACGCCCTTGGTGCATAAATAACTAATATGTCATCCCCAACGCTCTTCCATTTCCCCCGTGACCCAAATAAGCTTCTCATGTTTCTTGACTTCGGATTAACAAATAGAACTGACAAATGCACTTTACCTGGGCTCTCATCTTCAATCCTGCCTACTTCTAGAATTAACATCCACAACATATTTCTCTCCCAATCGCCCATTTCCATAGTAGATGCATTCAACCTAAACTGGTCCAAATTCAAACTTATAAACCAATAACAAAGACATAAATTTAAAATACTAAAGTATTCAACCAAAATTGATCATGCAGCTGAATAGTATAATAATCAATACACTCAACAAACGTATTTCTGAACCTCCGAGTACCCATCGGAATCTTACATGAAATAAATAACAACAAAGCATAATTAAAATCAAGAATTTTGAAAATAATGAATACAAAATTAATTAAAGATGTAATATTGATAATCAAATTGCTATGAATGAAATATCTAGCTTCAATATTAAAAGTGAAGCATGGGTTCGAAAAAATGTGAACGTAAAACGCAAAAATTGTAAAACGCAAAATTTACGCGAAAACTACTCACATTTTCAAAAAATTGAACATGACCTTATATAAAGATCTAATATTGAAGATAATATTTCAATCAGGGAATAAAATCTCTATCATAAAAAATGTAGTTTTGCATTTATAAATTTTTGCAATTTTAGAAAATGCTGATATTATCGCAATTCGGACCTTTGCCATTTTTATATGCAAACTTTGCTCTATTCAAGTAAATATTTTTTTAATGAGCCGCTTTTGGGAAATGCTTGTTTTTAAATTCTCTATATTTCACGCACAAGTATGCGCAAATTACTCGAAAGATTGTACTACATGGCTATCTTTGAAGAAGAGCTGTCATTAAAAAAAAATTCTGTTTTGTTATTGCAATATGACACCGAAAAATATTGGAACTTTGAAATTTTCAATAATTCAGAGTTAAATGAAAGTGGGACCTACAACCTTATTTAATAAGCATACTTTGATTTATCCGCGGAGAAAAAAATATTCTAAAATTTTTGAGCAATTTTTGAGAAAATTTTGAAAATGTTCTTCAGGCTTCGTGTACAATGCCCACAAAAATCATCCTTTTCAAGTTCAAGGAGCTGGGACATTAGATCGATCGTAAAATATCAATTCTGGTGAAAATCCTGCCTACTGTTTGGTCACTAGTGTTGCTCCCTGACTGGCAGACTTTTTGCTGTAACCCTATCTTTGGGTATCAAGGACCCTCAAAACGAGCATTATGACTTCACAACGTATTAGATAAAATATTTTGCTACATATAAAAGCAAGAATTATGACCTTTCTCATCTTTATCAGAGGCCCACAAAACTAGTTTTTCTATCGAAAAATCGCTGTTTTTTGCTGTAGCGTTGCAATACTTTCTCTTTAATTCGGAAGTACTATAGACAGAAAGTATAAATGAACAAATATTGAGAAAACCGAAGAATTGGCTGTCAATTTTGCGGTAACTTTTATCAAAATCTCACAAAATTCAACTCATCGCCAATTGTTTCTATTCCAACGTTCCATACAAAATTAAGTTTAACTCTCTCCATGAAACTATAATTATTATAAAATACTTTCCAAATATAATATATCCAGGTCACGATAAGATAAATATTGTTACATTAAAAAATCTACCCAATTTTCCCATCGCTTTCTTTGGGAACGTACTCAATTTTTCCTTAAGAACATGCTAGTACCCTACCTCCCCCCAATACGCCAAAAACAGTTTTTACTGATCTTTGGCAAAAATAAATCCTATCATATACTACCTGCAGGTATTTTATAATCCTCTTGATCCCCACCTCCAGTAAGAGTAACAGCCTCACAGATAATTATAGATCCTTAAGCCTCATCTTGACTTCAAATATTTTCAAAAAGTTACTGTTAGCGAGAACAAATCATTATTTAAGAAAATGTCCTTCAGCATTTTATTAAAATTTACTAATTACCATTCTAAAAAATTCTATTAACCATTCTATCAAAGCGGATTTACTATCAAATTATCCACAGAACAGCAAGTTTTGCAAATCTCAGAATATTTCACATCTGCTTCCAAAAACGTATACGAACACTAGAAGTTTTCATAGGAATCATCATCAAAGTATTCGACTGAACCTGACATGCAGAACTAATTTATTAACTCTCAGCGAGAGGCATCCATACCTACCTCTTTAAAATCATAAAATGTTTCCTCGCCAATAGAATTTCAGTTGTAATAGAAAATCACAAATCAAACTCCCGCCTTATTATAGCTGGTCTACCCCAGGGACCACCATTACTCCTAAACCTGTTCAAGCATTCTCATATCCAAATTAACCCACCTAACCCCAGTTTGCAGACGATTCCGCAATCTGCACATACCACTCCACAATGAACTTTTATGTTTTAATAAATGATATTCAAAAGCTGTATTTAATTTGTGACACGATTACTTCATTTGTTCCAGAATACAAGATACATGCTGCCGTCACCAAGCTCATTCAACCTACCATAAGTAAGCTTAGATATGATTCTCCCAAAAATTAAACATTGATCTCGTTTATAACTACTCCATCCAAATAATTAAAGAAGAAATATATGTGAAAAATGTAATATGACCACAATATTACTGAGGTTTGTTGCCTCAGAATCGTATTTTTAAATGCTTCAATATGAAAAATCAATTCGCAGGCAACGCAGACTCTTCTTTCCTTTTTCTGTCTTTCCTCAATTACGTGCGGCGGCGCTAGCCGAATGCGTTTACTACGCTCCGTGAAGTCACGAAGGTTAAGCGCATTCGAGACTTCGCGGGTTCGTGGTTGGGTGACCGGCCAGGAACCCCGGGATCTAACGCCGTCGAGCCCCTGGCCGAAGGGATAAAAGGCACTGACTGATTGCGACGTGACGAGACTTGACTAATATTAAAAGTAAAAAGCACTTTAATGGAGGATTACTCCCCAGTGCAAAGCGCTCAACGCCCCTTAAGGGGCTTGGAGACGCGTTGCGTCAAGGTGTGGACGCAACAAATTTAAAAAAAAAAGAGCATCATAACCGAAGGCTTGCTCCCGTGTTCCGACAGTGCGGTGCCCTGCAGTCGTTCGCATGTCACGCTGTGATGGTCCAGCAGTAGGAAGACCCACCCTGCAAGATGGCGGTGCGTGTGTGGATAAATTAACATCGGGAGGATTCAAATAGATAAGATTATATTGCGTTCAAATTCGCAAAAATGGTTGTGTAAAGCAGAGGTTGAAGGGGGCCTTTTGCGCAGAGACGTGTCGTTTGCGCGATCTTTTCTCTGTTGTTCCGAAACTGGTAAGCCAGTCATCGGAAGTGAACGGGATTGATTCGGCGTTCTCCCCTTCTCCCGTCCTTTAACCATCACCATTCAATCTGCCTTTATTATTTTCATTTAGTTATCAAATAAGTTGCCCGTATCTCATATAAGGAAAAAATCGGGTACGCAATTAATAATTCATAAAAATAACTGTTTTAAGCCACAAAAACTGATTTGTGCGGTGTGTATCATTAGAAGTAAATGTTTTAAGTCATGCATTTTTGAATTTCCTGGAAGTCGCGGCTTCATTAACACTTAATGCATGGTAATTTTGTGTGTCGAACTATCTAAAAAAAATATACAAGCATATTTTATAATTCTGTATGCCATGTACAATTCTAAAAAAGTCTTTAATTTTTTTAGTTGCTGACCAGTATTTATGTTTTGATGCTTTCTAAAAGTGTAGATCTATTTAAAATATATTTAGTTATATGCTTTCTCATGAGCTTCGGGGGTAGATGGAGTAATATTTAGCACGCTTTGGACTCACTCAGAGCGATTCCTACTTGCTTCCGACCTATTTTCGTATTTCTTGGATGGTGCTAGAGCCGCTCAATGGTAATTTTTGTCTCCGTACCTGAACAAAAGTGGACAAAAAGGCTTCAAAGTGGCTTCCAGAGGCTTCAAAACTTCACTACTCCAAGAGAACCCAGCCGATAGGAAATGAGCAAGTGAGCTTGTCAAGCCTCTCTTGATAGTGTCGGATCCGGTCAGGAAAGGGCTACGACTGGACGTCTGCTAAGTGCAAATAGGAAGAATGATGTCTTGAAGAATTCTTAATGACCAATTGATGAAATATTGGAAAGCAGGTTAACAGCGCTTGGTCATAAGTAAACACGAACTATAAGTTGATTGTTTGCCGACGTTTCGTAAAATTTATTTCCATCCTCAGGGCTTGCAACCACAACATGAAAACATAATTAATACATGTGCTGCATGCTCCTCCATCTCAGACACCTCTCGGGGAGTGAGAGACACTCAATCCTCCTCACCACACCAACACACACCATGATGAATATGATACTAGATGTTTTCATGTTGTGGTTGCAAGCCCTGAGGATGGAAATAAATTTTCCGAAACGTCGGCAAACAGCCAACTTATAGTTCGTGTTTACTTATGACCAAGCCCCGTTAACCTGCTTTCCAAGAATGATTTCGACGTCGATAAATGCTGAAAAGTTGAATATCCGTGGTGAAAATGATATCAGGGAGTATGTAGTTTCACATGATGTTCAGTTTTCTAATATAATGTATGTTATAATGTATATAATGTAATGTAATATATTTTGAAATATAACGTAATAATGTATGTAATTAATGGGTCAGTTTCGGTTAACTATCACGGCACATCACAGGGAAAAACTGTTTCTTCAGATTGAAACTGACTTACGGAAAAACACAACTTGATATATTGAAAGTTCCTCACCAAACATTCTCCAACGCTTCTACATTGAAGCTGTAGATGTAGCTTTGTTTGCCACGATGGGTTTAGTATTGCTTTTGTTTCTGGGTTTATCACGCGAAGAGAGATGTTCAGTTTATCATATCAACATGTTTGCGTGCAAAAACCAGTGATTAAGAAATATATCAGTCGATAAGAAGTTTATATTGTATATAAAAAAGGTAGACATTTTACTTAAAGTTTAATAGCCTCTTTGTTTTTCGAAGACTATTTTCTTAATGTCCTGTTTAGCAGTGGAATGGCGGACACAGGAACACTACTAGATTCCGAGGTAAGACTAGGAAATGGAATATTTTTAAGCGTAGTAATTAAAGTTGTAAAGAGACAACCTTGAATTTCCACTTTGCGAACAAGTAGATTTTTTCTTACATATTTCTTATAACTTAAAGTGTTCGTTAATAGTTAACTCGAGAGGGTAGAGACAGAAATATTGTAGAATGGTGAAGAAATAACGTTCACCAGAGATTCTGGAATGATTGAATTGAATTGAATTTTGTAATCACGTGGCCAGAATGTGGCACATCACGTAGTGGTTATAAATGTATATAACGGAGTTATATGCATTTATAGATGTGGCATTTGTCTCTGATTTATAAGCAACCCCATATGTACAGCATTTACATGCGGAGTTGCTTGTGTTTCAGAGGTCCACGAAATGTCCTTGACTGCGTCAGAACGTGACCTGGTGAACATCTGTGAAAAAAAAGTTGTCTAAAAATCAGTGAACATCACATGTGAAACTCCGTTTCATGAAATTTCCTACATGTTCATTGGAAGAGAGCTATAATATTCGACCCCTCTACATGCCCTAGACGTTTGTAACATTTATTCAGAGACACTCTATTTATTAAGTCAACGTCTAAGATGAACGTGTACATTGTAGGTATATCATTGGAAACCCATTCCTGTGTTACTACATATTTTAAAGAATTACTAAGAAATTAATAGAGGGGTACAATACTAACACCTTATGAGCATGGTAAAAATATATTACGTCCACGAAGAGCCTAAATAAAAACTAATGATCTGCGATTACCACAACATTATAAAAACGAGATTAATTCCCGAGTGTAAGATGAGTTTTTCGCTAGAGCTAGGAACTTGAGAGGGGTTTTTCATGAGACCAGCCCAGACGGCTCCAACTGTCGGGTGTCATACGGTGATGTAACAGCCTCCTAACTACACCGAAAAAGTCGCTGAGATCGTCAGTAATGCACATGTATGGCGAACATTGTTAAAGAATTTGTTTTACTCATGAAAAACTTCAAAATAATGAAATTCAATCAGAAATTATGAAAAATTCAGAAAATATTGAAGGATGAAAATCCTCTGTTGCTGTAGCTTTTTAAGTAAATGACGCCTGTTTCCTGAAATAGCAACCAGTTAAGTATACTTGTACGAATATTAGGATTTTTTCTGTTAAAAACAAGTATGTGGGCAGTTGCATCCACTCTTCAAATTATGTGGCATCTATATTTAGTATGAATTGAATGGAGGTAAGTTTCTGCTACTTAGCCTCGTTAAATATCCGTAGTTTTTGTTAACATTTGAAAGTGGGAAGATGATAAACCTATGTGGTCTTTTCAAATCACACAGCAATGAGTTCAGTATCATAGTGTTTTCACAGACTATAATGCATATGTATATTATGTATAGAATATTCATGAACATTGCCTACATAATATGCACAGTAAGGCATAAAATAACATAACTCATTCTTAGATAATCCTCTTTAGATAGTTTGCTAGTTAACCATTGTGAGCAATGAGTTCATATTTCATAGCAGATAAATATTTTAAGAGGCATGAATTTTCCATCACATCAGTAAATTCTAGTTCATGAAATGGAAAGTACTCAACTGCTTACTTCGCCTTGTGGAAAAATGCTTCGCTATTAACGTAAAAAGTAAATCCACGCGCCAAGGGAGAAATCGTAGTCATTATATAATATAATTATGTTGTGAAAATATTGCTCAACAATTCGAAAGAAAAAGAAAGAATTCGTAAAAACGAACCTTTTTCTACACTCAAGTGTTAATTATGTATTGTTTCGCTCAATGATACTCAAAAACCACTTATTGTTCGTAAGTCATAAAGCGAAAACTGGAGTGGGTTTTAATCATTTTAATGTCTACATAACTATGTTTTTAGAAGAAAGGCTACTAATTCTATTAAAATGGCCGCTTTCTGAGAACTGGCGATAACTCCGACACCTGTCGTTGGAGTTCTTGTCGGCTGCGTTCTTCAGCGAATGGCCCCGGCTGAGGCACGCGCCCACCCCTTGCCCCACCCCACCCCACCCCCAGCCCCAGCCCCCGCCCACCGAAACTCCTCGTCGCCGCCCCCTCCCGCGGCGCGCCGCCTCGCAGATCGCCGCTGATGTTCGCGAGGGCGGCGCGAAGAGGTTAATGGCGATATGCGTCCCCTGGGATCGATACGGAGGCGTGTGCGCCGCGCTCCCACTATAAAATGGCCATTTACGTTCCCGCACTCTTCGGAAACAGACCTTAAAGCCGCAAGTTTCCCCGCATTTTTGCAGATTCTACTCCGGAATGAAAATGCAGAGCCCCTCTGGAATCCCAAAGGGATTCCTGTAATTGTTTTGCGCCAGGAAGATAGCTTAAGAAAGCACAATTGAAATTATAAAATTAATATAATAGTGTAGAGAAATCTGTGTGAATCAACATCGAACGTGCATTGCTATTTTGCACTTTTCAAAGTTGAAATAATTATTTGTTAGTTTTCTTCAAACTTCTCAGGATGTAAATTGAACTTATATTAACACCCATTTTTTAATGTTAGAATTCATTAAAACTATTTCTACCACATGGCAAATCATTGTAAGAAATTCTGCATAAGTAGTTTCCATAATCCTGCTTGTATTTTGTGCGTTAAAAAATGGAATATGCAGTAAGGCGCTTAAAAATGCTCTCTTTAAACTTAAATTGTTCCAGATAAAATCAGAGTACTACGTCATCTTAAGTATATGACAATTAAATCCTGTAAAAATTAAACAGAGAGAAATAATTCTGCAGAAAATTAATATATTTTCATTCAAGTGAATTACGCATAGCTGTTCGGAAATGCATTTACCTAATCAGTGGCTTTAAGAAGCAAAGTTAACAGAATACCTACATGCCAGATGGTGAATGCCATCTTATCTACAGCAGTCTAACTTACTATTAAATAACAGTTTAGTTTAGCCATATAGAGTCACGTAATGTGCTTTACATTTGGAATAAATATCCTACTGAAATATAAAATTAAATAATGCCTTATTATAGGGTTGCAAGATCTCCGGGTGTCGGAAGTGGCCAGATTCCGAATGGATGTGTCAACGTGTCAACGGGCTGGAAAATAAATCTACAGGTTCACACATTACGAATACCTACATTTTATCAGAGGGATTTTCAGCAATAAATATTGGTCTGAAATTTGAGCAAAATCTGAATTATAAGCGTTCGTGAAAAAGAGGAAGTAACAGTTGCTATTTTTCAAGAGGTTTCAAGAACAGACAACAAATGTCAATGATAATTAACCCTTACATTAAGGCATTTTCAGCTCGTTCGTGTGAACGGTGGAATTACAAAGCTTTTTATTATGGAATGTCAAATAATAGTATTTATACTCGAACTCCTCATAAATTATTTTTTTCAATTTGTTTTACACTGCGATTGATTTATAGAAAGCTCTTTTGTAAATGTTGTTTATTCGTTATATCACCCGTATTATCACCCATCGCAGTTGTTACTACTCAAATGTCTTTGTTTTTTTTTGTTTTTATCCCGAATGTAATGACTTTCTTTCACGAACTTCTCAATGGTTCTTCGGAAGCTTCCTCTTCCAGTTAAGAGTTCTTATCAAATTTACATATCAGTCTTTGATAAATCGATTGGGCAAAAACGACCTATAACATTACTTACCGCTAGCACTGAAGAGAAATTTTCGGATACACTTTCAGCTTCATTGTAAGAAAAATCGCAAGACTGGCGCGAAATATTTAGACTACAGGTATATGCAGTTCCTGGTTTTGCCTTTGCTTAAAGAATGTAGCTTTCCTCCCTGCCAAACACGGCGTCTATTTTTTTAAATATGTGTGTAAATTTATAAACAAAATTCGATCGAAAAAATTCATCTTCTTGAATGGATGCCGAGCTTGTTTTCAACTAATGTCGAATTTTTGATTTGTGCACCCAACTTGAAAAGCTGGTTGAATAAGTATTTCAAACTCTAAGGAATGCAAGGACACGGTTTAATTCTATATTTGAAACACATCGTCTCTGAAGTTCTCATGGACCCGGTGGTCAATCCATTTCTACCAAAGTTGTCAAATTTTTTATTAGTGCAACCAACTTAAAATGCGACTTGAATAACTAATTCAAACTGTAAAGAATAGAAGTATGCCGTTTAATTCGATATTTGAAAAGGCATCGTATCTGAAGTTCCCTTGGACCCTTTGGACAATCCATTTCAACCAATGTTGTCGAATTTTGGTTTAGTGTAACCAACTTGAAATGCTGCTTGAATAACTAATTCAAACTCCAAAGAATATAAGAACGCTGTTTAATTTGCTATTAGAGGAGACATCGTGGCTGATGTTCCCGTGTGCCCGGGGGCCAATGCGCCCCTGTGTGGCTGTGCTGCGCCAGCGGGCGGGCGGGCGGGCGAGCGGCGCGGCGCGGCGCCGCGGAGGGCCACAGGCCAGCGATGGCGGCCGCACGCGACCCTGCGCCGATTCGCCCACCCCGCCCCGCCCCGCCCCACCCACCCCGCCGACCCACGCCGCACTAGCCGCGTCCATGCGGTACACTTATATTAGTTTACTACTGGGTTTCTTGCCCACGCCCGAACGGCCGTCGCCAGTCGTTATGAGGCGCCCAAAAAAGACGCAATCGCGGCGCCTTCAGCCCACCGGAACGAAGAAATTCTCGACACTTAACGCTTTTCTGGCTTTTTTGCCAAATCGAGCTTACTGTTTCTCTGAGAACGTGCTAAACGTCCGAAATATGCGGGAGCTACTGTGTTATAGGAATAAGAAATATCGACATTATTTTAGTTGCCACAACGTGTTACAAACGTTTCTAGGAAATTTTGTTTCAAAAGGATAATTGTTCCTGTTTTTATTACAAAACTTGGTCCACCGTGTGGTCGTGAAGTGAGCACATGACAACACTTTCTACAGAAGTCGATGAATGAAAAATCATTTACGACGGGAGGTTAAGAAAATTCTCTTGAGTTCAAGAGAATTTTCTTAACTGAAGAAAATGTCGACTTATGAATTTACAATTTTTAATCACGCAAGTCTCTGACGTTTTGGGTAATTATAGGTTTCAAGAGAGGTTGCATTATTTATATGAAAAGCCATATTTAATTTATTTGGAGAATGTATTTTATAATTATCTTTTGTTCAGCCAGTTAATATTAAAGGGCGTTAACTTAAAAGGTACCTCTACAGTAATCTGAATCAATCTGCATTAGTTGCATATAAAAAGAAGAATGTGAGTTAGTTGTAATAAGAAGAGTAGTGTAATTGTAATAAGGTTGGCAAAATTATTCTTTCTTCTTCTTTAATCGCGTGAAAGGAAATCAGTGATTCGAGAAATAAATATCATAATTATAGTCTAAAATCACACATTGGCGAACCCCTACTCAACATGGGGAATGACCAAGCGGAAAACGATGATGTTATGAAGAAACATTCCCTTAAGTTGAATATGCATCTTTCTCAAACATTAATGTGAATCTAGAATTTTTAACATTACACTACGTTCTTAAGTTGTAGACGTATTCTAGTTGTCAAAGTTTTCATACTTCAATTTGATGGATTGTACGGTTTCTAACGTCCGTATTATGTTGACATTGTATTGTATATGCTCTTCTCCACTCATCAGTTAAATGTCAAATTGTACGGAGAGATTCAGCGTTCAAGTGTTTACCTTTCCAGTATCTAAACATCTGTAAAAAAAAAAGAATAGGGAGATCGGTGCTAGAGAAGGGTGCTGGATAGCGGGGAGAAGATCTGTAGAGGACGTCAAATTTATGGCTTTGTGAATGGTTATGGGGGCCCTAAAAATGGCCGGAGGAATGTGCGTATAAAATTGAAAAATGTGCTCCAAATAGATCATATATGTTCCACAACTAATGAACTCTCTTCATTGTGATATTATTTCCTTTTATCTTGCATTTTGCTTACAAATGCCTTAGGTAGTTTATTATTCTCGTAAAGCACATTTTATTCCGGGTATTTAATGTAAAAACACAATTAAGTTTGGCAAAGAGTAGAAACTCCTACAGAGATCCAACTTTTTGCTCTGAGCGTTTATTTTTATATTCGTAATTAATCGATAGCCCTTCACAATAAAAAGTGCGTTCTACAGTATAAGGTCGTTTCAAATACCTCAACTTCACGTACCAGCTTTGATAAATGGAATTGTTCGTTAGTGTCTGCGAGCGACGACAGTGTGTCACCAGGTATTTATTCCCCTGTGCGACGCATGCGTGCATTTTGCAGATATTTATTTACTACTTTCCTTTCGAACGTGTTCGTTTGAATTTTTCGACTATCGCTCATCGCAATCATCACCATCATTCACACAGCGGCTTACAAGATGCGGTGGTGGCCGTGGCGGCGGCGGCGGCGGCACGGCGGTATCGAGCCGACGGGCGCGGTGGGGGCGGCGGCGGCGGCGGCGGCGGCGGCGGTGGCGGCGGCTCGAAAGAGCGGTCGGCAAGAAGCAACTCAAACATTTGCCCGGTTATTTATTCCCGTTTGTTTTACGGTTACGAGCCGCGGGCGAGCCTCTGATCTGTCCGGGAGCCGCCGCCGCGCATGCTTGGCGCAGCGCGCGGTGGGACTGGAGGAGGCCGGCGCGCCTATGGTTTATTCGCCGGCGCGCCGCCGCCACTGCACGTAATATTTCGCTGCGGCATGTCAGCCTGAGGTGCGTCGCTTTACATTACTTTGTTCGAAAGTACCCATTATTCAAGTATACAATGTTACGTTGCTTTTGCGGTTGGTATCTCTTGTTCCCTTTCTTTCTAGTTCGCCCCACGTAAGTTGATGTTTCTATGTTATGGCTGGTTATGTTTCCTTTTTTATGACATCGCTTTGAGTATGGTTCTCAACGTATTGATAATACTTTTTTTTAATGTTTAAGAATAGCAAAAGCTTTCAACATGATACGTTTAAAATGTATCGTCATTCTTGTTTCCTGATAGAAATGCATTTAGTAGATAACACGATTACAAATACGTCTGGAAGAAAACATACAACTGTAAATGAACAGCATGTGACGTTTGTTTATATATATATATATATATATATATATATATATATATATATATATATATATATATATATATATATATATATATATATATATATATATATATATATATATCTGCTACCGTGAATTATTATTTTCAGGGTCATAGATCTTTACAGCAACATACATAACAAGCAGAGTAGCAATCTAGAAGGATTTTCGGAGCGTTTCGTCAAAATCGCTGGCGTTATGGCGTATTGCCAAACAGTCATGGACATGTACTGCATTGTTTCATTTTATTAGACTAATATCTGAAAGAAACCCCCCGTTAATATGACGAATTATTAACTTCAGCTTTACACTTTACCCATGCGTACTGACGGTTAAGGAACTAATTTGGATGAAGGAAATGGACCTGGAAATGGACCCAATTTGGATGAAGAAATCTATCCCATTTGTGTAAACATTAATTTCGTATTTATAGGAAGGATAGGGAATGGATTTTATTAGACATCTTAGGAAGCGACATAAGGCTGCAATATCAAATATCATTCGAGAAGCTACTTAGAAAGCCGAACATGGACTGTTGCCTAAATTTGACACCATCAATACGTCTATGAACAAGAACATTTGGAAAATATAAGATAGCATTGATGCATGGCAACACCTCCATTGGATTGTCAGTTAACTGTCATTGTATAACAGTCATCTAATCGTGCAGGATTAGTGATATCATGGTACAATTTTTATGCTGTAAATCGCAAGCCAATGTGTGTAAAGGGATGATAGATAATTGCATCTTTTATGATTTATGTTACACATTTACTTCATTATTTTCCAAATACTATGGTAAGACTAATGTTGCCTTAAAAATACTTTTGCAGCATTATCTGTTCCTATATTTGACCGAATTGCCAAAATTAAACCAAAGAAGATTACTTGACTAAATCTGTCCAATGGAAGCAAATGGTTTGACGAAGATTTGCAAGTTATCTCCACTTCCCAACGCGTCTGAGTTAACAGCTAGTGGAAGAAGCGTAAAAGCACAAAGAGCAATTATAAAAATGTACAGTCCATATAAACAGCAAGTAGAAAAATCGAAAAGGCAAACAAGAATATTTCACCAGAAATTCAGCTGGTTTTGTATTATAAGGCAATGAAAAGCAAGATATGATTCAGTGACAGGGTCTGGGATGTAGATTAAAAGTTCCTGTATGCTGTGTTTAAGCGAAACCCTCTATAAAGAATATTTCTGCATAAATCTCAAAGGCGAAAGTTAATATTACTAGCCGCCATATTAGTTGTTCACCTTTCACTCATATCTATTCTTTGACGTTTTCTGTTGATAAACGATGTGCAATACTTAACGTTTCGTTTATGAAGAAACATAGTTTTTTTCTTTTATTTTAAAGCATTTAAACCCATTGGACAAGATCAATTAAAAATATTGAAATTATTCTTTGCAAATTTTACCTTGAGTTAATGAACGAGAAAAGAAGAGTCTCATCTTGGGTCAACGAACGTAAAATTCATTAAATAAATGAGTGAGCTATTTATTATTTCTCGAGAAAAATGCCATTTCTTTCAACAAATTCAATTATATTTTTAATACCGTCTACATTTATTGTATTAATGTTATTTTAAAGAAATATTTGTTCTTTCAGTTTATTATTATTATTATTACTATTATTATTATTATTATTATTATTATTATTATTATTATTATTATTATTCATGTATTTATTTGAAGTCCGACTTAGAAGATTGTGAACCCAAATTAGAAAACTGATACCGGAATTTGAACAGATATCCCACTTTCAGTTTTTATTTTCTCTTTACTAGACGCAAGGTAATTAACATATTATATTTCATAATAAGAGTATAAAGTTTGGAGATCATTTGAGGAAATATTTGGTGTCAATCAAATCTCTACTGAGAGCAAGAATATAAAAAAAAAAAAAACTAGGCCAAATTAGGCAATCTACTTGTTCTTAGGAGTGTACCTAGTTTATATTTCTATGTGTGAGTACAACTTGTTTTTCTCACTCCCTTCTTGATGGCCTTGTATTTTTCAGTAATGAATTAGTAGCGCTTTTGCTATCCCTTCTTTGTCGGCATGAGTACTTGACTTTTTTCTTGGCATACGGAAAATATATTTCGTCCGTTTCTTCTAATCTCTTCAAACAAATAGAATTATGTCTAATTCACTTTTTTATATTCTCATTCATCATTGTCGTACTCTGGACGTTTTCTCTTCATTCCCTACAACACAAGTTTCTTTGGCTCCGTCTTATGTCTGTGTGATGGTACGGTGTGTTATATCACAATGCTTCTAAGTTAATTTAAAGAACCTTCATGTTCTTCCTACAGGAAGACCTGCAATATACTGCGTGTTAGTCCACTTATAAAAGTCGATGACAAGACGATGATGGGGGTGAGAGTGAGATCTATATCATTTTGCAGCATTATCTATCTAAAATAATCATTTATCTACTCTGAAGTAAACATTTCAAAATTATTTTCTATTGTCCCTTTTCGTATTATTTTTTTCTTTCCTCTTCTGACAATCTTCTTTGCGATGATCAGTTACCACATTTTACATACTGTGTATTACTAATTTCCAATGCGCCCAAGAATTGAACGAATTCTTTGAGCCTCCGTCCGTGGGCGAGGTAAGGTTTCGTTAGGAGCCCAGGGACTCGGAAAAAATAAAAAACAATGACACCGTTTCCATTTTGACTAAAAAGTGCACATTTTTATGTGTTATTCTGCATTTTTTATATTGCGCTTTTTCAACTGAATTATCATATTCAGTGCGTTTCTGCTTACGATACAGCTGACGTCATGCGACAGCAAATCTCCAAGGCAGAGCCCACCCACCATTAAATATTGCCTATCCACAAGTTGCGTTATGGAACAGCAACTTTTTTTTATTCTTGGTGTGTAAAGAACTGTTGTTCTCTCTTTGCAGTATTTTTGAAGTCTCTTTTTATAAAAATTGTCCATTTATTGCAGTGTTATACGCAAATATGTTTAAGCAGTGTGCAAGCTACATTTTGGAAAACAATTTGGTGTAGTTTATTTCCGCGGTGCTACTGCAGGCCACTAGTGTTATCAATATTCGCTTTCTCCACGAATACTTCGTCGCTGTCTTGCACACTGTTTAATGTTAATCATTCAGGTATTCTATTACTTTCTAAGTTTCTTATAAACGTACAATGGTACCAATAAGATTTTCTGAAGGTATTTAGTAGTACCACGCTTTTTTTCGTTGCACTTAATAATGATTGTTAGCAACGTAATGTTTACCACCCTTTGAAGGCCGAATTGACGATATCACACGCTTATAGAACGGAAAATAAGAAAGCAAACTGAACCCGGGGACCGGCAGTGTCGTAGCGTCAGTTAAACGATCGAAAAAAATATTGTGTAAGATGTTTGGTGAACGTAATTGTGTGTACGGATAGTAATTTAGATGTAGTTAATAATACGTTTAAACGTTGCTTAGGAGTAAACTATGACAATTGAACCTTCTTTGTGTGGTAATATGTGTGATATATGTACGGTAATACGTTGTTTTCTGAATCTTTCATATGTCAGACATGCAATTATTAGCAATTTATTTCCTATGTGTAGATTTAAAAAAAACAGCATTATCTATAAGAATTTTCTGGTCATCTTGGAGGCCTTTTAAGGAATGGAATGTGTCTTAACCCCTGTGATAATGAAAGGAAAAGAAGAAAATTATCAAGTTTATCAAAACTTTAGAGATATTCCTTCTATTATAACTTCACTATCAAGTCATTCATTGATTCGTTTTTTTCATTCAAATAAACATAACCATGTGAAGCATTTTCCCGCATCTTCAGATATCAAGTGTACTAAAAAAACAAGATTTACGCTGTTCTATCTCTTCAAGATAACTTAAAATTACTGTCTTAACGACTTCAACCAAGCTAAGGAAAATAACAGATTAATATCCTTTTATAAAACGGCGGTTTAATAGTCATTACGGCCGGCTGTAACTTCCATCGTTAACCTTTGTGCACGCGTGGACGTGTGATGCCTCTTATCACAGCGCGCCAGCCATTAATGCATTTTTCGTATCACTAGCCGTTCAGTATTGTGCCTGGCTCCGGTGAGGCTCTTCCGGGGTTGAGAGCAGAAGTCCTTTCGTTTGGTTTGAACCGTCTGCGGGTTCGGTCCGCCGGGAGGCGCGATGGAGGGAAAAGCCGGTGTATTTCTTCAGTGAACAAGAAATTTTGGCAGGTTTCCACGCTCTAACTGCACTTAAATTCGGTGGCTCTCCGTAAAGTGCGTTGTGGAATTCTTCACTATTCGTGGGGTGCGTTCTTATTCCGTCATCCGTATAAACTGGTGTGTGGGTTTTAAGGTGGATGTTGACGATGGTTTTGGAAACAATATAATAACTTTTTATCGCTATTTGTGAAGAGCAAAACGGACTGCTACAAGATGCGGCTCTATAATTCTTCAGGCGTTAAAAGTATGAAGAGGAAAGGTTACGAGAAGAAACTTGTTTCAAAGGTAATAATTCTCAAAACCATTTGGGATGATTGAATTTCTTGGTATTCTAGTGCCTTCATGTCAGTGGTAGATCGAGGCGTCACGTGGATTTTTATCTCAAAACATCATTGAAAAAGGCTATGTTAACTTGAAAGAAAAAACAAAATATGCATATAAATTAAAAGTTAAGTAATTTTAGCAAAGGCAAGTCGTGAATGAAATGAATGTGTTTAATTACATCTTGTATAGTGACGAAATTACCTTCATAAATAGAAAATAGTTAATATCACATTGAACTACATGCCCCTGACCCCCTTAATTTCATGTCGAGATTCACCAAGGCTTGATATGTAAATATCTGGTGAACAAGGGCACGTTGGATATGTTGAGAGATAATCATGAAAGTCATTTACCTTACATTAGTTCATATTATATGTTGCGTAGGCACAATAGCTTTATTTATTTTCTATAAGAAAAGCTTCGAATTTTTTGAACGATTTGTTTGTTCAAAGAAGAAAATACCAAGAAATCTAGAAATCAGATAATTCGTTGTAAAAATACTCTTACATCCGAATACAATACAAGCAAGTGTCCATAGAACACAGGATTTACTTGAAACACGATAATCGTTTAGAAATGAAATAATTTTTTTATACCATAGTTCGATAATATTTATAAATTGAATTTCTCTTAAATAGAATGAAAAAAATTGCAAGCCGTGTATTTTCTGAGAAACAGTTTCTGTGTATAGGGACACGCCAAATGCTTTGTGTATTCTCATTTGTTTACGTTGTAGGTTGTTCATCTACTGCGTTTTGCTGAGAAAAATGTTTTGTTGTCTGTTGTTACGTTTTTTATTTATTTTCTTAATTATTCAGAGGTAAAGATGCAAATGTGTCTATCCTTAAATTTGAGTTATGATTTGGTAAACAAATCACATCCAAAATACAAAAAAAATATTTTTTTCTCCGTTGGCATTGCAACTCACATCGGGTTCAAATATTTTACTCAATGGCAAAGAATTGTAAGTATGTTGCAGAAAACTGGTCATTGAACTTCTTTCCGCGTTCCGTCTCACAATCATATAATCAATTTTCAAGGATAATCAAAACAAGTATGATACAAACTACTGCTACCTGGTTGCTTAATCAATTTTAGTAAAAATACGTAGCACTCTTATTCTGTTTCGAGCAATAAATGAAAGTGCTCTTTAAAGATAAAATATATCCAAGGGTATTAACTAAATAATCGATATTCGTTTCTGGATGATCATAAATGACTGTAAAACCTTTCTCCGCTATGGCATGACCAAATTGCGATCAGATAAGACTTATAAGTTTTACGGTTATTATAAGCAATCGCCATGCTAGCCCAAGACCAATCTTAGCAGTATTCTCGCAAAGCTCACCCTTCTCTCTCACATCATTTGATTTATATTTCGCGGATAACCCCAAAATAAAAGACATATAAATGGCACATCTTGCTGTTGTCGCAGCCTGTAACTGCCGTCTGTCATTCACTGATAGCAGAGATAAAGTCTAACTATATATTTTCTTAATTGATAGGCTTCAGAATAGAAAGTTCAACTGATTATTGAATATTATATAGAAACGTCGACGTACACTAGATAAAAAGTAACTAATTATAATTAATTGCTAAGCGTTTATTACAACCATTCAAAGAAACATGGCAGATGGACTTAATCTTTCAAAAAAATGACCATTTCTACACCAACCCAAGACTAGGGGAAGTAATTGTATATTTTTGTTATGTGATTGTAGTGATCTTGGTGAGAAGCAACATGGACTTAAACTATCAAAAAATAACCATTTCTACACCAAACCGTCTCTAGGGAGACGGAATTGTTATTACTTGGTGTGTCATTCCTCTTTCATAATGTTATTTATTCCTATATTCATTTTCCCTCACCAAATTTAAGGGATAGACAAGGGGATTTTTATTGAGGTACAACTTTTCAGAAGGCACCCTTATTACTGCTACCGTCCACCCCGCCGGAAGGATGTGCAGCAAGAGTACGGGAAGCACCTGCGCGACGCGTCCGGACCCCACCCCGAAGAGACCGCGACCGCTGCGAGCGTGTCGCCGCCCCGCCCCCGCCCCCGCCCTTGCGACTGGGCCCCGCCCCCGCCCTCGTCATCGTCCCCGTCCTCGCACCGCGTCTAGGCCGCGGTCTTTTCGTTTCACATAGCCCAGCGGCGTTTTTTTCCGAAAGCTGATTTCCAACTGCGGATTCAGCAAGCGTCCGCAGCGGTTTCTGCGCCGAATTTGGTCATATTGCCGCGGCCAGTCGCGGCCGGCGGCGCGGCAGGCGGCGAGGCGGCGAGGCGGCGAGGCGGCGGCGGCGGCGGCGGCAGTGGCGGCCCGGCGGCAGCGGCAGAGCGCCGAAATTTCGCAGCGCCCCGTTCGTGCTCGTGCCGGGGGCTTTTTTGCGACGGACAGCGGCGGGGGCGGTGGGGGCGGCGGCGGCGGAGGTTGAGGCGGTGGCGGTGGCGCGCCGGCGCGGGTTCCGAGCGCAGCGCGGCATTCCACGCGCGTCTGCCACCCGCCGCCGCCACCCCCGCCCCGCCCCCGTCCCCGCCACCGCCCCGCCCCCATGCGCCGCTCACGGGAACTGCAGCCGGCCTCTCCGTCGCTTCTCTTGCTTGGCCGCGGCTGCCCACGCGTCGCTGATAAGTAACGCGACTGTGTCGCAATCGCGTGTGTTCCTAATAGTCTGATTTTCTGTTCCAAACGGGTGATCTCGACGATGACTGGAGGATGACAAACCGTGTGCTTATATCTAATCATACACTGGTTTTTATTCATGGCAATGTTCCATGTTTGCATGGTCGAATTTCATTTAATGTAATCAAACAATACAAATTTTAAATGTGGCTTTGCAATTTCGGCTAGGCATTGCAATCATTCATAGGCATGGCTTCTTTTCTATTTCCATTTGCCTATAACCCTCATTGCTGTAATGTTAAATTCACGTAAATGACTGTCTTTTTTTACGGCGAGATAGTAAACACATCCTTGAAGAGGAATTATTTGCGAAACATATCTTGAATCGAGTAGAAAAAATGATGAAGGAGCCTTGCAAGTTCAAGTAGTCCATTATTTCACACTCCCTTACGTTTGATGATCTTGAAGGGGGAATGGAGGGGGTATTGGAGGAATTATATTGTTGTTGGAAACATGTCAATGGTATTATTATTATTATTATTATTATTATTATTATTATTATTATTATTATGAATAATTGGACGACCCATGAGGGTAATTCACAATACTGTGAAACCAGGTTTGATGTTGTTTGATTTTTACATTTATTCGAACTACGTTTTCCAAAACTTAGCGTGTTACCTCTTCAGATTAAGTACTGATCAATTTACAAGAACAAATTTCTAAATGTTCATAAATGCCCAAAATTTTCAAATTTATAAAACATCAGAATTTAAGTTTAAAAGTTTATTATTATTATTATTATTATTATTATTATTATTATTATTATTATTATTATTATTATTATTATTATTATTATTATTATTATTATTATAACTATTATTATCAAGAAAGTATTTCTTCCGTGGAAGAAGTAAATAAAGGCATCAGTCGGGTATCGTAAGGTTTGGTTGCAGAAACGTCTAACCTGTTCGCTAAGAACGACCAGATAAAAACGTATCCCCTCATCAAGTATCACCCCAAAGCTCATCGAATACGAGCAGTGGTAGCTCTTTTTTACCATGGTTCGTTAGATTGCAGAATTTTCTAATACAAATGCATCTCTTGTCATTGTAGCATTAAGCAATTAATGAATTATATTTTCACAAACTAAGCAATCCGTATTATGGCAAGCATAAGTTTAAGAAATGCTCGCCAAATTGCTGGTCGAAAGGTTGACGATTGCGGCAGGCATTGATCGTCCTTGCTTCGTCCCCTGCTGCCCAAGGCTCCCCCTGCCGCCTAGCAGCTCGTGTAAAAAACGCGCCTTGCCCGCGCCTGCAGCGGGGCCACCCCATCGCGCTCGCCCCTGCGCCGCCGCCGCCGCCGCCGCCGCCGAGGGTTGCGGTCTCCGCGGCTGCTTCTTCTCCGCCCGGCCACAAGTAGCGCAATGTATGTCACTTGGTCGCGCTTTTTTGAAGGCTTCGCCGTCGGCGCCGCCTCCGCCGCCACCGCCGCCTGCACGCGCCTCCGCCGGGGAGCTTCCCGGCGACCGGCGCGTCTTCGGCGTCCTCACACGTCCTTGCGCTGGCCGTTGGGTCGCCTGCGGCCGCGTTAATTGGCGCGGCGAGCGAGGGCCGCGTCGCGGCGCGGTGCCGCGAGCGCGCAGAGGGCGGCGGGCGGCGGGCGGCGGGCGGCGCGCGGGAGGCGGCCGGCAGAGGGCGCGCGGCGGGGGCGGAGGGCGGCGCCGGCGGCGCTCCAGGGTGGGGACCGCGCTCGGGGGTGGAGCCTTGGCCGGGTCGTATCGAGCCGCCGACGCCGCCGCCGCCGACGGGGAGGGGGCGGTGCGGGGCGCGCGGCGCGCGGGCGCTGCCGAGGCGGAGGCGGCCGGGCTCTCCCGAGCCCGAAGCCCAGGCCTTTACGAGGCGCCGAAAAACGCGCGCGCAGCTCGAGACCCGGAGCGCCGTGTTGATTTTTGAAGCATTAACCTGGATATTGTTATTATTAGCATTGTAATTGGGCGAGCGCAGCCGGGCGCGGGCGTGGGCGCGGGGCCGGCGGCGGCGAGCAGGAGGGCGCGGGCGCGGGAGCGGCGCGGGAGCGGCGCGGGGCGAAGGCCGGGGCGCGGGCGCGGGCGGCGCTCCGCCTGACGGAGAGCGCCTACGAGAGAGAGAGCGTCTTGGGCTGCGCTGAGTAGCGCACGGTGGCGACGGCGGCGGTGGCGGCGGCGGCGGCGGTGGCGGCGAGCGCGCAGGCGGCGGAGTGCGAGCGGCCGGTGGGTGGCGTCCAATGGCGAAGCGGCGCCGCGGCGCGCCGGCCCGGTGGTTGGCTCGCGGCGGCCACGTGCAGAAAAGGAAAGACAAGGAGACCGGCTGTCTGCACTTGCGCGCTCGGCTGCCCGAAGTACCCGCCCCCAACGCCCGGCCAGGTGGAAGCGCGCGGAGCGGGCGGCGGGCGGCGCGGGCGCGCGGGGGCGGGGGAGGGGCAGGTGGCTCGCAAGAAGTGCGACGGCGGCGGCGGCGGAGGCGGAGGCGGAGGCGGCGCGCGCAGGGGGAGGGGACGCGGGCCCCCGGGGAGCCGCCCTGCGCCGCGGCAGAGCGAGGTGAGCGCCGCGCTCGGAGGGGGCGGTGTGCGAGGGGTGCGCGGGCGCAGGGGGGCCCGCAGACGCGCCGCGTGGATCCGGATCCGAAGCCGGTGCATCGAAGAAGTGCCCGAGCGGCTCGGTGTCGTCAAACGCCCGACACACGTCCGTCTCCCTTCCCCAGGCGCTCAGGCTCCTCCTCGCGAACGGAGCCTCCGAATCGGGGGCTCCCTCGGCGGTGGGCGGGCGTTTTCCAAAATTTTCTGGCGGGGCGGGGCGGGGCGCGGTAGTAGAGGTGGTGACTGGCCTCGCCCGGACAAAGATTGCGCCCGTGGCTACCGCCTCCGTCGCCACACCGTGCCGCGCGCTCGCCGGTTGCATTTTTCTAAGAAGCGCCCGCGTGCGTTGCATTGCCTGGCGAATCGCGCGCGTCGTGGTTGGCCCCAGCCGCTGCCGAACGCCGCCTGCGCCCGCCGCTGCTGCCGCCTCCGTCGTCGCCGTTGCGCGTCGACATTCTCCGCGCAGAGAATAGCCGCGCGCAGAAATTCCTGCGAGCCAGCTTGGCGCAGCGCAGGCACAATTTCAAGGCTCGCGAACCCTGAAAGGGCAATGCCAGCCGGCGACCGGCGCGCGCTCGACAAACGAGTCTACCAGGTCTATCGGCGAGCGACATAATCCGCAGCAAACTGGCTGAGCTAGCTGGGGAATCTGGGAAGAATGTAGGAAGAAAGGATGACGAGCGTCAAGTGTAATGTCAAGAGCGAAGGAAGCAGGTCAAGAAGGCCGTCGCTGGAGGGCGGGGGCAGCGGGGACTGGCGGGCGCCAGCAGGTGACATAACGCTATCCCAGTACTCAACGACTCGTCACTTTTGGCGGAAAACGAACCAAAATGTTTGCTATTTTGCACTTATTTGCACTTAATACTCTTGTGACAGTATCGGAACTTTCATCTTCATTTACTACACGATTAAAATGCACATCTACAAGCATCAACACTGTCGAAGTGTAACAAATATCGTGTTTCTAAGGATTGAAAGGAGGGGCTCTCAGAAATTTAGTTGGTGTTCTTACAGAATTTCACTCTTTACTACTCTTGAAAGCGCCTTCTTTGAATCAATATTGTGTATGAATTGGAAAAAATCTAGCCAAGATCTTTCCACTTCCGTTCGTCATCAAGATTTTAAGTTTAGAGTAACATTAAACATGTCAAGTGATATTTTATCGTAAATTTGTGAGATACATCTTTTTTCAATATGAGAATAATATTAATCCATTGCAATCGTTTCATGTTTTCTACCTTCAAGAGGAAGATGCATTCATGACCTAGAGAGGGAAATGTACACATCTTCTTTGTCGGAGTGCTAAACCTTGACCTGGCTCCGTTCCCGAAGCCTAAAAACCCACGGCGAAATGCATTGTTTTTGCCAGTCTGCGAGCTCGTCGGCCCGTTCAAGTAGAGCTGGGCTTCTAGTTGAAATTATCTGTTGAGGACGAATCTGAAGGCGATATCTGCTCAATGTTGCTCGTCTTCTTTAAGAGTGAGAAGTGTGCGAATCTTGTGATTCTTCGTGTAATTTATATTTTTTACCTAATTGTTCTTCTAATTCTACTCTCGCATAGGTGTAAATTGTTTCGAAATTTTTGTGAAATTTAAAACTATTCATATTCTAAAATTTTGTCAGATTCACAGATTGTAGTCCAACAAGAAATTTTCCACCATTTCATTAATATTTTTAAGTGTGTTTCGTGTACTGTAGAACATTTTATATGTTAATTTATTCTACAGAAGGAATATTTCTTCACAATGTATTGGGAATAGATTGTTATATTTTTAACTCAATGGCTTTGACACAAACACCCGATTAAAATGTGAATTTGTATGTGATATATGTAGTTATAAATTTGTTTAATGTGTTGTATTGTAAATTGTTTTTATAATGTAATTGTCTTGGTATTGTAAATGAAGGTGTATTGTAAATCTGCTTAGTAGGCTTATGGTTACCACCTGGCAATCAGCCAATTGTAGCCAAATAAATATTATTATTGTTATTATTATTATTATTATTATTATTATTATTATTATTATTATTATTATTATCATCCTTACATATTACAAAAAGTACTTCTAACCTTGAGGACCATTAATTTTTGAGTCCAAATTTCGTAAACTGCATACAATTTAAAGACAAGACAAATTCTCTCTATAAAATTTATTTTTTAATAACATTCAAGAAGTATTGGTCAATTCTGCAATAACACTACTTCTTTCAGTCACATTCATTTATAAATTATTTGTGGCTTATTTGATCTAATAAATTGTTACATATTTTATAATGTGTTCCGTTTCATATGCTATTTATACATAAAGGCATATGAACCCTTAAAAATGATGCAAACACATTCCGAATGATAATTCGATACTTTTGTATAATGTAGATATCTTGTCACAATCACGAAGCATACTAGACTTAATATTAATTATTAGTAAGGAGCATGGTTAAATCTGTAGAAATACATAAGATACTTACCCATGTACACACTTACCCAATGAATATTCATGTTCACTAGAGATTACTATGCCCATGACATAACAGAAACTAATTTTCATGTCTGACAGAAACCTTACATTTGTGATATCATACATCTTCGAGTAACGAAAATCAAAACTGAAACTGTATCATCTTGATATAAGGATAATGATGAAGGGATGATATAAGACCGGTTAACGCAAATGATTGTTTTCTTCGTGAAATAAAGGTTAAAATAACCTACTAAATATTCTGTAAAATTGCATGCAATTCTCCCTCGCTTATGATGAGAAAAATTGATCACGTCTTTGATACGAGTGTGAAACATTCACCCAATACAAATATAAACACGATTGAGAAATAGAATTCTCCTTAGAGAATGAATGCTTCACATAAAAATTCAAAGAGCACATTTAAGTTTGAGCAAAAATACCCACTTGTTTGAAACGCATTTGATCTTAATTCCATTCGGTGACATTTTATCTTCACGCCGTCATTAGCAATTGCTTCGGTTTTATAACGGTTAGCATATGGGACTGTTGAACCGAAATTTGCGAGTTCGCACCCCACCGAAGCCGTGGATCTTTAAGGGCGAAAAATATCCTGCGTACGCCTTCCTTCGGAAGGGAAGTCGGCTGTCGCATGTAGTAGATATACTGCAAGAAAAGCAGTCTAAAGGAAGCGTCTAAGCAAAATTCAAATCGTCTGTTTCGTCGCCCGAGTGATATCTTCTTTCTCCACTAGATGGGGAAAGGAGTGTTGCGAATTTTGTGTGGTCAGAGGGAAGAGTGGGTCTGTTGGCCAGAGTCGCGCCACGTAAAATGAGGCATGAAATAGTGAATTTATAGTATTAGCTTTGTTGTTGCCTTTGCAATTTTCCAGCATATCCACACACATTCCGTATTGTATTTTCATACATTTGGCTTTATTGTAGGTTAAAGACACGAAGGCTTGTATAAGTAATATTTACTCTATTACTCTAATTGAAAATAGTTATTTACAAATATTCCTTAAAAATGAAGCATGGAAGAATTTACAGCACACGTAAAAAGTTTTTTGTGTCTTCGATCAAAAGAGTGGTATGTTTGGTCGTTTACATCAAACTTTTTTGTGTCCGATAGTCTTCTGCTCAATAGAATGACATGCAACAGCCCCTTCGAAGTTGACACGAAGACAGCAGTGTCATAGTACATATCTCTGACAACATATATAAATATATAAGTGAACATACTGAATTTCTTTAAAAACGCATTTTTTTCATATGTCATATTGCTTGTGAAAAGCGTTGCAAAAAGAGGAGAAAGGGAGGATGTTGGAGAGAAGCCGCGAAAACAGGTCCACCCGCCCCCTCCCTGAGCGAGTGGCGGGTGAAGGGGGCGGGGTGGGAGCGGGAGCGGGAGCGGGGACGGGCGCCGTGGCGGGGATGGAGGCGGAGGCGGGGGCGCTCGTGCGCCGTCGTGCCCCGCGGCACAGAGCGCGCATGCGCCGGCGGCGCCGCTGCGGCCTCCAGCCCCGGCCTCTAGCCCCGGCGGCACGCCCAGCCCCCGCCCGCACCCCACCCAGCCCCGGCCCCGGCCCCCGCGCCCTCCGGAAAGATCGACGCGGCGGGCGCCAGGCCGCGCTTTCGCGATGGGGCAGCCACCAGCCCTCGGCCGCTCATGGGCCCTTACGCCGCGGCGGCGCGGTCGCACCGACTGGGCCGAACGTCTCTTTCCCTGGACTGCTACAAGCTTTCGTGTTTCGGATCGGATGTGTTCTTTGCATTTGTAGACCCTGATCCGACACAAACAACACCTGCATTTCGTCCTTCTGCCATCAACAAAATTGCTGTCAGAACTATTGATGCCTTGCTCCCTACTTCTATCAACATCAAACTTAAAGAGTCTCACCTTCACTATATTTGCCTCCGACATCAGCAGACTCGAAAATTTTCATGATGTTGTTCTCCTTTTTCATTATCGCCACTTTTATCATCTTTACAGTGGAAGTTCTTGTCCATTACGGACGTAAAGAAACCATTTCTCCAATTACAACGTCATCCATATTCATTGCCGCCCTCACTCCCTATTATTATTATTATTATTATTATTATTATTATTATTATTATTATTATTATTATTATTATTATTTGTTATTATTATTATTATTATTATTATTATTATTATTATTATTATTACGTCCAACGCCACTGCTATCCCGCCTAATATTGCTGTTGTCATCGTGGGCGTCAAAGCCAGTAGCAACATCGCAGCAATCTATCCAGTATTGCTGTCATCTTCCCCGACATGAGCGTCCCTTCTACCTACTCTGTCATCGCCCCGCTCTCATCCCCACGCCCCGCACCTCCTCCACTCCCCTGCGCTCTCCGCTATCCTCCACCGCCCTGCGCCACCATCCACTGCCCTCCACCGTCATCCATCGCCCTCTACCCCCATCCAACGCCCACCTCCGCTATCCACCGCCCTCCACCGTCATCCACCGCTCTCCACCGCCATATACCACCCCCCACCGACATCCGCCGCCCTCCACCGCCCTCCAATGTCATCCACTGTCATCCACCTATCTCCAATGTCATCCGCCGCTCTCTACCGCCGTCCGCCGTCCTCCGCCGTCCTCCACCGCCCTTCGCCGCTCTTCCCCGCCCATCACTACCCTCGCTAGCTCCACCGCCCTCGCCCGCCCTCCATCGCGCTCCACTGCGGTGCTGGCGGCTGTGTTTTTTCTGGGCCGGCCCGGCCGATCGTTCCACCGGAAGCCCGAATTGATACAGACCCCTTTATTACGGGCAGGCGCCGGCCGCTCCTGGCGACCGCGCCGCGCAGGCTGCCCGCGCCACGCTGCGCCGCGCCGCGCCCGCCCGACTCGCCGCGCGCCCAGCAGCCCAGCAGCCCATTCGCGCAGCCCCCAGCGCTTTACGACTGTTTCAGGCGCTTCCTAATGTCCAGCTGTTTGGCCTCCTCTTTTTCCACGCATTATTTAGGGGTCGCCTTGTAATGATGTATTAACTCCGCTTTTTTCTCGCCGCTACCTTTTCTGATTTCATCCAAGCGGGAAAGTTCCTGCTTCATTTCTAAAGAGTTTCAGAAGCTTCAATGAGAATTGCATCTTTCATAGGGAGACATTGCTTAATTACGTAATATTGTACTACAATTCGTAGCTATGAATGTTAATTATACACAATTATTACAATTGTGATATAGTATAGGTAATATCTAGTGTTGATGACACCGTAAACAAGAAACCAATGAAGAATATTTAACATAAAATGAATACATGCATTTATAGTATTAGCGAGAAGAGAGTGACGCAGAGATAGGTCAGTCATCTTGAGGGATCAGAATTTGCTGAGCCTTGTGCGCACTTAATGTATCGGAATTCATACCTCAAAAGTACTACAGAACATAAAAGGCACAGTTGTAAAGACAAACCGAAAACACACCATATTTGTTCTTGTACCTATGGCAATCCATAGTATATCATTGCGGTTATACAGAGTACGTTTGCATGTGAACATGTTAATAATTTAATAGTCAAAACTATAACAAATATGTTTATAAATAAATAAAAGGTTTATTTTTCAGAAACAAAACGGAAAATCTTACCAGCATTACTTATTGAATAAAGGGAAGCACAATGAAAACTCAATTGAAATGGGGTTACAATATTTCAGACACCAGTTTTGTTAGTAACATTATTATTAGAAAATATATATGTCATGACTTCAATAAATATGATTATATAATTAATCATAAACAAATTTATAACGCAAAAGACCTTTCGGTTGCTAATTAACGTGAGACATCAACACTTTCCTTTTGTTATATCTATTAAATTGATGTAAAATAAACTTTATCTTTATTTTTTATTTATTTTACGTCAAAAACAGTTAAAAACTGTGTATGGTATGCTATGGAAAGAGGTAAAATTTGTGCACGTTTTAAAAATTATGTGATCCCATTCCTAAGCCCATATACTAATCGAATTTTGAATCCACAAAAATGAGCGTTTTTGCAAGGATTGTTGACAAAAGTATTCGCTCCAATGTAATAAACTCTATTTTCAAGGGTATATCAGCAATAAATTTGGGCTCTTATCCCTCATCATGTCCTTTGTCAAGGAATAATACTTCCTGCCGCGCCAAGATGGAGAACGATAATTTGAGTAACTATATTTCCCACTGAATTCTAGAAGACGTGCACAGATAATGAAGTTACATTTATGTCCGGACGCAAAACAAGGGGCCATCTCAGTATTTACTCAAAGAATCAGGGAAACTGGAGGAAAAACCTGCTCGAGACGGGGGTCATCTTTGAGCGAAACATTATTAGATTATCTTGGAGCTACGAAATCAAATCTTAATTCTTAAAAGACGGATTTAATTAAAGAAATGACTAGTTGGCCTTAGTGATATAGTGGATATTCAGGGGGTGGCAACTGTCCACGACTTGAAATCTATCTATTTTCAAATTGCTTCAATCGTCATCAATTATTTCAATGGCGTTACTTGAGATAAAAGGGGGTAAATTCATTGAGAATAATTTTGAAGTAAAAAATTATTAAATAATAAATTATAAAAGTAATTCATAAAGAGAAAACATTGTGAAGATTTTATTTGAATAAATATTTTCTAAAATTATGAAATACTATCTGCCTCCTACAGCAAAACTGCCGATGAACAAAACTACACAAAACAGTTCTCCAAAAAGTAGCGCGTACTCTGCCTAACCAAATATTCTTATGAGATTCTAACCAAATATATAAATGAGAGCAAACCAAATATTCTGGTATAACACGACATTCAATTATTTTAGAGAAAACAATTTCACGAATACTGCAATAACATAGTAACATAGAAGTATACGTACAGTACAACAGTTTATTTCATACGAGGAATATAAAAAAGATGATGTTCCATAATGCAACAGCTTAAGTTAATAGCTGAGCATATGCAGGGGCACACTCAGTATGATAATTCACTTGGCACGCGTATTATGCTTGTAGGCGGAATAACACAATAAAATATTTGTATTTTTCAGTCAAAATCAAAACTGTTTCATTATTTTTTGATTTTTTCCGAGTTCCTGGGTATCTCACGAAACCATAGATACCTCTCACCTGGACGGGGGCTGAATAGTTTTGTCTCAATTGCTGCGCGCATTGGAAATTAGACATAAAGATTTCCCCAGTTTTTAATAGTTAGTCGGAAGTTATGTAATATTAATAGTTACTGTAAAAGAACATTACAATACAATCTGCATACTACAAGTTGTATCGTTATTCAAGCTACATAAAAATATTTTTATTGTAACCAGAAGTTCAAAAGAATTAATGAAGGCATTATTGTTTATACGTTTCACAAGCAACATAAAGATAGTACATTAATTTTCTTTCAAAAAATAATTACAATTATTGTTTACTTACTTTCATAAAATACTAACGATTGATCATAAAATCATTAACAGAAGAGACCATGATGTACGTCATTGATTTTGTTTTTGCGAAAATACGGGAAAACTTTTAAGACACTTTACAAAGCATATTTAAAACAAAACATTGGCGTGATTTGAGTAAAAATGCTGAAGCAACTCCTATATAAATTTTGTTAATAATATCACTGTATTAAATCAGAATGTGCCCTTATGGATTTCGGCTCTTATGCACCAAAAAGAGTTTAAGTTAACAAATATTTTTAAACTTGTTTTGGCTTTATTGCCAATCGTTTTCCGACAAGCTTTACATTATAGCTCCTCAGCTCTTAGTTTCACAGCAATATCTTCAGAATAAAAGTTTTAGAAAATTCAATTTCCTTTCAAATCAGCTATTATTATTATTATTATTATTATTATTATTATTATTATTATTATTATTATTAATTTAAATGATCAAAGAATCGAATAATTTCTATAACTGAATGTTTGAGTATTCTTCGCGTGGGCTGTACACAAAAGCAAAGTTTTGGAAGTATTATCTTTTTCTCCAATTTTCACCCAAGCAACACAAAAATATTGGCTTGGTTCTAAATTCATAGAAAAGTATAAAATTCCGTTGACCTACGTAATCAGTATTTCCTAATATTCATATTATTTAAACACGAATAATTTATATTTTTCTTTCCTTGCTCGGGAAGGTGCACAAACTTCACTAGGAATGCAGCTTCACGGTGTGCGCATGTTCTCTTGAGCTTTGTGGGGTGGTGAAGGGGAAATAGTTATTTCATAAACAATACCATCAAATAATCGTTGTCTGTGATATTCTGTTATTAATCGCTTGCTTCATTTGGGATACAATAAGCGATTTTGGGGCATCTCATGTGTCGTCGCAAATGGTTTTCAATACATGGGAGCAAACACTTCTTGATATCGCATTTTGCGAAAACGCACTTTATAAGCTGCTACATTAATTTATAATTAACTTAATAAACCATTTTAAAATCGTATAATACGAAGGGTAGGAACTCTGAATCTCAAGAACACATAGATTCCTCAGCTCCACACCACACACACTGTTCTTTGACGTTATATTATATATTCCACGTATATAAAGTAACGGAGGATTACTTCACATTAAGCGCTCAACGCCCAAGAAGGTTTAAGAGACGCGTTGCGTCGTTAAGAAAGACGCAACAAATTTGAAAAAAATGAAGTATTGGGATTAAATTAAATAGTGAAGAGGTGGGGAAGAGATACTGAAGGTCAAGAAAACGTGCTCAGATTCTCCTTCTTCCCTATACGTCGCATATAGTTTTTACTGTTCTTTGACGAAAATAAATAAAATAAAATAAAACAAAGGTTCGGGAATTCTTTCACTCCTGCAGCACAAGCCCAGCGAGGGACCTCGCCCACCATCGGCACGGCATCACTGGACGGCAAGAACTTGCTGGGGTGATTCAATGGCGCCTCCTGCTCGCATCCCGTCTCCACCACCGTCGTCTCTACCCTCACCGTATCCACACAACCTCCTACTTACCCTCTCCCTTGTACCCATACTGTCACCCCCACCTTTACTCCAACGTCACATTCTCCACTGCAGCTCTACAATGTCACTGCCAGTTTTCCCCCACTATCTTCTCCCCAACTCGATTGGTACGCCACCTGGTGTCACCCTCATTTCACCTCCAGTCATCTACCACTGTCACCCACAGTAACATGCCCCATTCCATCCTTTACCACATCCTCACTGTCACTGTCTCTCTTCTGCCTCCCACTCTCCATTGCACAGTCACCTCTCGTATTTTCGCCTCCTCACTGCCACCCCTGCCTGCTGGCTGCGGCCATCCCCACTGGGGCGCTCTCCGCCACCCCCTCCCCGCGCCATCACTGGTGGACTGCGCTTCCCGACTTTCACATCTGGCGGGAAGGCCCCCGGCACCGACCCCGTCCCCGTCCCCGCCCCCGCCCCCGCCCGGCGCCGCGTCGCTGTAATTTTCTTGGTGAAATTTCGCTTCCTCTTCTCATCACGACGGTCACAAGGGATAATTTAAAATATAAATATCTGATAATTGTAACGCAATTAGGACCGGGTGCGATTAGTCGCCGGTGTCGTGAGGTTAACAGCTGCGCATCAGCGCCGGGCCTCACAGACCGGGTTCGAAACTAGATGCGGATCTCATTGTTTTCGACTGTGAAATCGTCTTCCATCCATTAAGGCACACTACATTTTATATACGTAATTTACGTCAAAACAGAATGACTACATTTGTAAGGTTTCCTAAAAAATTTCTCTATATAGCAACGCCACTATTAACTAACAGATTAAAAAACCTGGCTGTCAGAAATTTGCATATCTGTGTTGAACTAATTTATTTTTATTAAATTCAAGAAATTACCAAAGAAAGTTTGTCCAGCAATATCGTAGAAATCTCTTCTAAAGTACTTTGAAATATACATTAATATAAGCAATTATTGCGCATTGAAAATTAGGAGAACGGTGATACGTTTTAATTAAGTCTGGACCACGGACTAAAAGTAATAATCTGTATGTTTTGAATAAAACATACAAATACAAAAAATACAAAAAATAATAAATTCAAAGTATTTAAAGGAACAATAAAACGAAGTCTTGTACGCATGAAAATAAATGTAATGCACGGTTCTTGCTTGTAATTGGTACTGAAAGTTGCGAAAAAGGATCTTCAGATAATGTTCAAGGGACTAAAGTCTGAGACATAATTTATTTATTAATAATTAAATTATCAAGCATTTATCATGATAATTTAGTACTCAATTTTTTCCATTTCTAAAGACATTTACGTAAAAATATTCATTTATTCTTACTACATTATTCAATTATGAAAGATAATTATTCAAATTATAAAATCCAATTAGCGCATTTATTTATTGTCTTTGGGCTTGTGTGTGTATGTGTATGTGTGTGTGTGTGAATGCCCGGATGATGAAAATAAAGTTTAAAAACATTGCCAAACAATCAATAAGCACTATATTCTCATGACTAAGCCTCATAGACTTGCTGCCTCTATTACAAAATTTTTAGTTATAAAGATACTCTCTATATAAAGTCAAATGAACAAATATTGTGTTACATCAGATTCAATATTTACGAACAAAAACATCGAATGAAGATTATTGTAATCGATCTTCCCATTATGCTTTCAAAACATTTATGGTGAAATGTTTCATAAACTCCTTATTCTGATGGCAATTTTAACCATTCTATCCTCGATAATATTTTTTGGTCATAAATAACAAAACATAGAGTTGAATTGCTTTGAAATTCATGATTTTGAGACACCGTGAAAGGTACCTTAGTAAACGATGTTTAATTCCACATGACGAGTAAAAACCGGCTGCGGTTCGTGTTTCAGTTTGTTGCTGAATTACTAGTTGCACGGAACAGACCCCAGAATTACTCCAAAATATGTGCCAAAACTATAATCTAAGAAGTCATTAATTACATAGTCTTTTCAAATTATGTGGTAGGAGAATGGTTTCCATATTTTTCTTCTTTTTCTTTAAGCATATGACACATTCTCGCAAGTTTTCAAATTACTGTTATGAGTCCTTTTCGTCTTATTTAAACTTTGTCTCTGGCTCATAATAAAACCACAAAGAAACAAGAGAAGAGCATTGTAGTTAAAAAATAGGTGATTTCCTTCTACCATCTATTCATACTGATATTAAAACAAAATTTTTGTGGCTACGTTTAACGGTTGAATTTCTAATTTGTGACACTTAAATTGCACATACCTTTTCGTATTATTTAACCGTTACGTAATACTATATTGTAACTTCTATTCTAATAACACTTGAGTATCACATGATAAAATTTTTAATCAAACGAATTGCGAGAGGTTAAAATAATACCCTTCTCTGTCATAATTTTTAATTTTTGAAAATTCCAAAGTGTAAATGAAAATTGATTACGGTCATTGAACTCAGTAACTTCAGAAGCACTTAAAATTATGTTTTAAAAACTAAGGGTTGAAGTATATTCTGTTCACGTTTTCTTAACTTCTGAGATCCCAACCCTAACCCCCACAAGGTGAATTATAAATAGTTTGAAATGAATGTTCTGGGGAAAAAAATTGATAAAAAGCATTTGCTCCTGTGTAATAAAAACTATTTGTAAAGGCAAATCAGTAACAGATTTGGCTAATATTACTCATCTTGGGCTTCGAGAAGGAACCTACTTGCTGCCGCGAGAACATGGAGAACAATCATTCCCCACTGAATTCTAGAACACGTGCGCAGGTAGTGAAGTTACATTCATGTCCAGAAACAAACCAAGGGGTCATCTCAGCATTTTCTTGAGAATCAGGGAAACGTGATCACGATAGCGTTTATTGACCCAGAAACTGAGGTAGAGTTCTTGTTTCAGACATATTTAGTTTTTTAGAATTCTGCAGTTCAAATGGTAAATAATACTGAAATATCATTGTTAAAAGCAATATTACTTTCCTTTTAGATGTTCGATGTAGTCTCTAATTGTATACTAGAAACAGTTATGTAACAGAAAAACTTGTTCTTCGCCCTTAAACTTTTGTATCGTTTTTAATCGCTTAATATCATTAGACAATGTTGTAAAATTATGTGCATGTATTTTATGTGGATGTTTCGTAGTGAAAATTTTTCCTGTTTGGATGAATTTCCGGATTGTTTATTAAAAACTTGTGTATCTGCCTTTATTCACATGTTAACTCACATTTTCAATGCTTCTTTATGCACAGGAATATTTTTAGTTATTTTCAAAATACCAAAAAATTAAGAAACTGTTTAAAAGACGGTAACAAAAAGTAAATTACCGGCCAATTCCTCTTTTGTCAGTTTTCTCAGGAATTTTAGAGAGGTTTTTCTCTACGAGAATGGAAACTTTTCTCAAGAAGAGTTTTCAGACTCACGTGGTTTTAGAAAATAAAAATGTACGGAAACTGCCCTTTTTCTTTTCTTAAAGAAGTTGCTTAATCAATGGACCAAATTGACGCATCCATTGGAATATTTTTAGATCATTTCAAAGATTTTGACGTTATTTTCCACAGCATTTCGCTCTAAAAATTACCTTCATATGGAATTCATGTTATTACCCTAGATTGTACAAGCTTGTACCTTAAATATCGATCTCAAAGAGTAGAAATACCGTACCTAAACGAAAGAACATTATTACCTCTCCAGTTCTTTGCCAATTGAGCATGGGGTCTCACAAGGTTCGAGCTTGGGTCCTAACCTCTTTTTGTTATATGTAAACGATATTCCATCGTCCATTAAAAATGGTATAACAGTTCTGTTGGCCGATGACACGAATGTTCTTTGCAGAAAAAGAAACGATAAATAGTACCATTTCTTAAGTTTCACATTGGTTTCGTAATATCAAACTAATAGTTAACGAAGGAAAACGGTTTCAAACCATTTTTACATTTCAAATCAGCAATCGCATGCTCCATGGTAAGTGAACAATATGCAGTTAGCTAATGATAAGGTAACAAAATTTCTGAGTATCTCAATTCAGTCAGCCCTCAAGTAGGATATACATAAAAGAGAATTAAACACTAACGTAAGCTCATTATGTTACGCATTCAGAATTCTTTCAAATTCTGTCAGACTTCATGCAGCACGTTACGTGTGTTTTGCAAATGTAATGCATTCCCCCCTGAGATATGGCATAATATTCTGAGGAAGCTCAATCTATAGTACTCAGACCTTTAAATTGCAGAAATTATTCGAATAATAAAAAATGCCATCCGCATGATTCCTGCAACCCTCTCTTCATTGCGCTTGAAATCTTTCCTTTGGCTTACCTATTTATTTACGAACTTGTGAAAACTGTTTTACGTTACGGTGGTTACGAATTTGTCCTAACTGACTTACGTAACATATTTTCATGCAATACTGATATTTATAGTTACAACCCACGTGTTTGAACTCACGTTCGTCGGATATCGATTTCATCATTTTAGTCAGTATCAACAGCTCACTACAAAAATTCCACGTATAATACATATGCGTTTATTCATAACACTTCACCAGATGACAAAAACAATTAAAATCGGTGCACAAATATAAATTAAAAGTAAAATCCTTTCTGTTGCATAACTGTTTCAATTCAATTAGAGACTTATTGATCATTATAAAGAAAAATAATGTTTATTTTAACAATCATACGTAATACATTAGCATACATTGCATTTTTATAATTTTAAAAAAAGTCTTAATAGATCTATAACAAGTAATGCGCTTCAGCTTCAGGGTCAAGGAGGTCCGGGTTCGGTTCCCGGACAAGCTCATGTGAAATTTGTTCCAACAAAACGAGTTTAGCTGCTTCACAAGGGCTAGTCGAACCACTGTGAAGCATCGTCAACCCTACCCCTATCCTTTGTTAGTCCTTCCCAATTCTGGTCGCTGGGTAGTGACGCAGGAGCGCATGGATAGGGACGCGTATGCGGAGATGCTACCTGGCGGTCCTCTTGACAATTGTCTGCGACGAGACTGGACACCAGACGTAAAATACAATGTTAACTGAGGATTATTCCTTAGTAATGTTAATGGAGGATTACTCCTTAAAAAGCGCTCAATTCCACAGCTTAGAGACGCGTTACGTCGACTTAGACGCAACAAAATTTTAAAAAACTATTTATAGTTAAAATGTGAGAAGGGATTCTGAATCAGAAGAAAATGTGCGCAGATGGTATTTCTCCCTCATACGTCATATGTTCTTGCTGTGCTTTGACTAAATAAATAAATAAGAAACGAACTCTTCAGGACACAATGCACGATAGTTATGAATTGGAAAGGTGAGTAAATAATGTCTCATCATTCCAGTTTTTCTCCTCTCTGAGATCGTTGTTTAATGTACGAACATAACTAATCTAGAGTAATATCACGAATTCCATGAGAAGGTAATTTGGAAACAATGTTGAATGATCATTGACGTCCAATGCTTCTGAAATATAAAATTATTTCAATTGAATATATACTAGTTATATGATAAAGTAAAAAGTAGATATGTATACTTAATTGGACTTGCGGTCTAGCTTCTATGAGCGTAGTCAATAAATGAGATAGCTAACACACAACAGTAATTTTTTTAATACAGTTTGTTTTTCTCTTTCGTTTTTTACCATTGCGATAAGAAAAATGTTATCAATTTTAAAGTGTATTGTTTTCACAAAAAAAAGCTTCTCTTCAGGAGCAATTATTGAAAAAAACTTTAATTTTTGCTTTTCTATTTTAAATTACAAAACAATGTGAAATATTTGCTAAATGAAATTTGTTAAATTAAGGAAATCTACTTCGGTTTTCCAAATGAGATTTATATTACATTCAACTATTTTTAAATGCTTCAGTTTTACCTTTCTTGTATTCTACGGTGTGGAATAGTAATGAGTAAGAGAGTAATTCTTGTTTCCGGTCATATCAACTACTTTGAATATGAAAGCGTGGCGGTGACGATTTACATCCCCCGTTGGAACGTCTGATCTGGCACTGACCTACATATCGGTTGGCGGTTGTTTTCCTCACCAGGCACCCACCAAATCGGGACAAGCACTAAGCTTATAGTAGTGTAGTACATAGGTGTGTGTGTGTGTGTGTGTGAATGTAAGTGAAGAAGAGACGAGGATGAGGAAGGGAAGAATGCGTGCTGTCGGTGGTCCGTTTGCTAGGATATTTCTGGCATTGTTAGGAGAAAAGAATTGAAAATTGCCAATCATAGCAGTCAGGCGCTGGAAAGTTACTGAATTTGACCTAGCTAGATAGTTAGTGCATTCTCGCGGTTTAGCTCATTGGTCAACCTGCTTGCTTTCCACGACGCGACCCCGGGTTCGAATCCCAGTCGGGCAAGATTATAATGTGCGTTTTCCTTGCAATGTCGAAGTATAGTATAATGTCCCAGTCATATGTTGCTGTGCCGATGAGAGAACTCGCGTCTCAGGTTGAAGAGACCAGAATACGGCGTGGGGATGTCTTCGTGCTAACCACACGTATCCCCATGGCTGCGAGGACGGGACGCTGCTGGTAGGCCATGGTCCGTACGCGAGCTGTCGCGCCAAGTGCAGACAGACAGATGTATTTCGTGCTGAAAATCCGTCACCGTTGCCGCTGGAGCTCTAAAACCTCTGGGTTAGATATGCTTCAACGGTTATTGTCAATGATTCATCTCAACCAATCGTGACACAGATAATATATTGTGTTTCAGCAGGAAAAGGTGCCGACTTTCCGACAGAAAAACTAGTTTTGTGGGACCCTGATTCCGAAAAAGTGAATTTTTCGTGCTTCTACAAGTAGTAAATTACTTTCCCGAATACGTAGTTTAGACAATCCACGTTTTGTTGGTCCTTCATACCGAAAAAGTTGTTTCCTGCAATACGTCTGCCCATCTGTCTGTCCATCTGCAAACAACACAAATACCTAAACCTTGCACAGGATTTTCACCAAAATTGATATTCCGGATCGACCTGGCAGATGTCGCTACTCCTGGAATTTGAAAAGGATTTTTTTTTTATTTTTGGAAGTACTTTATATGAAGTCCAAACGACATTTTTTTTAATTTTGTTAAAAATAGCTCCATTTTTTCGGATAAGTTTTTCTGAAATGGCGTCAAGTACTTTATAAAAGTGGCAGAAGTCCGATTTTCAGTCCAATCTCTGAATTCTCAAAAATTGGAAAATATTTTTTAGACCTATTCCATCGATTACAGTTTTTCTATTATTCTTTTTACACTTATTTTTCTAAATTAAATCCTTTCTTCAAAATGAGATCTTTAAATAATATCAGGTTCATTTGTTTGAAAACGTGAATAGTTTTCTTATAATTTTGAGCTAAATAGTTACTTCTTTCAAAAATAAATAAACAAAAAGGTCGCAAGAACTGCTTCATTTTTAAATAAGTCAAGTTTGATAAAGAATGTGATTGATCCTATTTTCATTAATACATCGGGAATTTTGAAAACTGCAAATGTTCAATTTTTTCGAACGTATCTAGAGATTGCTTACATCTTTAAATTATTTAATGTATATTTTTTTAAATTAGTAATTTCAAGTAAAGTAATGAACATTGTGTTAGTATCAATTTCCTTTTATAACAAATTATAGTGCCTTGCTTTGGTCATCCGCGGTAGCCCGGTGGCTATATCTGTGGAATAGTTATGGATGGCTGAGATCCCGCTTTCCATTCCTGCCGTTCCTGAATTTTTTTCTAATTTTTATAGCAAAATGCATAATTCCCACTTTCATTAGAATCTAAGCTTATTCGAAAATTGCGAATCTTTGAGAAAATTTGAGCTTCTTTGGTTTTTTTACTGAAGACAGTGTTGAACGAGGTGGCTGAACAATTTGTGGTTACAGTTTGCAATATTATATACAAGGAACCGTTACAAATATTATGAGAAAGATGTGCTTTTGAAGCATCAGTAGTTTCGCTATATAATCCGTATTCTGTACATTAATATGTATTAGAGTATATATTGCAAGTCTATAAATTTAATAGAACTTTCGTTCATTGTGGAATGTCATGTCTAACTATTCATTGACATGTTAATTGCAGTGTTATACAATAAAAATTGATATTTATATAATTCTTTCGATTCGGATTTTTATATATTTTTGTCTTTACCCGAGAGGTGGGATCCGTTTTAATCTAACAAGTCTTGATTTCTTTGTATCTTCGATGTAAATTTCGAAAAGAACCTCTCCATATCAGTAGCCTCCAAACTTAAGGTTAGACAAACTGTTGGTGCTATGAGATTTGCACATAGCGATGTTTTTAACCACCGTAGCCAACCAACCAACCACCGATAAGTTTATTACATTCCAAAATATATTTGTTATATTATTCGAACTTAAGAATACACAGTCTTAAGTTCCCACTACACGGACCCAATCAGAAGGAAGGTATTTTTTTAAACTTTTAATGAAGATTTCAAACATTACCCTTGCCATCAAAGGTATTCAGTAGGAAGAAGAAAACCTGCAACTTTCCATTCATGTTTTGTGTCAGATCAGGGTCATAAACTCCCTAACAACTCAAAAAACCAGAATGAATTCCTGAAAATACTTAGTGAAATTCGTGAAAATACTATTCTAAGAAAATGAATGACCGGCCAAAATGACGGAAGGTGTTACTGCAAGTGGTGTAAGGAGTTTATAAAATAATAACAATAAAAAAACGCAGGTGAAGCAATGTGAAAGCATAGAAGGTGGGAATCATGAACACAGCGTAACCTGAATTAAGTTACAAGATATTTGTCATACGTTGGTAACGTTTTTCATATTCAGTTGGAAATTCAGAGTATGCCCGGTCGTTGAAACATGTAACATCTCATATTATATTTTTTTGTAATTATTCTCTTAGCCTACAATTTGTACTTGATTCCGATCGAATTATGATTGATCCTTTCCTTATTCTTAATTTATCGAGATTATTGTTCATCTTAAAGGCAATTCCAATGTGATTGTGAAGACATATTTTGAAAATTGCAGACATATTTTGTTACTTGGCAGTGATTTCGTATTCAAAGAAGTGGTATGTGCAGAGGCCGGATATGTATTTAGTATTAGTAGTTGAAAATTTGATTTTTCTAATTCGATTTAAAATATAGTTATAAGTTAAGTAAAAAAAAGTTTATTGTTATAAATCTCGAACTCGTTTTGGTATATATATATATATATATATATATATATATATATATATATATATATATATATATATATATATAGTATGTTTTGACCAATCTGGGGTATACGAATTATGAAGTAAATCAAAACGAGTCGAGATTTCTAACAAAAAAATTTTCAATGACTATTGAAAGAGCACGATCCACAAGATTGCTAACTATTCCTACTTTAGTTCTTTTAGGATGAGAAGAGAAAAAATCCACATTGTCTGGGTGAGAGTGATTTTTATACAAATTAAAGGATACTTTTTTATTGAAGTTGATAAAAATGTATTTTTGTTTCTCTTCTTCTACACGTAAGTGAAATTTAGTTTAAAAGAGTAATTTTTGTTTCTATGGAACACATTTACCGCTGTGTAGGTAGGTGAGTGGAATTAGGAAATGGAGTGGAGTAGCTTGCCCAAAGGTGGCTTTAGGTAGCTCAGATCTCCGCATTAGTCGATCAATGTATTCGAGCGAACAACAAAACTAAAGCCAAGGCTTAATTTCTGGCCAAACCCAACGAAACATCGTTCCGGTACTTCCGAAACGAATTTTTTAAAAAATAAAAAAAAATGTAATAAATTTATTAGTAAAAGCAAATATATATTATTTCACTCTATTTTTTATTTACGATTATTGTTATTATTATTATTATTACTATTATTATTATTATATTCACATAGAGCTAGGGATACCAAAGTGACTGTTATTATGGTTATTAAGTGTAATTTATAATTATTAAATTATATTATAAAAATATAACCATTTCTGTTAAATTAGAAATTAATTTGGAGGGCGTTCCGGGTCCTTATATTTGATAATAAATCTATCACTGACTAAAACTATATACATTGTGCATAATTACCTTTTTGATTAAGTTCATCATGATAATTTGAAGTTCTGTAGAAATGTTGCTATCTGGAGAATTGTATGTCTTAAACTTATTTTAAGTTGTAATTTGTCTGAATGTGTTTTCCCTGTATTTTCGCAATGTTTTCAGCCGTAATGTGTCCAACCGGGTAAGATGGTAAAAGACGCGTAGCCAATAGAAAACAAAAGTATGAAAATTGAAAATTCAACAAGTATAATGGTATTAAAAATTAAGTAAAAATTCTTCTTCCTTTGTGCACATGGGTGGATAGAGTTAGGGAGTTGGAATCCAGTTTATTTCTTAAATAGAGGGTTAATTATTGTTCAAATTGTTAGAATCATTGTTGAAATCGCATCTCTCAAATTTGTGTTGGGGAACGCTCTTTATTATCTTACCTGTCAACTTCCTTGTGACATTTCAGTAAGGTTTAAATGTTTATTATTGAAAAATAATTTTAAATTAAAAGAACGCCATAAGTGTTATCCATAATCATAACGTTGAGACAGACGAATTCCGTAATCATTGTGAGTAATTTGTAATAATTGCCCTTGAGATCTGTCAGTTGTGTATATTATACAGATGATTCATCCACTAGTGACCTCATGTTTGCCTAGGAATACGAGAAGTAATCAAAAATCTCATTACCAAAGTTTTGTGTTTAAAAATTAGTTAAGACCACATCCTTCATTACAACTCATTACGCGAATAAATGCACATGGCATTTTAAAAGAAACGTAAATTTCGCTTAGATTACTAATCGTGTATAACCCATGTTTAATCATCTTATCATTCTTTCCGTCTAAGTAGTCTTATACAAAATTCTAATTTTTTTACGAGACAAGCCATCTTCATGTATAGTTCCACTTCCACAAATTGTACTACGTAAATAAACTGATAACTCATGTATGTAACCATGTAATTATTTCAACTAATCTTCTAGCGTGAATAAAGGGACCACTCAAATTATTCGATGTTAATGGATATTTTCAAATCGTTATTATATCGTAAATGGTAAGACGACTTGACTCATCTTGTTGAGAGGACTTGACTTGAAGAAATTCATATTATGTAAATACACATTCACATTACTCAACTACCAGAAGGTGTCAAAATGTAGAGAATTGTTGGGAGATTCCAGTGACATACTTATACATTTTCAAAAAAAAGTCAACTTAGCACCTTAATAAAGGGAATCAAAAGTATAAATTAAACGGTGAAATTCATAACGTTTTTGAAGGTGAATATGATTATGCTTTTTCTGTATGCAAGAAAATATGCATGTATATCATATTATTCACGGAAATATTACCTGGAAACCGAAAGAATAAAAGTGGACGAATTTGTTTGATTTTTAAAAGCTTTATCATTAAACAGTTTAAACCATCAGTACATTTTCCTGTGCACAAACCAATATTAAATATGTTCAACATTTTTTGCAATAAAATACTTAAAGGTTGGCAGCAAGCACAAAGAATAGTTAAAACTATTAAAAATATATCTCTGAATGTATAATTGGAAGTAGTCTTGAGAAGTCTAACGTAAATGCTATTTCTAAACAATATATCTCACTACACTTTTCGAGCACACATTTCGAATGTGAAGATTTTCATTTAGCAAGAAAAGAACCCTTACTTTACGTTCGTTGCATTTTGCTTCATTCTTGTCAAAGAAGATCTCATTTTCCCTCATCACTTCAGTTTTGTTCTTAGGAATTTACACATTACTTGTTATTTTTCATAAAAAATTTTACTCTTGCAAACATTTTTTTAATCTCAATTGTAATATTGACAATTCTCAATAGTAACTGTTATGAAATGTACCATGACTTTTAAAAACTCGTTAATTCATTTAACTTCTTTACTTTTCCTTTAAAGTATGAATGCTAATAATCATCTCTTACTATCTTCTGAAAAATGACTTCATTTACAATTCCATTATTGAGTAGTATTGATTCATAATTACATTTACTTTGCTAATGAAGTTTTAGTGAGTTGAAATCAATACATCCTAATAAATCTATCTTCAAGAAATAAAGCTAATTCTCGTGACAATGTTTTGGATAGATTTTCACTTGTTCAAATCTGTTATTTCACAATCCAGGATTCTTTAGATGTATGTCTACGATGCCACAAATATTCTGTTCCCATTTTGAATGTTAATACTTCATTGTCCACAGTAACACTTAAGGAAGATGAGTTACGGGATGCCAAGAATCTTATTTCCAAGAAAATAATCTTATATTTCAAATAAATTACGTGTTTTTGTCGATGACAGTCCTCTCTCCAGAAAATCTAGCTTCAATCAATAAACTTCTCTTTTCTACTATATCTTTTTTAGTAATGAGACTTAAACAATGGTTTTAAAGACTTTTAGTTACTCTCTCAAAAATTACTGAAAATTTCATTAGAACATTACTGAAAATCACGAACTTCCGTAATTAATTCTACAATCATTTATTCAATATCACCAATCACACCACTATTGACATGAAGCAGCAACAATTCTTTTATTTGTGTAGGATTGTGTACATTTCTCCCAGATTTTTTATTTAAAAAATATACGTATGCACTGAAATTTTCTTTCTTGAAAAAATCAACATAGAAATATTCTAAAATTGATTTGAGGATCAAAAGATGCCTATGAAAGCTTGGTTTTGTAGTACTGATACTGTACATTTCGGCAAGGTCCTAATAATACGACAATATATTGTATACTCTCATCGCTCAATTTCGCTCGACACACATTCGTCTAAGAAAAGTATCGTAAACAAAAGTACTTCTTTTTTCCTTTTCAAATGTGCATAACAGTAAATCTTTGTGAACTAGAGGCAGCCGAAATATGATATTCAGTAATATAAATTGAAATCCTCTACCATTCATCCTCTCCATTTTTTCACATTATAACCTTCCCGCATTTTGGCAAAGTATGTATTCCGAGAGGACACTTTATAGTTTGAGCTGTCTTATCAATCGGGTAAATTCATTGGAAACTTTTCTAATGGTTCCACAACGTTTTGGTGTGGTATCTCTTTGATTGTTGTATTTAATGGCTCAAAATCATATATCTAGGTTTCATTTGTGACCATAATACATTTCAGAATCTTCTCTCTTGTTTGATATCTCTGAAGTAATATTCTTTGGCCATGTTCTTGCGACCTGATTTCTGCCCTCCACTCACACAATAACCTCATTTCGAATCAACATTTTTCCATTTGTATATGCTCATTCATTATTTGCTAAATTGAATTGACAGACACTATGGGTTATGAATCTGCTTATGTGACTCAGGACATCAATTGATGTCACTGCATTGCCTCTGACCGGACCTCCTTGGGTTCGAGACCAGACGGTGGCAAATTTTTGACACTAGCTACATAGCTAGGTCGAATTCAGCCGCTGCCTGGAGGAGTACTTACACTTACATGAATTACACTACCGGACATGACGGGAGACCAGACGAGAGCTCAGAGCTTGTCCCAGTTGGGAAGGTGCTCTGCTGGTAAGAGATACCTGGTGACAGAAAACGCTGCAAACCGACGTGTCTCGCCGGTGTAATGCCGGATCTCGTCATCCAGCGAGGTCAGAACACCGCCACCTCTCGCGATTAAAACGTGCACTGCACATGCTGGTCTAAGGACATTAGCAGTTGACGCGCCGGGAAACACCAAACAATTCATCGACTTATTCGCAACTTTCTCACTGGTTATTATTCGATCTTCTTGGAAATATTATTAACAATTACCTTAGTACCGGGAGAGGTGGCTCAGGCCATCAACTGGTCACTGCAGTGCCTTTGACCGGAAGGTCCTTTATTGTCTCCTAGATTGAATTCATTCCCTATCTGGAGGAGAAATTCTAGCAGCCAGCTGCTCTGATCAGGTTTCTCCGATGAACATCAGGCAAATGCCGGTGTAGTACCCTAACCAACAGGTCACGGGTCGCGCGCGATCTTTCCTTCCCCTTTCTTGTCCTATTCTCACCCCTTACTTACACACACGCTAACAAGCACCAACACGTGACGGAAACCGGTCAGGAACTTAGAGCGTGTCCTGGATGGAGCGGTGCCCCGCTTGTGGGAGATCCCTGGTTGGGGAAACCCCGTTAGTCGACGGTAGGTTGGCGCCGGATCTCGTCATCCAGCGAGGGAGGATCACAGCCAACCCGCTAGGAAGAAAATGAACTACACTTACGGGACTAATAACCTTAGCAGTTGACACGCCCGGAATTACTAACAATCGATCAATCATAACCTTAGTCTATGGCAGTTGACCATCTTCCATCTTTCAGTTTGTCCTGGGTTTTATCCGACCTTCACAGACATGACCAGACCACCTTGACGCTGTGCTACGATCCATTATATCGTTCTCCTTATATTCCCACACACCTCACTCGAAACGTTGGGAATTTCAGTGGGCGACTTGCCTCGTAGAGGTTCAAATCTAATGTGGAATAACTGGTCGCTATGTGAAATCCGACCTGAGTCTGTTTCTCTTTTAATGAAGAGCCATTCAGCCCAAAGCAAACCTATCCAGAAAACAGAGAGACCATTATCAAAAAGCCAGTCACGTCAGAAGCAAATTTTACAGCGATTGATCAATTCATCTTAACGGTTGTGCCTGACTATCCTGATGGCAAAGATGGGAAAGTTCGTCGTGTTCTATAGTTCCCAGGTTCGGAAAATAAATCCAAGTGAGAGTTGAGGAAGTGAATTTTAAGAGATCAAACCCTAAATCTTCGTAAGATCATCAAACTTAATTTGATTCGAAGTGTTGGAAGAAATACCTTTTATGTATCTACTAAGAGAACATTCATAACATTTATTACACCTGGTGCGAAAGATTTACGTGAAGGCTACGTCTTCTTTTTGAAATAGCTTTTACGATTCTTACTGTCTCACACACCCGAAAAACAGCAAAGCTTCGTGTATTCAGACTGAAAACCTACCACTGAACAATCATTTTTAGTCACATACATTTCAGATATTTTTCGTGTTGAATATTCTCTAGAATTATCACATTTCCAAAGGTTTCTTTCATATTAATAGCGTGGTCAGGTGGAAGTGATGAACATTTATTTCTAGCTTTTAAGCTAACATTTTTCCAATCAACAAAAAAACTCCTTTCCTTTGGCTTACGAGGACGTCCCAACAATTGTCATGTACGGAAGCGGGACATTATCATAGAGTAAAGATGATCTCTACAAAAACGGGACGGGAGGCACCCCCCCCTTGTGTCTACAGTTGAGGACAGGATTACGTCTCCCCCTCCACTGGTCAAACACGAACTTAACACAGATCCTTATCACGCAAATGAACAATAATAATGACAATAATCGCAAAAACAGCCGACAGTTGATAATACTAATACATCCCTCAAAGAGTTGAGACCGATATCTCCAACACTATACGTCTAGGCAAAATTTCGATTATAGGACTGGATCTTCTATTTAACTAGTGGCGCTGAAGGAGCATATACTTTAGCGCAATATTTATAACCTTTGCAATATTCAAAAAGTCAGATAGTTCAAAGAAAACGAGACCTTCGCCATTTTTAAGCGTCATTTGCCCTATACAACGAAAAAATTTAAGAAGAAATGTGGAGTCGTTTTTGAGATTAGAAAAAATAATTAGATTGCATGAACTAGGGGAACAATATGCGAAAAATACTCCTTTTTAAAAACTGTATGTGAACATATTGAAAGGTATATGTATTTTTAGAATAAATTTCATTAACGAAAAAATATCTATCGTCAATATAGTAGATTTGCAATATTAATTTTTTTAACATTTCGAAAATACAGAGTTCGCCAAAAAGGCGACTTGAACCAGCTGTAGCGTCTGTTGCTCTATCCGGGGAGAAATGATTGAGAAAATTTAAAGCCGTTTTTGAGAAGATCATTCTTTAAAAATTGCCTTATTTTACGTAAAATTACCCAAAAGCTACTCATATTTTCGAGAAATGTAAGAAGACATTACTTAATGAACTGTCTTTGAAGAACAAGTTTCATTGAAGAACCTAACCATTATTTTAGTTGAAGGAAAACTTCGAAACCATTTTAAACTTTTGCAATTTTTCAAAATTCAGAGATTGCAACAAAAATGGTTCCTGTAGAATTTTTAAGCGTCCTGTACGTTAACTCAGGAAACAGTTTAATAAAATAATCTGGAGCCATTTTTCAGAAAATTTAGAAAATGTTGATGAGGCTTCATGTAAATTATTTACAAAAATTAAAATACTCGTTTCGGTCAGATCGAAGAGGAATATCTATTTTGGAGACAAACGTCTGAACGGTTTAGTTGCTAGCGTTGGGCGCAGAGAGAGAAAAAACCATTTTGCCATCAACTAATTTTTCGGTATCAAGAATCCATAAAACGTGCAATGTGACTACAGAATGTGTTAGAAGTGGACGTAATTTACTAGGAACAAGATTTATCCACATTTTCCATGGTAGAGCCCATTCTACGAATATTTCTGTTGATTTCTACAACAGCTGTAGAATACAATACTTTCTCTTTATTACGTAAGTACGTAGCATGTTGAAAAGGTAAATCTGTTTGCTATAGAATCGTGCTGAAGATTTTCTGTGGCGATACTACATCAATTCCTTCACGTGGAGCTCCATAAAGGAACCGACGTATTTAGCTTATTTGAAGAACTTATTTCGACGGGTACGCAAATGCTTTTTTTCGGATATATATATATATATATATATATATATATATATATATATATATATATATATATATATATATATATATATATATATTGGGGTAAATGTGAATAATCTTCTTTGTTTGAAAAAAATTGTTTTCATGAAGATACGTCACTTTCGAAATCTATTATCGATCTATTTTGCGGGTGCAAATAGTTTCTATCTAAATTGCAATGGTATTTATTAAATGATTGATCCCCTAACATGCTTTTTTAAAAACATTTTGCATCAACAATTGACGCAACGCGTCTCCAAGCCTTGGGGGGCGTTGAGCGCTTTGTGCTATCGAAGTAATCTTCCATTAATTACAGCACTTAATTTAGGAGTAATCCTCCGTTAATATAATTAATATTATGTCCGTCACGTCTCGTCGCAGTCAGATGACAAGAGGACTGCCAGGTAGCATCTCCGCGTACGCGCCTCCCACCACGCGCTCCTGGGTCACTACGCAGCGGCCAGAATTGGGAAGAAAATAGGATAGGGGTAGGGCTTAGGACACTTCACAGGGGTTGGACTAGCCCCTGTGAAGCAGCCAAACTCGTTTTGTTGGAGCAAATTTCACATGAGATTCGACGGGAATCGGACCCGGACCTCCTTAGTGAAAGGTGAGCGACTTCGCTCTGCGCCACGAGATGTTTTTTGGGAATTACTTTCCCATCTTTAGTGGGTCTGCAAACAATTGTAAAGACAATACATTTTTTCTCCAATGGATGTAGAAAAAAGAGACTAGAACAATCAAAATTATTTTAAAAAATAAACAAAAAGAAAACAGTGAAAAATAATGTTTATTTAACTGGTGGTATTATTACTTCATATTATTCATTTTCAAGCGAAAGGTCTTGAAATTTAGAATGATTTAGATAAAAATGCAAATCTTGTGCAGTCTTTCCTGACCCATTATTTCTACAGCTAGAAGCGATCCCACTCCGATTTGAACCAGTCGGGAAATCGACGAACCACTACCCGCGCCATTCGAAATCGTATTCTGACGTGTTAATTATTCCCTCAGGAATTTGTGGCGTGCGATTTTATTCCTTCTTTTTGTTTCCGAAGCAATATACAGCAAATATCTCAGCGGTTAAATATGCAATATAGCCGATAATGAAGGCGCATTATAACTCCAGAAGCTGTCACGCCGGCCAGGTGGCCGGGGGAGGGGGATGCGGGCGGCTGGCGGCGGGTCCGGCGGCGGGTCCGGCGGCGGCGGAGGCGGCGGCGGCGGCGGCGGCGGCGGAGGCGGCGGCGGCGGCGGCGGCGGCGCGGGCAGCGCGTGGGCCGCGGCCGCATGTCGCCGGAGATTGCTTGTTATAATCAGACTTCGAAACGCGCTCTGCCGAAGCGGCGCACTCCTTCATTTGCTGCTACGGCTGTACTAATTAAGATAACTGCTACGGTAATTGGGAGCGTTACCCGAATGAATCACGGGGCGGCGGGCGCGAGGAGCGGCGTGGCGCGGTGCTGGGCGTGCCCCGAGGGCCTGACCAGGGGGTGGGGGGGGAGAGGAACAGGTTCAAGACTGCCCAGGAAGGGCGTGTGGGGAACGATGCGAGAGGGTTGAGGAGAGGGACGGGGAAGAGGAAATAAAGAGCGACGGGAGCAGTGCGGAGGTGCAAAGCGAAGAGGATGTATTTACATTATCTTACAGCGAAGTGACGAATAGTGGGTGAAGGCTGGCACGCGGTCCGATTCAACCGATTAATACGTAGTGAACCTGGAAACAATTGACCTATGATGCATAGTGTGAGGGAAGGCCAAATGATAGGTCCCAGGACAAGGAAGAAACGAGTACGGCACAATCACTTTGAGGGCTCTATTGAATAAGAGAAGGTATGGTTTTAAAAAGACTGTTCCTGGGTCTTGTAAGACAAGAAGGTGGAGGTTCAGAAAGCGGTTTGCAAAGAATGAAACTATGAACATGTTGGAAAATGGCTGTAAGTGTATTAAAAGTGAAACGAAGAATATGAAAATAGAAAACAGAAGAACACTCGAGACAAACTGAATGAATTGGAAGGCGCGTGCACCGGAGAGGAGTCAGGAGCACCCAGGACCGCGAAGGGATCGCGGGGGAGGGGCAGCAGACGCAGGCGGGGGCGGGGAAGGGGAAGGGGGCGGAGGTGCCTCCGGCTTTTCCGTCGGCGGGCGCGTTTCTCTTTACATAAATATCGGCAGATTGCGGCCCTCAGCGCGGCGTGCAGCATACTGATGAGCTGGCAGCCGGCCGCGCGCCCCGCCGGCCTCGCCCCGCCTCCCCCTCCCCGCCCCCCTCCCGCTCCCACCTTCCCAGTTCGCCTCGCGCCGCCCGCGCGCTTACCTGCTTAATGCGGTTTATTCACCCACTGCATGATGTCAGAATTTTCGACGTCGGTGGTTAGGTGTATGGGTATGTTTGTGTATGTATAATATATACAAAGTAAGCGTCGGCCTGACACCTTTCGTAAATGGGCGACTCCCTCCTCGACGGACAGGTGCAAGAATTCTCGAGGGATAGGAACACCTGAAGTGAAATCTAAACATGAAGGCTATATGAAATTGAGAGAATTATCAGGATTTCTGTATCAACATTCGATACGAAATGCCGCGATTTTCTTTGGTTTCTCATTAAGCGGGATTGGCGAATTCGAGACTACTACGCTGTGCAAAGAAAATAAATTTTCTGCAGCCAAGTGCACGTGCGGACAACATTAGACGTTTCTTGTGGACGGATTCGGGTCCCCATCGCCTCTTGGTATTCACACAGAGTTTGCTCTAATGAGTAGTCTGCCGGAGCAGGTGCAGACGTGGGAGACTGCGGTCCGCATTCGGCCTCTGCGGTTTCCAGTAAAAGCCTCCGTCTGCCGTTTAGGCCCGCGCCCTCGCACCGCCGCTGCGGCTTTCGTGGGCGTCTCCGGCCCAAGGACAGATCCTCGACGGTTCGGAGGAAACTCCTTAAGATTCTCTGGAAGAGTAAGCCTGTCTGGGACGGACCACAACTTCGGAACCGCAACCTTAAGATTCTCCGACTAACAATGGACTCAAAAGAATGCACCAAAGAGGATCATGCATTTTGTATTATTGTTAGTTAACTACGTATCTACAAAAAATGTTCCTATAAAAAAATTAGTATAATATTTATTGTTTCCATTCTAAACAAAATACAATTTCTAATTAATTCTAAGTTTATCAAGTTTCGGTACGAAATGAGAATTCACTTTTATTTTCTACGACGTTCATTGAACATTTCTCCTTTGGACGCTCCGATGTAGTGATGTTGATATTATATTTTAATGTGGTATGATATTTTAATTGTGGTATCTAGCTCTAACTTTTTCTATGCGGCTGAGAATTAGTCACAAACAATAGACATAAGCATCCTTATAAAAGCAAAAATAAAATTGTCCGTAAAAACTTCCAAAATATTTTTTTATTGTCAGCTTCGTATCTGCCTTTGAAATTACCCAAAATGGATCTTTTTATGAAACTAGAATATACTGGTAAAGGCTGTGAAACGAAATCCAGTCTCTAGAACATGTCAAGTTTAAAATGATCTCTGAAAAATTTTAAATATTCTCTTCATCGTTTTTACAGTTTCTCCTCTCGTTTGTTGACGTTTAGGAATATGGTTAGTCATTAGCAAGAATGTATATCAGTGTGATATAGATATATGTTGACGATTTTAAGTGAATTTCATTTTAACTGATTGCATTATTTTTTAAAGTTTGCTAAGAGAATTATTTTTGATTTTTATTGATGGCATTTCACAATGGAGTAACTGAAAATATTAAATACTATTAATATTTAGCAGCCCAAGTGCTGATGAACAGTACCACACAAAATGGTTTTCCAAATATGTCATGCACATTGCAGTAGATCTACAAATGAAATACTTTCTTATAACACTACAATAAATTAAATATATTAACAAACAGTCGTCAATAGTGCTACAATAACATAGTATAGTATATATACTCTAAACAATTCTTGACATGCCAAGAACATCAAAAAAATAGCCGTTTCATAATGCAATTCGTGATGTTTTTAATTGTAGACGATCTCTTCCTTGCAGTCTTTCTGTCGCATTATGTCAGCTTTGTCGTATGGGAATTTAGTGGTTAAGTGCGGTATGAGAATAGGCGGATTAACATAATCAAATTTTTGCATGTGATTCTGATTTGTCAGTTGTTTCTGATTCTGTTTTTTTAGAATGAAATGTGGCACTACCAGAATAAAAATGAGAAACTCATCACCAGATATCCGTGCATCAAATTCTAAACGTGGCACTGTTTGGTCTTTTTACAATGGAATTGATAAATGATGCACTGCCTCCTAAAATTTCCTCTCTTAGAGATTCGTGAAATACTGAACTCATTGGATATGATAACGTCATTCTTATAAGTTGAAATTTCGGACATACTAATGTTGAAACGAAATTCTAGAAAATTGTTGGCTTTCTCTGGGTTTCTACTTTGCTCTGGTTCGTGCGAGATTTTTATTTACTCCTAGTTTAAGTTTCACTGAGTTTGCTATCTTATTTGATTTTGGCGTTAAAATTATTGGTGTTCTTCTGTCCAACCTTTTTTAATAAAGAAAGGATATGTCCTTTCAAAGCCTTGTCAATAATACCTTAATTCTGGTAGCCCTTTTTTTAAGCCCCGAAAAATAAATGTATAAAATTTCTTCTTCACACATATACAATTTCAATCAAACCTGTCCCAATACCTTGAAAATACAACTTAAACAGTGATATCCGTACATTGCCAAGCATGGCACGAAATCCTTTGGTAGTTATCTTGAATAGGAACGATTGCAATGGTTAAGGGTATTTATTTATTATGAAACCTAGGTGTTATGGTCTTACCTTGACACATGCCCCTTACAGGATGAATATTAAAATGATATCAAATGCGGATAGAAATTTGTTTGTTCTTCATCAATACATACCACACACCAGTGCGGCACAGACGCGTCCAAAGGGCAGCTTGGGCAGCCTGCCTCTCATCCACTCGCATTCAACTCAAAGGATACTTAGGCTATAGTACACGAGTACATTGCATTTTGTAGCCATATGGCTACAATGGGCTACATTAAAATGACATGTTGCTATTGTGATAATGAGATGAATAATAATGTTTCACTGGAATGCGATTGAAGGAAAACTGCAGAAGCCCGATAAAACCTGTCGCGAATGCACCTTGTCCACCACATTTCCAAATGGAGTGGCTTTTACAATGAAATTCATTTTCTCAGATTGATTGGTGTACCTATTATTAAATGAACTGAAGAATATAACAATCATGGGCAAATGATGGGCCCAATGAGTAGGGGAATGGGCGAATTATGAGAAAACGCCTTTTCCTTGGGGTGACCGCTGATCTAAAGCGCGATACCGGCGTAATTTGTTTTATTTATCATTAAACAAATTAGTAAATACTCTATATGACGTATGAGGGACAAGTATAAAGTGAGCATTCTGTAGCTCAAGAATCCCTACCCCACTATTAGTGTTCATAGTTGAATAATGATAAACATACCAACAATGCATCAAAAATAGACATTTTCTTTCCTGAGTAATAGAAAAGATATTTGTATCGGCAGACGAACTACAGATTTGATTTCATAGCAATAAAGACATTTTTCCTTAGCATTACGGACAATCAAAGGTACCTCAATCATATTAAATTTTACATCTTTATTATATCTTCAAACAATGTAGTGCGGAGAAGTTACTCTACGAAAGGACCACTTTGACAGGCCGGGATGATCGCCATCCAGGGCGATGACATTGCAAGTGATAGTGATGAAGCTATTTACAATTGAGCTTACTGTAAATGAACGCTCTGACAAAGTGTTTGCATGGCCGTAACTTGCCGTTACTTTTCTAGCAGTAGCCCATTAATAGCTGTTAAAACGGTCCCTTCTTATAGGAATCTCTCTATAGTAGCTTGATATATCAGGAGTTGATGTATTCCCATCCTCAGATAATAAAACTAGAAGGCAATGTTATCTGAGGATTCGCCCTCATATAGGGAGAAAATCGATTTCATAATGTAACTGATAAAAATCGGCTTTGATGGTATTTTTGTTATCATGCCTGGCTACTGATTCCAAGTTCGCGGGTTCAAACTCAGTCAAAGTCGGCGGATTTCTGAAGTGGCGCGTGAGGCACTTGTTTTTACGATGGAATATGGCAAGGCTTTTTGCGTCTTTCTCGATCGTGCCGCCAGATGTCGCATGATCGCGACCTATCAAGCGGCGCTGCAGATCAAGCGTCATCTAGCGACACTACCGAGAAAGACGCGAAAAGCTTGCTGTATTCCATCGTGAAGAGATGACCCTCACGCGCCACGTTACGAAAACCCAAGTATAGGATGAGTCTCACAAGAAGGCGCTAGTGGCTTCTGGAGACTAGCCTACGCACTAATCAGTGCATGACACTAAAGGAAGATGTTTAATTGGACTTTCGATCTAGCTTCTATGCGCATGATCAATCAGTGAGATAGCTTATACACACAACAGTTAATTTTTTTATTACATCTTTTTTTTCATTTAAAGTCGAATCAAGATCTAGGTCATTAGCGACCACTATTAGTGTTAACGTTATGGTAACTGTGAAGATGAAACGATATGGTGATGATAAGGGGTAAAAGGACGAACACAAATACAATCATGCCCGAGGCTGGCCTCGAACCCGCGTCCCTTCGGCCCGAGATCGCTACGACACTACTGCCTTAGCGATCTCGGACCCCGGAACGGCATCTTTCGGTTGTTTTTTTTTTTTTACTCTTTCGGCCTTATCTTTGTGATAAGTAAAAATGTTATCGATTTTAAAATGAGCATTATTTTCATAGAATATTGCTAGCCATGGCACTAAAAGAAGAACTGCTGAAACGCGAGCCCTCCGCCCGGCTGGACGGCCGCCGCGACTGGCTGGACGGCCTGCGAGCGCGCCTAGGTGGCGCGGCGCCGGGCGCGCGATTGAAAGATCAGAGAGCGCGCGGCGGTCGCGGCGGCCGGCAGGTCGGCGTCACGCGGCCCCGCCGCCTCCGGCGCCGTTCGGATTTGCATGATCTGCGCGGCGGGGCGCGGCGGAGGGGCACATCCTGAGTGCGCGCTGCCGCCACCCGACAAGCGTGCAGACGAGCCGGAGCCCCCTGGATACGTGTACGGGCCGCATTTATGTCGTTTTGTAATTATTTATAAACATCATTAACGGTGGAACTAGCCTCGCGTCCTGTTTCGTCTTGTGTTCGGGCTCGTGACTCATTTAATTGTGATGTAGAGCAGGAGTGTCCAACGACGCACGAGGACCGTTGGACCGCAAAGAGTAATGTCTGCGAGGGCATATTGGCTCGGAAGCGGGGAACGTTTCGACATCTAGAAACGATGTGGTATTCCCGTAAACTCTAAAATTTATTAAGAATTGCATCGAGAATCATGTTTTCATTTATATATTATGCCTGTATAAGTTTATATTCAATATTTCAAAATTTGCATTCAGTGTATAAAATGAAGAAATATTTAATGTTTTAAATATTGCAGTAAAATGCACACGTGACACCTATATGTTTTGATATCGAAAAACCATTAAATTAATAACTACATATTAATTCATGTTAGCACTAAGTGTGAGAATTTTGTGAAAATGTATTAACAAAAGTATATCAATATCATAGTCTAAAATAAGGTTCATATTAATAAACGATATAGAATCTGTCAAGATAATTTTTTCGGAAGAGAGTTTGGAAATTAATTTACTGGCTTTATAATTAATCATCTCTTCGTAAAATAACCACAGAATTAATAATTTACTTTGTCTTCGAAGCATTACTTAATAAGTTGTTTAATTCATCATTCAAGACGTTATTTCTTTATTATTTCCCTATTCAATATTTGGATAGGAGCATAAACTACAGAAAAACAATTGAATTTTGTATCTCCTTGTATAATATTTAGGGTAATTCTCTAGACTTTTTCCTAGAACTTTTATCCGTAAAATAATGATTTTATATGATTTCCATTTAAGACTGTGCAGCAATTACAAGTATATTGTTTTACTTCTGCTACAAAATGTATGAATTTATGTGTATTACTAGCGAAGATATGGTAATTTGCGCACATTTAGAGAGGGTTCCACATGCAAGAAATATAGGCTCGTTTGTTCGTTTAGTCTTTTCAGAACGGTCCTTTGTTTTCAGTTTATGTAACTTTGAATTAGTGCGTACCTTGAAGTGACTGAATAATAATCAAGAGTGATGAATATCCAAATTATAGTACACTCTCTGAACATAAAGCTTGAAAATCAACTAAATATCACTACTGGTCATGGGTGTTGTATCCAACTAATTTTATCTCCATAAGTATTTTGTTTTGGTTCTCATTAATGCAGCATTCAGGAGTTATGGGTCGCATGCAACTCGCCACCTGCTATTCGACACCCCTGTTTCGGAGCTCCGCGCGAGGCAACTCGAGATTTCGGAGAGCGGAAATGTTGCGTGGCGTGGAGCAGCGCGCCGCGGCGAGCGCGGAGTGCGCACGGTGGGGCGGGGCGGGGCGGGGAGACGAGTGGAGGGGCGGTGCAGGGCGAGGTGGGCTGGGGCAGCCCCGGGCCGGGCCCCCCAGGGAGCAGGAGGGCCACGCGGAGCGGGGCGGGGAGTAGGGTGGACGGGGGTGGGGGCAGCGAGGCGGATCCCGCGGGTGCCTGCGGCGTCGGAAGCACCCCTTGTTAACAACGGCGACCGCCAATCGTTATGAACGTTGCACATCGTAACCTTCCTTCTGGTCTTCCTTGTCCTATATTGCCCCCCGCACCGCGGCCCGGGGTTGGGCTTTCTCACCTTCACGACTTGCTCAGGGCCAAACCAGGCCAAACTGGTTGATTGGGGGTTGTAACAAGTCCGTGCATTTAATTTTGAATGCAATGCGTAATTTTATGCATTTGCTATCTCATCTGTATGTGTCAGAAGCTCTTGAATTCGTTATGTTTCAGTTCAAGTTTCCTATGTATAAAACACTCGATTGACTTAATGTTTAATTTTCATCAGTGTGTGTGGTCCGTTTAGTTCATTAGTCTATACTACTGATATCTGAATATCTTGGTGGTTATCAACTAATGAATCAGAATGCCCACAAAAATTATGAGAAAATGTTTTTAAAAAATCAGCGAAACTTGATATTCGACACAATGTAGTTTAGGCTTGGATCGCAAGTTTAGATTATAGGAAAAACAGCCTGCTGAGTTTCTTGTTTATTGACCAGACCGCACAGCTTAGAGGAAAACCACAGTTCAGAAGTTTTTTCAGGCACGGTAAGGTGAAGGAGATGATTGTTCACTCAGGATTGTAAAAGGTGATGGAGAATCTGCTTCTGCGTTTATAAATGGGAAATATAAAAGACATTATGATGAGGCAACGTATAGGTTCATCACGAGTAAAGAAAACATAGATAATGATCTTATTTACATATCCTTAGTTGCCAGTTTCCCCACTGTAGAGAAAGATAAACCAGATTATATTTTTCTAAATAGAAAATCAATCAGTGTTTATCCGTTGTACCGGGAGAGGTGGCTCAAGTCTTCAGCCGATGTCACTGCAGTTCGAGTGCCGATGGTGGCAGGATTTCCGACACTAGCTAGATAGCTGGGTCGAATTCAGTCGCTGTCTGGAGAAGAATTCTAGCGGCCGGCTGCTCTGATCGGTTGTTTTCTGTGGTTTCTCCGAACAATATCAGGCGAATGTCGTAGCAGTACCGCACCAAATGAGCCACGAACCGCGCGCATATCTTTCCTTCCACTTCCTTGTCCTATCCTCACCCCTTACTTACACACACACTTACTTGTACTACACTGACACACTTCTCTGGAGACTGGTAGGGAGCTTTGAGCTTGTCCCGGCTGGGGCGGTGCGCCTACTGGTAGGAGATACCTGGTTGGGAAAAGCCTCGCCAGCCGATAGGTATGTCGGCACCAGGTCTCACAATACAGGAGGGAGATCACTTGCACCTCCCGAGGAAAGAGCATGCGCAACACTTACGGGACCAATGGCCTTAGCAATTTACGTGCCCTGAATCACTAATCAATCAATCGGTATCCGTTGTGACCGGCCAGTTTTATTTTTGAGTATTGATATGGTGGTAAAGTATTGTTGTTATTAAAAATAAGGGAATTTTGATGTCTGTTCTACCAACGTTTTTCTCACACAAATTTGCACATTTTTAGAGCTTTTTCATAATATTATCTGCTGCCCAAACGTCGAGATCACTCGAATCTTCATCCTCAGTGTTATAAACAGTGGGAATACGAAAATTACATATCGAACATAAGTAAAATGTTTTTTTAATTAAGATATGAACGCAAGTTGTAGAATATGAACGATAGCAGAAATTGGAGAGTAAGAACCCTCAACAACTGAATTTCTTAAACTTCCTTTGACCCCAGCAATCTCACTGATACATAAGGAGCAATGACTTTACTTATGGGAAATTTGTCAGCAGGGAATGATAAAAACATGCATTTCCTGCGACATTATTATCTTTAATTAAACGTTCATTTAAATGAGTAAATGGGTGTTTTGAAAGCGTCCACTATTTCGCGTAGCACTGATGACAATTGTCTTCACCACGGTAAAGTTCAACACTTGTCTCAACAAGCCCATTATTTTCAAAGTTATTAATGAAACAACATGCTTCTACATTAATACAAAGAAATAACGGCAATTGGGATAAGCTTTCTTTCACGTATTAGCAGTATTTGACAATAGTGTGTGTTGCAAATTTCTTTCTTTATTAATACGTGAAAATGATTCAATTTAATTCCTAGCACTGCTTTCCAGCCAGTACTGTTACAATGCGACAATACAGATATAATGCAATAGATTTGCACTGAAGCAATACTGTTTTCAATCATAAAAGTAATACGTTCATAGAATTTCTTAGTTTTCTCAAGATTTAAAGTTATTAAGAAATCGAATTGGATATTTCGTTGTCTTGTAAGTACTCTGGTTTTCTCAAAAGGTTATCCCATTACCGGAATTATATCTTAATAAAGAGCTGTTTATTTATTATGAATGTCATTAATATATTTTTAAAATAGGCGTATTGTACTTTCAAGAAGTCTTAACACTGAGATATTTACCTTTCAATTATCAATAGCTGTTAACTGCAAAATCAATATGACATTAAATCTGTACTCTAATTACGAACTATGTTACAATTAATAGATAAATTAAGATGTAAAATGATATTCGGTATTCCAATTAGAGGGTTCAAGAGATTTCAATAAAAATATTTAGGTACTTGTAAATTGTAATTACGTGTTTGGAAGAATAAGTTCCGTTCCGTTTATGATTTAGATGTGATAGTGACGTACGTGAATGAAAGAAATATTTCTTTTCAATAAATATGTTGCAAAATAACGTTGATATGAATAGTATTTTCTCAAACGTTCGACGTTTAAATTATATATGTAATCCTTTAAATTGCGAAGATCGCGCAACTCAATGCCAAACTAACTTTCTCTTCAACAAAAACAGATGAAAAGAGATAAAACATGTACATAAATGTTCAACCTCATAACATAATATTCTAAATATATTCGGCTTGAACAAGTGCTTCTACTTCGAAGTGTCAAATATACTATTATCTCCCATAACATTATATAATGCCACAGGAAATATAGAACTGATTGTCCCTATTACTCCATATTATTCTCATGGTCTATGTTCTCCTTTAATTCTGTGCTGGAAAAAACCGGAAGTATGGACGTGGTTACGCTAAGTGCGTTTAATACTGAAGCCAGCCCTAGCCTCGACGCCTCTCTTCCTTTTTCCGCAGCACGCTGTTCATAACGGAAGCGATGGGACCTGCTACTCAATTTGGGCAATACATTCAAATACAATGTTTTAAAATTTCAAAATAGCATAAATCCCAGTCTTCCAATTTTTAAAGTTTCTAATTGATTGGTCATATATCGGTAAATTAAGAAAAAATAAAACACAAGAAGAAAAAATAAAAGTAAATACAAGAACGGTCAAGATTACATTAGTGGCATTTAGGAATGTGTGGTTCACTTATTTCATTTTCTTAGATTTTTATTTAAATATCGAATGCCAAGAAATTTCAACCAAACGGTTTAATGTGAAATTTTATTGTAGTGCTGGGCAGAATCATTTCAATGTGAACTACATACGTCATTTCGATTTAATGTAGTAGATGTCACATAGAGAACGCTTAGCTAAACTTATTATTTGAAACCCATAGTTATTAGAATTAATGTTCGTAACATTCACGTTACTCAGCACAATGGGTAGCTTTCTTTCTTCCTCTGTGCAAAATATCAAGCGTTATTATGAATGTGGGTTGGTAAAGTATTCTAGAATATTTTTGCAGTGAGTCGTTTTTACAAGATTGTAATTGAAATCAAAGTGTTCAGTTCTCTTACGTAATTTTTTCTCGGTTCCTTTCTTTTATGTTGGATTTACTTTCTTTCATGAGAATCTTATTCTCTTACATAATTTTCTAGAACTTGCCTTTATATTAAAATAAAAGAAATCCCTAAAAATTAGGCCATGTGAAATAATTATATTATTTTCCTCAAAATATGATTGAAATATAGATACACTAAATATTGTGTTCTATAACTTCTATTTTGCGCAATCAATCAAGTCTAAATAATTTGGGACGTGAGTTCCTCTGGTGTTCTCCGATAGGAACAGCGAGGAATTCTCACAGAGGTTAAAGCGCGTTCAAAAAGTGACATTAAACAATTTGTGCATTGAATAGAAGGAATTCGTAGAGATTTGTGATTAAAAATCGTGTCTTTGTGGAAAACAAATGTTTCTTGAAAACACTGCTTAAATGATTAAAATTTATTTTTCATATTTCAAATTAATTTGCTAAAATTGTCAACTTTTTTTTGGATAGAATGGAAATATTCCGGTCCTTGCACCTAGCGCGCGACTTGTTTTTCTTTTAACTCTTTTCTTCTTCGAGATGAAAAGAGTTCTCATATTATAAATCGATTTTTTTAAATAACTAATTCAATGTTTGTGTTTTTTGAAAGAATTGTTAAACATTTTAGTTATTTGAACTGCCATGTAAAATACTCTAACTGCCGTTTCGGAAGTGGATTCTGTCTAATGAAATTCAAATTGTTATTATAAGGTTTAAAAAATGTAATATTTATGATATTTTGCCTTAAACTGTGTGTTCGGTATTAAATAATTTTTTAATGATAAGAGATTATCTTTATATGTGTAAATTTAAAGTTAATTGATGAAGGGAATGGTGTATTCATTGAGTGAATTAATATACAAGAAACGTTGAAATGATTCTCATGTGTTGTATGAAAACGTTTGTGTTGTGCTGCATTACCACAAGCTATTGCCTAGTGACTGTTGCAAGAAGTTGGCAATGGATTTTGCATTATCTTTGTCATTATTTATGTGAACATAATGGTAAACTGTATTCCTGAAAACAATCATTTTTAGGCATGTATACATTACAGCAGATCTTCGAAGTTGACATTTTTCGGGATCTTGGAGAATATAGAATACAAGACAAAGTAATTTTTAAGACAAGCAAGTAAATAAAATATACCGCTATAGAATAATATTTATGACATCATCCCTAAAGGTCATAGCGTTGATCATACGGGCTACATGATCATTACAAAATGTCTTCGTTCAACATAGTATAAACATAGATGTAAATATCATGAAGTGAAGTACAATAAATACAAATAAATTAGTATATTGTATAGTGTACCACGTTTCCCTGAATAGACGAATAAGCTCGCATAGAATTTTAGTATATCTGCATTTTCCCCCAAATTCTTTTTCACGAGGGCCGTTAGGTCGATTAACGAAAAATATTGTGTGAAATCTTGAAGTAGACCAAATTTAAAAAATAACTTATTATTATTATTGACGATTTCACCTTTTGTGTTCGTTATTGTATTTTCTCCAGCAATATATTTTGGCACTTATCAGGTGTAAATATTTTTTACTTGACGTCTAAAACCCTTAAAATGGTATGTGATGTAAAGGAAATCATCATTGTATCATTGTAATCATTTTATTGTAAAAGGTGTAATTAAACTTCAAATGGGTACAACTTTTTGTAAACCATATTAATCTTATTAATGTCTCTTACTGTTTAAAAGTACCAAGATATTCTCCAAAAGCAAATTCGTCGCGTACATTCGGATTAGTGTATTATATTTCGAAGGTGTTATTGATGTGTGTTGGAGTTGAGCACGCCCCATGGATGTCACCTAGTTCTGTTCACCCGCCAAGGCGCCCTGCCCAGCGCTGCCCAGCCGCTCTGCGCCCGCCGGGACTCGGGCTCGGGAGCCGGTCTCGGATTGCGCGCTCGCCTGCGCCTCCGCCTCCGCCTCCGCCTCCACCCTCCACGCCGCTCCTTGGCCTGCTGCCGCGATAAATTCGACAGACGGCGGCCCCGCCGGCCTTTCCTTCGCTCGCCGTCGCTGCCTCCGCAACTTCTTCCGCCGCGCCCTCCGCCTCCATCTCGGCCCCTCCCCCTCCCCTCCCCCACCCTCCTCTCGAGCGCCGCCGCCCCCGCCTCACCGGCGCGGCTTCGTCTCCCGCGCATAAAACAAAGGCGGCCGGCCTCCGCAGCGGCCTGTGATGTGGCCGGCACATCCCAGCCTCGTTCATAAGTTCTGTCGGACGCGTCATCCGGCCTTATGTTAGTGAGGCGGAGGCCGCGGGCGCGGAGGCGAGCGCAAGAGCTGGAGGAGCCCGGGGGCGGAGGGGGAACTCCGGTGGACATGCAAACGCTTGTCTCAACGTCAATTGACATCAAACGTTTGGACATCAGGCTGCCGTCGCATATCTTTGGCCACTTGGTCGATCGTCAGTGTTCCAGCCGATTCCCATTTTCGTCGACGACTATCTCATTCTAGGATTTACGACGTCAAATTAAACAGTGTATGTATAAAGGCATCGTCCTTAAAGGTATAGACATGTTCCTGAAATTATTAACAGTTTAATTCATTGAAATCTAGTAAAAAGTGATGCTTAAAAGCAGATATCTCTATAAGTACATTTCTATTATGATGTTAAGACGTTCCAATGTATTAGCCTGACTTCTAAACTAATGTCTGGGAATGGGCAAGGCGCAAATTTCTGGAGCTGTACTGTTGGATATTTTTCAAAATTTGCACTTCATTGACGCTCAACGTTTTCTTCCAACTGTTTTTTAACTTCCTGACTTAGAGGATCATCTTCACGGACTTTCGCATTAGACACACTATCGGTCTGAGTAATAATTATCGGTTGTTTTTCCTTTTTCTGTTTTGGGGAATATGGGGTCTAATTAGGACGGAAATTGCCGTATGATTAAATTTGGACGGGTTTGAGTAGTTTGCGTGCCACAAGAGTGACATGACACGCTAAGAGTTGTCCGCCCGAAAATTCGTCCCCGGAAGGTTTGAACCTCTGTACTTACATATATAACACCAGTACGCTAAGTCCCCATACCAGCAGTGCTGACGCCTATTGTTCAACTGATCTTTGGTTGCGGATCGTATTTTTTTAATTCCAAAACCTTTTCTTTCTTTCACCCTTTGGTTAACGGGGCTCAGATTACTCCGGCATTTTTTATTTTGTGGGGAATAAAATGTCGCTAACTATCACGAGATTAGTTACACCACCCAATTTCTCATTTCAGCTTTTGCGCCATTTTTGGTGTTCATCACTTACATCTCCAATGCCGGGATGGTCGCCGTTTACCCGCGGTGACAACACTGCGAGATGGGTGACAAGACAGTCATCGCGTAATCTGACTGTGTATGTGTGTATGTGTGAAAGAGAGGGAGGGAGAGGGAGAAGGAGGGAGAGAGTAATTTACAAATATGGACTTTCAAACAATTTGAGCTGTTTCAAACTTACTGTCTTGAATAACATTTGCTTTTTCTATCAGTATTTCTTTTCCCATTATAGCTCTTTTAAATAATCTCTAATACTTGAAAACGATAAACGTCGTAACATGTAATTTCCAAATTTTGTCTATATATTTAAAACTTATAGTTAAACGATGTCTGTCTGTAATTTTTTAAGTTTATGTGGTTTTATGCTGTTACTCCTGACGACTCAGTTCCTGATTGTACTATTTTTTTTCTGTGTTCTGACATTTTTCACCATATGGTGAGGAGTAGAATGATATATAAATAATGAACATAAAGCAAAAGGCTACGTAAATTGTTTCGAATTTCGTCCACGTGGCAAAGATTAAATTAAATTGATCTGATTTCGATCTACAATACAGTGAAGTGGAATGTGCTATAGATTTCTTCGTTAGAGCACACAAATACCAAAATGTGGCAGCTCTCGCGTCGCATGACCTCACTACGTTTCTAGGAGACAAACCACAACACATCTTTTATATAACACATCTATAACGTGACATCAAAGAAGGCTGATGTACTACATGGATGGTCTTCGACTGTTAGTTTTTGTATCTTAATCACATTTGTTGAGAACATGTACCGTGTTGCAATTTAAGTGCTAATATATTTGTAAATGTGGTATCTGAGGTATTAAATATTAATTATTTTTGTCAGAAACGTTAGGAATTCTGGAATCATTAATTCATTTCTTTTTTATTTGATTTTCAATAAAGCGTTTAGCTATTATTGTTAAACTAAACTCTTCTGTATACTACTTCAATTCTTTGGTATTTTAAAAGCTTTTCTAACGAATCCACCAATCAGACGAGTTTTTCAGCATCCAACTCACAAGATGATGCAGAGTCATAAAGATGAAACGTATCAGATAGAACTTGATACAATTCACATATAATTTTATTGTATTTTGCTCTACAAGACACATGTGCTGAAAAAACCATACATTACATCATATATTTTTAAAGTTAACGAAACAAAGTACTCGATTCCTTTAGCTGTTACTTGTTTTTAAGCTACCTGTTATAAAGCACCTAATACAACACGGCTGTTGAATAACGTCACGCAGATTTTCTTTTATCGAAAGACACACTGCATGCCGACCGCCGTCTCCCCTTCGTAATCCTTACGCTCTTCTGAAGTCACGCTCCGCAGGAGAGGGGCAGGGGGGACGCCACCTGTGCTTGGCGGACAATTTTGCTCCACCTCAAAGAGGCCGACTCCTGACTTCGCCTACGTCAAGCGTCTGCAGGTAGAACATCTTGAGAATCCCACCTCACTTATCACAGAACGAAGATATTCTCAGACAGTGATGGTGCGAAGGTCCTTTTGTGTCTCCTCGACGACAGGTCTTAACGACGTTGAATTCTGTGAACTTTGCGGAATGAGCGCGCCCCCAGCAAAATTTCTTACTCTCGAAAATGCTGTTTCAGCTTATTGCTTTTCATTATATTCGAGACAGAAGTGTGATATCATCTTTTTAAACTACATACATGAACCGAGAACTTAACAGAAACATAACAAATTGTGAACATTTCTGTGGGCACGGTACTTTCACGGCTTTTTCTCAGTACTCATGTGTACAAACATATATGATAAAACTTCACTTTTCAATGTGAACTATGGAATGAATGTTCAATACTTAATGATGTTGCGAAAAATATCCCAAAAAGAGGAGAAATGTTTATGGTTAATACTTTTTCTTCCAATAAGAATTGAGCTGAAGTAAGAAATCTACAGTTTTCCATACCATAAAATATAAATTGCGTGAATGTGGTAGGCCTAAAGATGATGTTTTAATATGATTACACGATTATATTTTTAAATTACTACTACATTAAGCATTTGTGCTATAAAATTTGATTTATCGTGAATTCTTTTCTTTCTGCGTGAGGTAATTTATTACAATTGTATTTTTTTATTTGTGTTGCGTTTAAGCTTGTAAACGAAATAGATTCAATATTTGTCATCCTGAAGACTTGTTGAATTTGACAATTGATGTACCCATTAATATATAGAATGTGATTACTTTCGTTTTATATTGTATATATTTCGTTTTATCTCGTATTATTATTATTTAAATTTCTTTTTGGATTTTATTAAATTCTTAGTATGTCAGGATTTTTTTGAACATTGCATTCAGGTGAAGGGTTTCACGAAAAGAAAGCATTAGTCAAAAATTGACAAAATTGAGTTTGTAATGCCACCTTTTAGAGTGAATTTTTATGCATTATAGGATAATACTGACTCGGCCTAAAGTGCATTAGTCCCAAATAAAACGAGCGAAGGTGATTATATAGATGATTCTGAAAAAACATATGTCTAGAGTGTTTCCCGTAAAAGAAGCATTCGTCATGGACAAGTGAAGCTAACAGTAGTGAGTGTGATGTCTGATCAGCTTCCAGCAGTTCTTTCCAGTATTTTAATTGCATATATTGCAGGTTATATAGTTAATTCAGTCTCTATTAAAAAATAATTGGTAAAGTAGTTGTTGGAAGTTCAATTGTTTTCATTGTATACAAGAATAGCAATGTAATATTTAAAGTACATGTAATTTTATTTTTCCGAGTTTCTGGTACATTGTAGTGTTGACATATGCATAATAATTTTATATTTATGTAATCTGCCATTTTTAAGCAAAAATAACATATATCCATTTGTCTTTTTCTTGTAACTTGGAAAATATATTGTTTTGTTTACTCACAACTGCATTTTATGTTTCACACAGTTTAAAAGTATTCTTGTACAATGTAAAATTCCATATATCGTGCTGATTTAGGAAAGTGGTCACATTTTTCACATTGCCCACGTATTGGATTTTTGGAGTAATGCTGTTTTCAGAGAAGCCCTTCCATTGAAATTATTATAACTGTAATAGATAATGTTATAGTAAATAACTCTTTAAAAATATATTACTACTTAAATGCAGAAGTGTATAATACAAATATCATCTGCAATGTAATCACATTTTATTTGTGTTCCGTTGATAACATGAAATTAAATATAATATATGAAGCCCGTGAATTTATTGTTTTTTTTCGTTTTGGGTTGATTTTATTACGCAATACTTGTTCATATTTTAATAATACGAAACAGTAGCTATTACAGTACTTTACTGCAGGAAAAGCACGATTTACCATATAAACGAATTTAACACATGGAAGTAGACTTTTTAACTTTTCTGAGTGAATTCGAAAATTTGAAGGGCTAAATGAAATATGTATTTCATATGATATAATTTGCAAATTACTTTATAGAATAACTTCATTCATTTTTAAATGGAAGGGGAGTAGTCGGAAGAAGAATGAAAATGTCAAAAAACATGATGGTCGATGAGTTTTACAGAAAATCCATGCCACTACCTTCAATATACCTTTTCATAACGTTTCCTTGTTTCTCTCAAGTCATGTTTTAATACTGAGCCACCGAACTACAAATTCAGATAAATATCGCCGCAATTTGCACTCTTCAATTATTATTCATTTATCAATTTCTTTAAATTTCCTAACTAGAAGTTCAAGAAAGTTTAAGCCAAATACAAATATTAACTCTTGAGCTTCTCTCAATTTAAATCCATTTTGAATGGTAAAGGTAATAAGAATTTACTTCGGTTATTTCTATAAGAACATCCTAATAAGAAGTCTTTACATTCTAAATTATTACCTACCTGTCACATATATGAGCTTAAGTTTTGTTTTTTGCAGTGCAGTCTAATATTAGAGAAACATACCAGCCTACTCATTTATGAAACAATTATCCTGTTCCTTTGGAAATTCTACAAGTAGTCTCTCAGAGACTATTTCACTCATGAGTTATTAGCTTCAATCCGGCCAATAACGTTTTATAATACGATATATACAAATCAACCACAGGAGATTAAAATTGAATAGTTCACATGTGTACTTTTCGTTATCGTCTTACCGCAGATGAAGTTCAGTTAGTTTGGAAAAAAATTAATGTTCCTTCCATGACGGAAAGTGCAGTAATCAATATAGCGTCTGAAAAACCCACCAAGAAATATTTTCCGCCATTGTTAACATTAGTTTCATACTATTGAATCGATTTATGACTTTTATTCCTGAAATAGTCTAACCGAATTCCACTCGTAGTTCGAAACTTCATGATAAGTTGGCTCGTCACTACGCGCCTCGCGAACTTATCAATGTTTCAAACCAGTACCGAAATTACTTATGGGAAGATCTCTTCAGTATCACATCACTATTAATACTGAAGCATTTATTGTAATTATTATTATTATTATTATTATTATTATTATTATTATTATTATTATTATTATTATTATTATTATTATTATTATTATTATTATTATTATTATTATTATTATTATTATTATTATTACTGTTGTTGTTGATGTTGTTATTGTTGTTGCTGATATCATTATTAACACTGTCATTGGATTTAGTGTTTAAGTAAATATTATTGCTTATATTATTGTTATCATTATTAATAAGGTCCCTTATAACGTAAATTGAAGTTTAGTGTAGTGTAATGAAGTGGAGTAAAGTGTTAAAGAAGCTATAAGTCAAAGGAAAATAACGACAAAATATTAATTTAGAGATAACAAGACCTAAGTTGTCAACTTCAAATTCTAATTCATATTATCTGTAATAATTTTGTTATTGTTCAAATTCTGATTCTACTTGTATTCATGTTTGCCACCGAGCATTAGTTCAAAGCGAACTTTAATAAATCTATCCATCTATCGCTTCCTTCTCGGCAAGTATCGTCTGCCTCCGTGAACGCACATACGGGGCCGCCGCCAGGGCCGCCACGGCCGGCGGCAGGCGTCGCGCTGAGCCGTGTCTGACCGCGACGCGGCCCGCCTCCAGGGGCGGGAGCTGGGGCGGGGGCGGGGGTGGGGGCGTGGTCGGGGGCCGGGGGCGTGGGCGGTGACGGTGCCGTGCGGCGCCACGGAGGACACCGGAGGCGTTTTGCGCGCTCGCGCTCCCGTCGCGCGTTTTCAACTTTTTGCGCCGTTTTTGCCGGAGCGCGCGCGCGCGAGAGCGGAGCGCCCCTGCACGCGTGGTGCAACCGCGTGCAGGCCGCCCCCGCCTCCGCCCCCGCCCCCGCCCCGCCTCCGTCTCCGCCCACACCGCCGCAAGTCCTCTTCCTGTACACGCAAATGAGAGAATCCGGGGACCTCATTTTTCGCTTCTGTGGTCAGGACGAGTCGGGTCGCCTGTCACGCGGAGCAAGGGTTTCGATCGCCGTATTTATCTGTGATGTCACTCCGATGGGATGCCTCGCTGCGTTGATCTGCGAGACGTCTGCAGCCTCCGGCTGTGCAGGACGCGATGCGCAGCGCCGTTGGCTGCCTCGGGCTCTCCGTTGCGCCTGCTGCCCCGGCTGCATCGTCTCTCCCTTCGACCTACGCGATCTGCTTTTTGTACTATTCGTTCGTTCTTTACCTCCCGGTTCCCAACCTGCCTCTCAACTTGCATCGACTTTAATTTACCTTCATTCTTCCAGTATTCAACTTCTCCATCCCTCTGCCCTTCTTACCTATCCAACCTTCCACTCATTCGCCTTATATACATACATACATACATATATATTTATATATATATATATATATATATATATATATATATATATATATATATAAATCTATTATTGTAGAGTTGATATGCAAAGAAAATATTAAATGATTTCATTGAAATATTAGGTTTTCTCCTTCAGTGATTTCGGGCTCCTTAAATGGGAGAGCGGAGTTGATAGACTAAGTCTGCACACTTGAAAAAGACCATAAAATGAATTAGTCTCGCTAAAATATCCTCTACTGCATTCTCACATAATTACCCTGTTCTATTATATAATTTTGTTCCTGAATTTAACATCACAATTCTGTTTATGTTTCATCCTATTGCTCCTTATTTCCATTTTCCTCCTATCATTCAATGTCATCCCTTATTGTTGTCATTAGACAGAATCTCCAGCCTTAACATCAATTTTTCCACAACGTAATCTACATTCCGTATATTTAGCCCTCATCAATCGTGTATTTTCGCCCTGTTCCAAGTATTTTGAAGTGTGCGATAACTGCGCTGCCTCGTACTGCAGTGGGACGAGGGAATGCAACCGTCGCTTCACGTACAATGTTGTCTATCTCGTCTCGTTCTGCCCGCGCTGTTTATGGATTTCAGTGCAAGAAGCTGTGAAGTCCAGCTATGGCACACTTTTCTTCATGATCCTAAGAATCAGGATGTCCCAGTTGTCTGCAGTGGCCAATAAAAATAATGAGAATTGTCTTTTTACTTCACTTAATACGCTTTTTCATGTTTTAAAAATGTTCTAAAAATTCGTTTTATTTCTTAGGCTCCTCGAGGTAAAAATATCTTGAAAACGTAGTTGTCCTTTGCTTCGAAACACTTATTTTACAAAATGTTTGCACGTACTTTATTTATTTCAATTAATTAATATTTTATTTGAACGAGTGAAGATTCACATTTCTTGTCTATAATCTTAACAAGAATGTTTTCGAACACGCTTTGTTGTGTTTGCACTATAAACTCACGTTTGAAGGCGGGAAATCTTTATGAAGTTCATTCGGATGTTTCAGCAATTTGCACAATAATTCTTTTGCATCTAATATTTCTTCTGCTAATCGGATTTTATGTGGAAGGAAGTATTAGATTCGATATTGGTAACACTCATGTTACTGGATTCACGAACTCCATTCATGCTACGCGGGCATTCCTTTTTGTACGATTTCCACAAAAATACGAAAAATAAGACCTCTCTAATCCGACAGCCCATAATGACACGTGATTAATCTGAAAGACGGGAAACGCAACCGGGTGCGACGCCAGATAAGGAACCTGCCTCTTGACACTCACCTGGCCACGATTGCGGAAACTTGAACTTGACGTTCTAATGCTGGAATCCAAAACCTCCGGCGCTAGTGCTGATCGCTTTATTTATTTATTTATTTACGTCAAAAAAACAGTTAAAAACTGCGTATGACGGGCTATGGGGAAAAGTGAATTGTGTGCACATTTTCAAAATTCTGTGATCCCTACACTAAATCATATACTACTTAATTTTGAATTTTGAATTTTGAAAGGGAGAAAAAAAAACAAAAAAACTCCCATGTAATAAAATCGATTTTCAAGGATAAATAAGCAATAAATTTTGAATTTTGAAAGGGAGAAAAAAAACAAAAAAACTCCCATGTAATAAAATCGATTTTCAAGGATAAATAAGCAATCGCTTCCTGCCAAACTGACTCTCGAAACTGTACAAGTGGTTTGGATGATTCTAAGCAAATTAATGCAGGTTTACTTCTGTCTTCTGTCAGAGTTCAATACAATAGTACATTTCTACAGTCCATCGGGAAAGCAGAATTGTAATATATGAGAGCTAGAAAGAATTGAACGACTATAATGTATTTGTTTTAGATCTTTAGGTAGATTCCATTTTTTTGTAATGAGTGACGGTTACCTTTGTTTTAAGTTTAGGTACTACATAGATTATTATTTTTTAAACTGCTTATAGTGTTGAATGAATGTTCTACCAAATCGCTGTTCATCTAGAAATCTCATTATGCACTATATTTCGTTCATTTTATACGGTATTTGTACCAAGGAGTATAGGACAATCCGAATTTTTTTGGTTGTGGACAATACTCCATTCATTTTTCTTTTTTCCAAATTAAATATGTATTGTCATCAGAACGCTTTACATTCATTCTCCTTTTTAAGGCAAAATCCTCATCTTTCCATAAATAAGTTAATGAAAATTGGAGACAATGGAATAATCAAAAAATTAAAGCCATATTAAGTTGCTTGAAAAAATATTTTTTAAGTCAAAGGACATATGCTGTTAATTTGAATACTCGTGTCCGTTTCATTGTTACCAATATCTGGGACTTCTAGCATTTGCATTTAATATACTATAAATAATTTGACTAGAATTAAAATTTATCACATGCAAATTTAATAAAAATTACTTCGATATTATGTAAATAATGATGTAAGACGATCCGGAGTCCAATTTTATACTTCGAGTATTATAACTTCTGATTCTACTTAATGTGACAAAGATTATGTAAAATATTGTTAATTGAAAGGAACAGGCTAACAGGCCTAACATTTAAACGGTCATGAATATGATGATGATAATGATGATGATGATGATTGTTAATTAGCATTTAAAACGAATTCTAATTTACTGTAACGAGTATTTTACATTATTATAATCATGTTTCTTCCAAGCTAATATTTTTATATTTAAAACACTGAAGGCTTTCGTTTACAAAGAAACTTGAGGTTTTTTACTGCACCAAATTTAGTGATTTTTGCTTTAAACGAAAGGTAGTAGGCTCTAGATGTGTTGTCGCTTGCTGTTACTTACCGGCTTCTGAGTAAACACTACAGTTTAATAAAATTGAAGTATTGATCCTTATCTGCCATTATTTGTTTATGACGTCGTTTGGTAGTGTCAAGACCTTCTTCATAGGTATTGGTGTTGCGCGAGCATGCCTGTGAGTGTGCGATTATAATTAGCGAATAGCAAGTTTTATAAGTTCCAAGATTGAGGTTTTAAATTGTGAATATTAGTGATGTTACGGAATGTCAATCAATCGTTTGAAACGTGTGCCTTTACGAAAATCCCGTGATTACAATTATATAGCATTGCGTTTTTAAATTCAGGTGGTTAGTAGGATTTTCTGCTAAAATCCACAACAACAAACTTGTACAGATCATGGTTAATATATAACATTTTAATTAGGGTCAGTCAGAGCACTTATTATACAGAAAAGCAAACTTATCTTCGTATCTTCCATACGGTTTACAATAAGCACACGAGAAATGACTAAGTTTGTGTCTTTTGGTGCTAAAGACGTGTACGAAGTAAAAAAAACTTAAGACAAACCACAACGCTTTAAAAGATCAAAAGTGTGTATCAAATTAGCCCCTTCTTATGGGGCTAATACGATACATTGATGTGGCTAAAGTGATAAACCTTGCAATCCCTTTGGATTTTCATTGGGAAACAACGAGCTGGCTGTAGTGAGACACCTTAGGGTCTAGTATTTTTTTTTTTTTTTATCTTTTGCTATGTCTAAGTTAAAAGACATTTCCGATCAGTCTGAAAGTTCAGAAAGGAGATTTTAAAATAAAGTTTTAAAAAATTATCAAAGTGTAATAACAAGAAAGTTAACGTACGTAAAAGAAATCAATAAATGATGCAAGGGTCTGGAAGTGATATCGTCACATCGGTTTGACAGTTTACAACACAGGAGCCTTGCACCTTCCTTTTAGAATACTGGTTTTTATATTATTTTCGGTATTATGACTGAATTTAAGTAATTAAATATTTTTTCAAGATATTTTTATGAGTTTTTGTTCCATAAAAAACTATTATTGTAGAGAAACATAAGTATTACAATTACGAGCAGTGGCTTTACGAATTCCCGGACGTATATTATGTCCTGTATTGTTAAAACGATAAAAAATTTCAAAAACATTACTTTCTTGTTGGATGCGTGTTAATTTTTATCTTATTAAAATAGTAGCAACACCGGCATCATATTAACCGCATCAGTCGTTTCCGATTACCCCCCAAAAATTGAGGTGGTACATGTCATGACACGATTAATATTTTCGAAATCTTTAACGCATAAAAATAGATTTGTTTTCCTGAATGATTACCTATTTTCAAAAATATCCTGCCATCAAAAATTAGTAATAAAAATGTTTGAATGAAACAATTTTTTTTTGCTCTGATTTCTTTTCAACTACTAACATATCAAGTTCCTGCTATGCGGTTATTAGTAATAGAATATATTTCCTACTATTTGCTATTTTTGTTAATTTTGGATACAAATAATAACCATTTGTAAATTGTATCACATTAGTATCACAGTGTATTAGTATTCACAGTCTATCACCCATATTTTCTGCTGTCATATTAACCCCATCCCGACTGACCCTACATTTCCAGAAACATATTTAAATCTGTTCACAATGATTAGCGACAGTATTGTTCCAGGATCTGATTTTTGGTTTTTGGGGAGTTCTGATTTTCCTTGTAGTACACGAGTTCTTTCCTCTGGTTACTTTTATGCGTTGTAATAGCAAGACTTCAGTTCGTATTACTTATTAATTCAATTTTCAAAGCAAAGGAAGGAAAGATGCCGAGAACCAGTATAATTTTATGTCATGATGTACTACATAACTTTCTTAAGTGAATATAAACATGTTATTCACTTCATATACTGATGAACGCTGATTTCAATATTTTCTATTATAAATAATTATTTGTATACTTATGTAGTATGTGAAAATTAAATATTTTCTTCTTATTTGTCCTTGCCCCGATTTATTTCCCATGGACTTTCAAGCAACTCACCAAGCAACAAATAAGTTGAGTGTTCTTAATTGAATTTTTGGTCTTTTAATGCGAAACACCAATAAATGTACGCAGCTTTCGTTAGATGAATCCCTCAATATCTTATCCTCGCATCATGTAAGTTTAGTGTCTACCCCACCAATGCTGATAATAATTGAGCTCTGCCAACAAATGAGCTGACTTTTGATTGGTGTACCTCTTTTTCGAAAAAGGCCCCGGCAAAGGGGCCAGGAGATTGCGGCATGAGCCTACAAATATTCGGGTAGTCTCGAGTATTTTTCCCCGCTGCATTTGAGCATTGACCAATCAGAATGCACTGACCATGCTCAACCTTCTAAAATGTCCACACAACGACAGCCTACAAAAAATGGTAAAATAAAAAATCCTCTTTCTATAAACTTCCATTCAGGAATCTGTCAACAATATTAAATTTCCCTATTTTTTAAAATCAGTAATTTAGTGATTAAATATATATTAACTTTAACGAAAGCTAACTTCCACATTTTTTATAAATAATAGAGGCACTGTTCCCATATTTGATTTATGGTAAAAAAAAGAACACTTATGTGACATAAGGGGAGAAGTATAACATACGTAGGTTTTCTTGAGCTCCTGAATCTCTTCCCCACTCTTTTACTATTTATCGTTCAATGATGAATAAATGAACTAACAAGTGTCATTTGTGTCATTACACATTTGTGACAAAGTGTCATTAGCAACTAAAACTGTTCACTCCCGATTTATATAATACATGTTTGCATGAGCTTTGATTTTATAATAATAACAATAATAATAATAATAATAATAATAATAATAATAATAATAATAATAATAATAATAATAATAATAATAATAATAATAATAATAATAATAATAATAATGTCGGCCACGTGACCGAAATCGCTAAGGCAGTAGTGTAGTGATCACTGACCGAAGGGTTGCAGGTTGTAGTCCCACCTCCGACATGGTTGAATTTGTGTTCGTTTGCATGTCCCGTTCATTCATCCTTCTTTATCATTATCATTCCATCTTCCATCCCCCAGGACTAACAACCCTGGGGTATAAAAATCGGATTCAGCGTAATGCTGATCCCCCTGATGAGTTATTTGGAAGACTTGCAACTTGATAAAAATGATACTAAGCCCGTTCAAGTGCATATCCTGCGTAGTCCAAGATGGCCTATTCGCGACCAAAAAACAATATCCACAGCCCCGGATCTACTCCTATAACAACTAACAAATGGAGAACTCAACAAAATATTTGGAATGGATTTTGCAAGATGTGTTTTGGTATTTAGATATCACTTTATTTATCAACATCTGCTGCATACACTTTCTTTACAAAAATGCTCTGAAATTGTATTAACAGAAGGCGTTGGTTTCATCTGTGTAAAAATTTGCCGTTGTGATGAACATTGTTTCTCTTCTTTTCCGAAATAGTATGTGCAGACATTCTTGAGTATTATTCAAGGTGAAATTCCTTTTCACATTTCACTTCCTTGTATCAAATTTGACAGTGCACGGCACATCTGTCAAATCGACGGCATTACACGATATTCACTGTTTTCTTAAATTTGTACAGTTCACTTTCCTTTGGGCATTAAAAGAACAATGCATGTTTCGAAGCAGATCGCGAAAGAAGCTATACACTGTGAACAGTCCTGAGAACTGTGGCCTGACTGTGGTCCAATGGACAGTACCCAAGGCAGCCACGATATAATTCTTCCCGCAGGAGTCACGTGTAAAACCTAAAAGTCGTTTATCCCAAACGTACTTACTGATGCCGTTGCGATTCCAGTTCTTTTAGGCGAGGCGCCCGAAGAAGGGAAAGGGGATGTGATGAGGGATGGAAGTGCCCCTAACGGAATAATGAAACCCATTGGTCGCAGTTGAGAATAACAAATAAAAGGGATGTCAAGATCTTACCAAAAAACTTTTCTTACAAATTATTAAAATTATCGATGATTTCAAGTATTTGATGCCAAAACGCAGTTTTTCACGTATGAATCGCATTTATAGTTGTGTTTTGTACAGTTGGGTGGAATGTTAGAATACACGTTACAATTTTCTCGATGATTAAAATATGCAACAAAGTCCCACCCCCTCAATATGTGCATTTGCTCATGAGTATGAACATATATTCCATGATTATGAGCACTTACAAAAAACCTCGGGCCCTAGTCATCACGCCAGACACCGGGAAGCCGTCAGGATCAACGTTAGAATCAAAGTAGAGGCAAGTCCGGGAAGATACTTGGGGGTAGTTGGGGTGGCAAGGCATTGGCCGCTATCGCAGGGCTTGCCAAAGAACATGCCATGGCGGCTTTAGGACGGAGTTCCGCAGGGGGTGGCGGGGTGAGGTGGGGGCCAGGGTGGACGCGGGCAGGGCTACTATAATGGTTGTCGGGTTTTAAAGTCTAGTGTGGAAACGAGCGCAGACATGGCAGGTGCCGGAGCAGGGGCGACTATCGAGGAATCGATTAATAGAATCATTCGTTCGTGATTCCGGGATCAATTGCTATGATCATTAGTCGCATAAGTATACATATTTTTAATCACGGGAGAGGATCTTCCCCGGCTAAATGGTGAAATTCGGCGCCGACCTTTACGTCGATTTGCGTCGATTACGTCGATATTAGAGAGGCACCACCTCAGCCAGGACGAGCTCTAAGCTCCCGACTGGCCTTCCGACATGTGTGGTTGTGTAGTGCATTAAACACTATCTCTCTTTCTCACTCTCTCTCTCTCTCTCTCTCTCTCTCTCTCTCTCTATATATATATATATATATATATATATATATATATATATATATATATATATATATATATATATATAGTGTGTGTGTGTGTGCGCGCGCCCGCTCGTGTTTGTGTCTGTACGTATGGGTGACTATAGGGAAAGGAAGAGAAAGGAAAGATCGCGTGCGCTCCGTAGCCCGTTTGTTAAGTTACTACTTCGGTATTCGCCTGGTATTGACCGTAAAAAAACAATAACACGTCCGATCAGAGTAGTCAGCTGCTAGAATTCTCCTCCAGACAGCGGCTGAACTCAACCTAGCTCTCTAGTTAGTGTAAAAAATCCTGCTGCCGTCGGAGATCGAACGCTAGAACTTTCCAGTCAGTTGACGCGGGTGACGAGTGCTGGGTCTATTGGGTGGATGTGATTGTCGGGACGGGGGGAGTGGCGGGGGCGACTGACGCAGCGGTGATCGGTATGAGGAGGGGGCGGCGGGCCCGGGAGGGGCGGAGGGGCAAGGTAACGGGTTTGGAGCCGGGAAAACCCGCGCGCCGATTGGGAGCGCTGCCAGCGGTGCCGGCCCCGCGGCGCGCGGACACCTGGCGGCCCACTCGGAAGCTGCGCCATCGCCACATCTCCTCTCCCTGCCATTAGATATGGATGCATTTCTTTTTTTCTGATTGATTTTTTTCGTGTGTCCTGGGTGTTTCGTGGGTCAACTGCTTCGGTCATTAGTCCCGTTAGTGTAGTACATGTTTTTCTCTCTCGGTAGATGGCGGTGATCTTCCCCCGCTGGATGGCGAGATCCGGCGCCGACCGACCGTCGGCTAGTGGGGTTTCCCCCCTAACCAGGACTCTCCCACCAGCGGGTCACCGCCCCAGTCGGGACAAGCTCTAAGCTCCCGGAATATGTGGTAGTGTATGTTAGTGTAAGTGTGTGTGTGTGAAGGAAGAGGAAGGAAAATTCGTGCGCGGTCCGTGGCCCGTTTGGTAGGGTACTGCTCCAGCATTCGCCTGGTGTTGATCGAAGAAACCACGGAAAAATACCGATCAGAGCAGCCGGCCACTAGAATTCTCCCCCAGACAGCGACTGAATTCGACCTGGCTGAAAATCCTGCCGCCGTCAGGACTCGAACCTAGGACCTCCCGGTCAGAGGCGCTGCAATGCCATCAGTTGATGCACTGAGCTACCGCTACCGGTAATACATTTCTCACATTTACCGTTTCACCTACCGTATTCTTTTCTAAACCCTTGCCATCGCCCTCTAACGATTGTTTCCTGAATTACCCTCTCAATAAACTTGGTTGAAAGTTTCAGCTAACAAAATCACTATCAGAGAGATGACAAGTTACCCCTTTCACACTTCATTGGTACAAAATTACTCGGCCAATCAACTGAAGAACCTCACGGATGAACGTAGTACTCTTTGTCGTTGTAAAACAAAAGAACAAAAAATTACCAGGACTCCTCCGCCAGCACCTCCCCTTCAAGCCAGCCACAATGCTTGCTTTCGCCAGCCACAGCTCCCATTAACACTCTATTCGCTTTCAGGCTAATGTTGTTCGGTTCTCTAGCCGGTCTGGCTAAGCATTTTCACATGCGTCCTCATTTGAGATATTTTGTAGCTGTAAAAATAATTGATTTTTTTTAACTTTACATTGATTTACTCTCGTGGGCAACATACTGTCTGTACAGTTTCATCCATTCATATCACTGGGGCATGTAACTTTAAAAAATCAGCACAAAGCTATCCGAGTAATATACGAATACTACCATTTTTGAACTGCGACATTCGTGGTAATTATGTTTGTTGTTAGAGACTGTTTCTGTTTGTGACAATTATCTATAGAATAGGTTATCATATACCTAAAAAATTCATAACAGCGTGGATTGAAACCCAACATTACTGTTCTGAATGTGACTTGAGGGGTTTAATGTAAACAAATCTGTCACTCTTTGAGAACTGAATGGAGTTTATACTTTGAATAGAGTGGTATAACACTAGGTTTCTTCTTGTCTCTGACCGCCTTGTTTTGTGTTTTGAACTTGCATTCTGCGGGTTGCATACTTTCAGAACTAAATTTTCCTATCCTGTTTCCTTTCTGTTCCTGAAGAATTATACTTTTGTTTTCATCGAAATGTACATTAAGAGTCCCCCATTATCGCAATATAGGAATGTACGCATACGTTGCTTAATATTTTTAAAATCCATGTGTATAATTCCGGTAACAGGGTAAAATTGAGGGAGAACCATACCATCTTCAAAGTTGAGAACTGTCTCATTCGATTCGTTATTGATCAAACATTTCGGGTAAAATAATACATTTTATGAAAGTTTTACTTTCATGTTTTACTTTCATTCTCCACTTGGATTACAAGTGTAGAATTTCATCTAATTATATTTTTTGACAAACCACTGAAATGTGCGTAAGAAAATTAAATTCTTTTATTAAATTTGTGTTTCTTCCATGAATTATATAAGATGAAAAATTCAAAAGATAAGAAGGAATATTCTTTATATAATTTGAATTATGAGGAAAAAATTGCCATAATAATTTTGTAAAGATTGTGTAATATTGAGTATTCATGGTACTTGTTCCTTCTTTTTGCTACTGATTCTCCTCCACTAATGGACATAAAAGTAATTACAAGCCCAGATGTAAATGTTTAAACGAAATGAATCATCTCTGGAATATTAGAAATAAAATAACTGATTTTAATTTAAAGGCAAGTTGTCTTTTTAAAGCTACTCCAGAAATCGACTTCAAATGTATTACAGCATCCTCTGTGACGTGCATACACGAAATAATTCATATAGTTTAAAATCGATGAGTTATCCGATTTGCCTAGTATTATTCATTTCACAACTGCTGTAATCTGTTCCTCGAAAAGTAGACACGTAAATGTCTGAATTTATCGTTTCAACCAAATCTATTTTCTATTGATAGCAGGTCTGTATTTTGGGCTTATAAATAGGTATCAAAAGCAAGCAGACAGTATATAACTAGTACGTTCGTAAACGTGCATTGTCCTGAAGGAAAATTACTATTTTACGCTTCACCACCAATGACGCACTCATGACCGTACATTCTTAACGTTTACCGGTCAATGTGCCCCCACTGTCACTCCTCACTGGCAGGGAATGCTGACATTTGCAGAAAATTGGTCCTCAAACCTCGGCATTAATAATTCTGGTGGTATGACGCCCGACAATGAATGTAGATTTTTGTGTTGTATGATACTCGTCCATAGGTGGGTAACGCAGTTATGGAGAAGGCGACAGAGACCTATGTTGATGCCGCTGTTTCACACCCGGTGTGCAATACGTTGCCGCTTCATCCCCCCCCCCCGCCAGACGACGACGACTCTATTTTGCCTTCTCATTGTCACTCTGGTGCGTTCTGAGCCTACCCGGCGAATGCATTTTCCATTCATAGGTTTGTATTACCGAACTTCTAAGACTGTTAAACGATTCGGATGCTACAATTTAGGCCATTGGGCATTTTGGTCTCCCTTTCTATAGTTAAAAAAATTGTCCTCTTCAAATCTGTGTACTGTTCATTGATTTTCACATCAGCATTTGCTCGTGTTTCGAAAAAGCAAATCTCGTCCTTTACCTTTGCGTACGAATTATAGTGTCTGTTAGTAGCTTCCATCAGTTTCATATTTCTCGTTGAGGTGTTTTACATCAACTATCGTCTTGATTGATTATAACTCCGAGTTATATTTTTAGCAATTATATTGCTTGTAAAAAAAATCATTACACATTAATTATTTAATTTAGTCTGCTAGTTCTAAAGACTTTTGGAATAAAGTGGTGCGGTTCGGAACAGAGTCATGAACAATAGACGCGCCAAGTTTACAATTAGGGTTATACATTTCATTAACCTGTTCAAACTTTACTATAAACACAACCATCGTTTTTCATGTATTGTAGTATTTTCTTTGTTTATATGTTTTTCAGTTCGAGGGAATTCGCCTAAAACGACCATCTTTTAATAAAAGTAAACAAAAAGATAATTAACTTTTAATTATTTCACGTCGTAGTTGGTTAGCTTTTAGCTCAATTAAAATGAGCGATACCCCTCGATTCTCTAGCCATGTATTGAAATTCACTTACTGCGTGAAATATTAAAGGAAAAACATGGTTTTGCCGTGTCGTTTTGACGTATTTCTGTTTACATACGCGATTGGAACATTTCGTTTGAACCTCCGTTAACTAATTCTCCGTCCGTGTGCCTCTTCCGTCCTCCGCTGAGCCCGTCGCGTCCTCGCCGCTCGCCACCCGCTCGCCTTCCTTGCCTTTTTTCTCGTCCGATATTAGGGGGCCCTGCCACTTCCGCCCAGAGGTCACGAGTCGCGCGCCGCCCCGCCTCCGAACAGACGCCTCTTTTTCTCTCCAAAGCATGCATATCTCGCCCGAAGATGGCTTGTGCTGGGAGATCTGTACGTCCCGGTGGCCTCGAATCGGTCTCTGAAGGGGGGAAATGAGAGCTTATGCTCAGGAGGGGCAACGTTCAAAGCAAATGTTTTACACTTTCTTGGCGAACTTCGAAATTACGTTATTTGTGAAGAACTTGGTCGAGTACTTTGGTATTCTTTCCTTTAAGTAAAAAGAAAGTAAAGTGGGCGCAAGTGTTTTGTGATGAAAACATGTGTTGACAATGTTCTTTTACATTCAGAGCTGAATCAAGAAATGAACTATTTATCATTCCTGTATATATTTACCAGTTCATACGATCATTAGTTTTAAGTTTACGTAATGTGAGCCCAAAATTATGGTTTGTTGTGTTTGTTGGTTATAGTTATGTGTGAATTACCACTTCCTTTGTAAAAAAAATCACGTGATCTAAATGTAGTGATACTTAGAGTTTTTACCTAATAATAGTTTCTGATATCTATGAGAATTAACGTAGTATTCACCTTAATGCATTAGACTCTTAGGTCTTCCCAATATTAGGTTTTTATGAAAATTCACATTATGCAATTGATTGCAATTGATTTATGTAATGCCATGCTAGAGTGAGTGTCATGTGAGATTCATTCTTGGGTCATATATGAGAATTCTATAAGGTTGGGAAACTTCATTGAACTATGCAATACAATTATTATAAAACATAATGCCCCATTTTTTACCACAGAAATGTTAATCAAACTTATTTTTTCCAAGATCTCGAGTTAATGACAACATAATTAAGACTTATTACTAGGGAGATGAATTTTATGTCCTACAAAATTTTGAAATATGCTTTTAAAAATGTGCATTTATGACGTAAAAATTCTGAGAAATACACTTCAATGTGCAATAAAAATTAACAATATTTATATTCCTGTATAAACCTTTCTTGATAAAATTCAGAAGAAGCGTGCTTGGAAAGAAAAGAGATATTTTTTGTGCAAACATAAAATATAATCTACCTTACATCAATATAATCTACCTTATTTCGCGGAAGAAATAATTCAAGTAAATATTCATTTTAGTGAAGTACATTGTATATCTTGTTATATTTCTTCTGTTTTAAAAAATTGTTTATCACGAAATATCCAACATTTGCACAAGTATTTTATCATCTATAGAACAGGAAAACAACGCAATCTTTGACAAGCTCTTTCTAATCAATGAATGCTCACGAATAAATATATTCGATGAAACATTGCGTTTTAAAGGTAAGTCTTTCTTTTAATGAAATATGCAAAATATGCGCCTATAATAACACGAATATGCCCCAAGAGGAAAAATTGTCAATTAAATAAATGCTACTATGTGGCCGAAATTAAAATATAAAATCAAATTTATTCTTCATTATGAAAATTCATTGCCATGTTTTGCTCGCACATAGATTACGACTGAAAACGCCTAGGTGCAATTTATAATGTCAGACTTTAATGCTTCAGTAATATAATATATTATAATAATTTATATTTTATTATTTACAAAAGAACTCTACTGAAAACGATGTGATATTAATTGTTTCCTATCAAATAATTTCTAGTAGTACACTTAAATAAACGAATTTGTGTAGTGAGTGTGAGTGATAGTGAGTTGACGCTTCTGGAAGAAAATTATTTATTTACTCTAGTTAGTAAGTGAAAGTAATAGCTTCAATAAATTTGTATAATTAACTCCATTCGCACAAATCAAAATTAAACTCACAGATAGTGCGAAATAAAAAAAAACAATTACGAAATAAAGACAGCTATTTCATTATTACCCAAACTTAAACTTTGATGTGCTAGAAAAGGAGTAAGTAAAAGCAGACTTGAAAGGACTACTTTTATTTTTGAAGCACTTTAGTATATGACACCAACTAATTATTCTTATGAGTAGATAAAAATTTTCTTTATTCGCCTGTCACTTAGTCTAAAGTCATTTAAGTCTAGTAATAAAGAGCATGGCTGTAGTGGCAATCCCTGAGGGTTCAAAAGGATGTTTCCACTTTCTGATTGTGGCGTGGAACCCATTACATAGAGTATAAAACAGAATTCATCATTTATTAAGTGTCCTAGAACAAGTTTTCTGAAACAATAGTTTTCAACATTTCTCTAGAGGTATCGTTGCTAAATCAAGAAGAGCTGCTAAATCAGGGTTGCTGGATTATCCTTATTATTTGCACCAGTTTCTAACGGACAGTTTATTTTTTCATATAAAATAAGATAAGTTATAGAACCATACAATTCACTAAACTACCGCTTGCATATTTGCGTTTATTGAACTGCAATACGCATTCCATTCATGACTTCCTTCTTCTACAGATAACCCTCAAGAGGAGAACTATGCAAGTTTGATCTAAGAAGGAAATGTTCTTCCTCGGGGTATCAAATGTCATCTTATCAAACTGGACTGCAATAGACTTTTGATTTCAAGAATGACCCCCTCATATCAGAGAATTCCATCATTCATTCTTTAATAGTCTTCTTTACATTTTTAAGATATTGTTTTTGATTAACATTGTGACTTTACATTTTATCATCTCGTTGCACTCCTTTTCGCTTTAATGTGCAACTATTCTTTGCTTAGTTGTACAATATTTATCTACTTTACTTCAATTTCTGTAAATTAGATGAAAAGTTTATTCAAAGACGCGTTTGTGATGGATAATTGACTATCCTTTTCCCACATTGATTTTAATGTAAATTAATCACACTTTTAATTTCGTATACCATTGTATTTAATTTTATGAACGCACTAATGCATTAATTTGTTTTGTAGGATGCATTCTAGTCTACGAATCAAACTTAAACAGCTAGTTATATTACAAAAGCTTTCCTTGAGCAATTGAGAAAATTCTGAAATTATATTGTCAAAAATGTTTTATCGCAAATAATAATTTTCCTTAGTTGTTGAATAATAATACATTTGTCTCCATTTGTCTCCCACTGTCTTTATGAGCAGCGTTTGTTATTATATAAAACTAACTTCTGAAAACTTTGAATGATAGACACATGAATTGCAATTATCTTCAATTTTAACTGGTTGACCTTCATGATGAAATTGTCAGTCCTCGATATTTTACAGCGCAGCTAATATCACTTTCGACTGACGTTTGTCTCTTGTAATAACCAGTACAATGTGTAATAAAATATGCTCCGCAAATAAATATATATATATATATATATATATATATATATATATATATATATATATATATATATATATTTACACACACACTTGGGTAATAATATATAACATGGTATTTATTGTAAAGTGCCTGATGACAACGGATAGATTGTATCCACCTCCCCGAAAACGTTTCAGGCTGATATACTAGCAATCTCAATTACGGCGATATTCATAATACAAATATGGTGATATTTCTTTTGAATCATCCTCAAATATCCATATGTTCAGTGCACGAAAATAGATAAAGTGCTATAAAATCTGGTCGCAGCAACTTATTGTGTGCAGAGCTTCTATTGTTATAGATACTCTTTAATTTATAATAATTTTTTTCATTTACAATGAGAAAAAATATTTTTTGAACATTAGAGCGATATTTTTTGTGCTTTGGATCATCCATGTGTATGTAGAAGAGAAGTTTTTTTTCTGGAAACCGATCAAAGTTCAGCTATTAGCAAAATTGCTCTAAACAAACAGTTATATAGATAAAGCAATTTGAATCAACATTTCTGGAAACAATAATCCTGCATTATCTAAAACTTTATTATCTTGTGTAGCCGGAAATGTGGTTATCATTTTTACGTTTCAACATGATTTCCAATCTTAGTCCCTTCATGACTGCATTACGACTTCTGCGCGCATTCATATTGTCCTTCCATTGCACTTGCTAGGTTTCATTCTCTTTACTTTTTTTGGTATTCGCATAATTGCTATTGTTTGCCCAAACAATATCTAACCTCAGTTTTCTACATCATGCACACAGAGCAAGTTTGGAGAATCATTATTAGGATCGAATACCGGAACTACGGTCAACGGGGCGTCCCCTCCCCTCGTCCCATACGCTAAATAACGAGAAGGAATCGGTGGTCTAAGAGCCCGTTGCCTTCGCGAGAAGGGCGCAATACAGGGGGGGTGACCAGTATCCTGCGCTCAGGGGGTGAGGTGCCCGGAAAGGGCTGAGAAGATCAGGGCAGTTAGTTATTCGCCTCCACATGCGTGTGATCGCTCGCTGAATACATGCATAAATGGAAGCACGCTAAAGCACTTGCGGCCAGAATGAATAATGGATGATGTTGGTATTGGATAAGTTAAAAATAGTTATAGCCCACTGCGAGCGAAGGGCTCTAGTTCCGGCCCGCTGACTCAACTTCGCGGACAAAGGAGCCAACAATGGCCCAGCCAAGTCCTCATCCCGATGGCAGCTGTTCCGACAAAGAGAAGACTCGTCCACAGCCCTCGCCGGTTTGTTCTTTGCAGTTCTTCGCTGGCCATCAGTGAATCCCGTGCGAATGTGGTCCCTCTGTAATTTATCAAGCTCCGTGCTTCCGAGAACAGTATCAGGGAAACAACGAACGTATGTAGTTTAAGATTTATAGGTCGAGATTTATTGAGATTTCCTAACGTCTAAACAGTTACATCGCTACAAAAGGAGAATTCTTTACTTGCTCGTGAAGCACCGGAAAGTCCAGCCCTTGAATGAAATGACATAAAAGTTGGCAGAACATTAATCGTGACCGTGGAGAACGACGAAAAATTTACATCGCAATGAAAATCTCATACTCAAAAATCAAACACAACCATACATACTGAAATGTGTTCTTATGATTGCAATGAAATAATGTTTCATTGTAATGTTTGTTATTAATGATAATCACACTTAAAATATTTTTGTGATACATTATTTTATTGCAGAAACCTTCTTGAATTCTAAATTTTATAAATTGTACACATGAATAGAATTGTATCTCGTGTTAGCTAAATTTTAATTATATTATAAATATTACTTCATTAATTATCGAATTCTTTGTGAGGTATACATAAATTAATTTGTCTGTTGGCCAAATGTCAGGCTGTCAGTACTGAATATGTTCTTAATGAACTCTTAATCTATATTCATTTACTAATATCTTCATGCGAATTAAGCTAATAACGGCAAAATATTTTGTTAATATATTGTGTCGACAATTTCCGTATGCCGCGTTCAATAAAAACTTCAACAATATTACGAAAATATACGGAATAAACTATATTTGCTATGAAAAAACTTAATTGTTGTGACATAGGATTTACGTAGAGAATACTGGGGAACTTTGAAAGCAAACTTCTAATCAAAATGAATCTACGCATATTTTGCAGGAATTTTGTTAAATCAATATGGGATAATATGGAATGAAAGCAATACTTTTATTGTGTATGTTTTCTATGAATTATTTATTAGTTTTCTTTGCATGAAAACTCGAATTACTGACAAAGACACCTAAAGTAAAAAATATTTTCTGCTTCCAACATACCGGAGGAAATTTCGATATTACCCAATTTTTTAGTTTACAGAACCGTGCAGTAAACTTTGCAAACTTCTTCGCTAGTACTATAGGACCGCAAACTTGACCACACTTGGATCGCGAACTCACATCGATACTCCATTACTAATTCTTAACTACATGTGTAATTCTTTAGTACGAAACACGGCAAATCTCCTGGTTTCCAGAGTGGCGATGAAAAAATGCTCGCCGGTTCGAGGCGTGGAGCTACTCTCATGACATGGAGTTACTTTTTCTCCCCTTAAAATGATGGATTTACACGGGTGCTTCGCATACAGAAATGCGCGCGTCTTACATAATTAACACGTAATGCGCACGCTGGCTGTGAGGGACTATGGCATAGAGAAGCCGAGGGTGAGTGCGAGGGTGAGGGTGGGGGCGGTGCGGGGCGGGGGCGGGGACCGAGGAGGGGACGTGCGCGCGCAGGGTGGCGGCGCGGGCGGCGACGGCGGCGGCGGCGACGGCACGACAGAGAGAGCGAACCGGCAGCAGGCGCCGCGCGAAAGGAGGAGGCCCCGACCGCCACCCTCCCCGGCGCAAGGGCCCGACGGTTGCCGAGCGCGCCCGAAGAGCCAGCGCGCCGAGCGACCGGCCCCGAGCCAGGGTGTCGCGTGCGGCAGCGTGTATCTTGTTTGTATTTCGTGTGGTGTTGGAATCGAAACGGACGGGAGGCGGGAGCAGCAGCAGCGACCAGCAGCTGCGGTGGCGTCGTCGCACGCCCGCGTGGTGCACGTCGTCCTCCCGGACAGCGAGCGCGAGCGCGCACGCCAGCGCCGGCGTCGCCGTCCACGCTCAGCCCCGCTCGCGGCAACGCGGGCTTCGCGCCCCTCCCCTCCTCTTTCCGCGCTCCGCTCCGCGCGGCGACGGCGAACATCCCGCCGCCAGGCAGCTCCGGCGGCGGCGGCGGTGGCGGAGGCGGCGGTGGCGGCGGAGGCGGAGGCGGCGGAGGCGGCGGTGGCGGAGGCGGCAGCAGCAGCGGCGGCGCGCGGCCAGTCTCGCCGCCGGCTTCGACTGTCACGCTTTTTAACCTTGCGCGCCGATTCGGCGAGCTCCCGCGCCGCGCCAGCCCGCTGTTCACCTGCGGCGCACGAGGGCCCTCGGCCGCGGCTCGCTCCGCCCGCGCAGCAGCAGCAGCGGCAACAGCAGCAAGAGCAGCAGCGCCAGCGCGCGCACTCCGGCCGGCGCTCACGTGGCCCCGCCAGCGGCAGCGCCAGCGGCAGCACCGGCATCGCCGGCCGCCGCTGAAGTAGCCTCGCGCACTCGGCCGGTCGAAGAGCCAGCCGCCAGCCGCGCTCCCAGCGCTCAACCGCGCCGCGCCACGCCGCTCCGCGCCGCCCCGCGCTGCCATTCGAAAAAGTCGACAGCGGCGGCGCGACAGCGCGAGTGCGCGTCCTCGACGCCGACGCCGACGCCCACGCCCGCGACGCCCAGCGCGCGCGCTCCGAAGACACGCGCTCGCCCTGCGCCCGGCGCGGCCCGCCATGCACGCGCCCCGCCGCGGCCACTGTCAACCCTCAGCGCGCGCCACCGGCGAGTATATTTAACTCGTTGAGAACTGGAAACGGCGTCCACCAACACCACAAGAAATGGTTATTTCTGGAGCGACGTCTTGAATTAGTGTCGTCGACGAACGTTCGTCTACGAAAAACGCAGTGACACTTGTGAGATACACCTGTTTGTGCTGTGGCGGCTCTATAAACAGAATTCCTCATCAGTGTTTCGAGTGAGTCAACGCAATCGAGATATCGTCGTAGTACAACAATGTGAAAAGTTTGTTCGCTGTGTACATTTTTTGTGTGAGCATCCACGAGACTGGCAACAAAAAGACGAACGATGACCTTGAGTGCGGAGTGTTGAGGTGCCAGAGAACGTCCCCCGTGGTGCGTGGGGCCAGAGCATGCGTCCGTGCGGGGCACGCCGTTGGGCCTAGCGCGGACACACCCCTCTCCCCCTGCAGCGGCGGCGGCGGCAGCAGCAGCAGCGGCAGCGGCAGCAGAGGCATCGGCAGCGGCGACAGCAGCAGCGGCGGAGGCGGAGGAGGAGACGGCGACGGAAGGCGCCTTCGGCCGCACCTGCAGTGGCACCCCGGCCTACGAAGATCCCGGCTCCCCGGCACCCCCAGGCGTCGACACGTTCCCGACCCAGGCCCCCGACACGCCCACCATGTACCCCTGGTATCGCGACTCCGTCAGCCAGCTGGGGCAGTTCTGCGCCCCGGGCAACCCCGTGCCCGCCACCATCAAGACGGAGAACGGCTACAATGACTGTATGCTGGCACTGGACTACGCCGCCCAGACGAAGGTAAGGGACGGGGCACTCGGAGACGACGTCTGCTGGTGCTGGCTTACCGACCGGCATACCGGTAGTTGAATATGATCCGCAGTGGTACCGGTATGCAAGGACAGCCACTTTTCTCGTGTATCACGTAAAGAAACGTAAAGAAAATAAAAGCTAGTAATAATATCGAAGGCTGATTGAAAGGACCCGTATGCGTATGCTAATGGAGTGACAATGCTAATGGACGCGTCTCGAGCGACGCGTCGCGCGCGGCCGGCGGCGTGCCTGCGGTGTCGTAGAAAACTTTGTTTGGCATTTGACACCGCGGCGCGCGCCCGCCGCCGCTGGGCGCCCGCGAGCCCACGTTCGACTCCCGCGCCCGGCCCGCGACCCCGGCGAGTGCATCGCGGCCGGGGTTGACGCGGCCGCGTGCTGCGTCCGAACAGGTGGGGGCAGTCGGTGCCGCCCCGGGGCGACTATTCTGAGCGCGGCCTACCGCACTGGAAGGACGCGCGGCGCGCCAGCGGGCACGCCAGCGGGGCGCGGGAAGGCGTGCGTAGGGGGCGACGTCTTCTTCAGGGCCCCTCTGCCACCGGGGCGGAGACGCCCTGCGTGATCAATGTGTTCGTAGTTCGACGGGGTTCACTCGATGGTGTTTCGGTAAGTTCGATAAGGTTCGTTAGGTTGTGTGTCACTGTACGATACGGAACAACGTTCTATCACCTACTCGTAGGATCGTAGAGACCATTTTAAGTGTGGGAGGGCTATATTGTTTTGCCGCCTAGTTATGAATGCGGCTGAAGAGAATATAAAAGCGAGGGTGTGAGGATACGAAAATTAAAATTCTAAGTCCTCCACCCCCTGAAGAATTTTCAACCTTCCTCCCAATTTCGTCCGTTATCCTTACCAATACGTTTGGTCCTACTTTACAACATCGTGAGATTTTTCTCTTTATGTCGTTCCCCAGATGGGCGCCTAAAACCTCGAACTACATTTTTCACGACACCGTGTGGTTCCAATAGTACGAATCTGGGATAGGAACGGAAACTTAAGACTTACAAATTTCTGACCCCAGCATTGACACCTTTTGCCTCCGTCAGCATCTTCACTCGAGGACGTCGAAATCGCGTAACACTGGCTCGAAGGTCGCGGTATTTGCATCGTCAACTTACGTCCACGCACGCCCACAAAAAAGGGTTTTTGCCGCCTCGTCTGTACGAATCTCTCCTGCGTCACTGAACGGGCACCGCGGGTCACCGTATACGTCACCGTGCTGGGGTCCCTCCCCCCCGCTTCCGTCACCACCTAGGATTACCTACTGCCAAGCAGAGGGCGAAGGGCAGACAGAGGCGGGGGCGGGGCTGCGTCTAGGGCCCGTTGCCGCCCCCTGGGGGGCGCGCCGGTGAAAGCGGGATGACGACCGCCAGAGGTGAGCGGAGACGATCTACCGTTCCGCGTCGCCCACGAAAGTCATTGCCTTCCACAGGATTATAACCGGTGTCGGGTCTTCTAGGTTTTTCCAATAGAGATTCTCTGAAAGACCCTGGAGAATCGCGGAACGGTATTACAAGATTCCAAATGCACTAATCAGACATAATTGGGAGCGCATTATGAATTACATAATGAATGATACGACTCAATGCAATCATATGTGCGTAATTGATTAGACGTATTGTGGGTTATCTTAACGTTTGAATTACCGATACACAATGGCAGCTTCTTTGGTCTTAAATTCGGTTATTGTGTTTATTAGGCAACACTTTTCTATCCTCAATGCAATATGCCCCTATGCATTGTTTGTTATGTTATTACAAAATGTATTTATTTTTCACGTTTCACTCGTTCTTATCGTTCCTTTCTGACAGAATAATGGATTCTGCTTTACTGAAATCTTCCAGAATGACGTCCATGACTTCATTTGGTAATCATTACGTGCGAGCAATTACTTGAATTAGTGTCTCGACTACTAATTGGCAAACGTCGTACTTTTCAAGTTTATAGTTGACAGTAGTTTAGAAGCTTTGTGGAAAATATGAGCTTCCCTGAAAGTGTCAGCAATAAAGCATGTAAGAGTGTGAACAACTTTTACAGTAGTAATGACGATTGCCTGAATGTCACTCATGTGACACGAAAATATATTTCCTCTAACTATTCCGTAATACGTTGGCATTTCAGCATAGAAACATAATAACGAGTTACTAATTTACTGTGTGTAAGCGAACAGGGACGTGCAGGAGGGTTTAGTCATCGTGAAATCTACATGCGATTCTCAAATTTCACAGAAAGTGCAAATTTGAATATTCTGGTTGAATAATCTAAACATTTTTTTTGTTCTATTGTCCCTAATCAGTTCGAATTCTCAACTACTTCCTTCCTACACCGGTCACCCAATTGAGATACATTACTCGCTCATTGCTCACGTTGATGGCTTGCACATGATGCTTGATTTGGGGTGAATAATACTAAACAAACGTACAGAGCATTCGTAGTATCGGACATCACTGATTTTGGCCACCAGTATGAATAAAGTTCAAAATTTCGCAAAGGAAAATTTCGGTCGGGAAGACGGCGTGGAGCGTGGCTGGAAGCCGGGCCCCGGCAGGTTGCAAGGGTTGGCGTCCTGCGACGGGTGGCCTGTGAGGACCCACCCCCGCGCCCGCCGCCTGCCGACGGACAAGCGCGCAAAGCGACGTTTGCATCAAAATATTCCCCGAGTCGTTTACCTCCGCGCTGCGTTTATTGCCGGCGGGGGCAACCGGTCTCGCGAGCGCCGCCGCCGCCGCCGCCGCCTCCGCCTCCGCCTCCGCCACAGACGCCAACGCGACCGGCTGCCTCCGCCGGCGGCCCGCTACCACCGGGCACCGAACACGCGCCCGCGCGCGCGCCAGCCCGGCCTCCGCCGCCCGTGCCCGCCGCACCGCCTCCTTCCGAGATCTTGCTTCGCTCGTCTAAGTCTCACGAGTCTCCTTCGGGGAGGGTCATGCCATATCCCCGACAAACAACCAGAATTCGAAATATACTCGTACATACTATATGGTAATGAGGCCTTGTGGGCGTTGTGTAAAAGCGGCGTTATGTTGTAATCTATCGAAACATAAAAGCGTTGGCAAAAGTGAAATCGGTGTGTTATTTATCAAATAACACAGACCTAGTACTTGATTTCTCTTGACAGTTGACAAAATATTTAAATAACTTCATGTAATACGAACTGATTTCTTTTGAATTTCTGGCGCAAATATAATATGGAAATCCATGTTCTAAACGTATTCGAAGTTTCACATTTTTCCCGCGCAGATCGTTGCTTGCTTTTGCCCATGGGTAGGTCGCTAGCACCTAAACCAATTCTTGTCTTGAGAAGGGAATATAAAGTTGTAATTATTATAATTTTGTATATTTCTCATCCTTAAATTAAATTTTTTCACGACGAAATATTTTGAATGAAATAAATAGAAGAAACGATATAATTATGGCTCACGTAGTTCACAGCTACTCATAAATATTTCAATTTGAAACTTGAACCACCCTAAATTTCGAATAGTACCTCCACCGTTTTTGTGAATAAGTCAACATCTTTCACATGTTGAAGCTAAAAAAGATTTTGATTTCAGACAATATTCTAAATTACGAAATTTCGGTTTAATATTAGGCAGGTTCCTTTTGTTTTCTTCTTTCTACAAAAGATATTCAGAATTTAGAATGGAAACAAGCGTGTATAATAGAAGTTTACGCAAATTCTAGCGCAATAGCCACTGAACATACATCTTTCTTTGATCATTTCATTTGCAAAATTGTGATTTCTCTCTCTTCACACATTTGTTTGAAGATTTCTTACGGTCCGACTATCCAACTATTGTAATAAAAAGAACAATTTCTTCTGAGAAAGACTGCTTTGGCTAATACGTAACCGTCACGTGTTAATACCTTCAAGCCCTCTCTCCTTTGAACAACTTTACTCTTTGATGTGATTGCGTGCATTGCTTGGTACTTTTCTGGCGGAATATTCATTCGGCAGATCTTGCTCGTGTGTGGTCTTAGTCACAGACACTTCCCAGTCCTAATTGTGCCTGCTTTGTATGTTCATTTATAAGAATTCTCATATGAAAGATGAGGGTAAATTTAAAGTGAGTTGACGTATAGAGGCGAATACATCGAATCGGTTTCTTCCATTACCTTAATATTTTCTAAAAGTTCATAAACTAAATAAATATGAAAATCATATACAAATAATATTCTATCGCATGAGCTCAGCACTGTGAAGATTTAACTATTTCATAATTTCAGAATCTCATTGAAAATTGAACAAAAATTAATATGCTAAAACCTTTTTGAGCTACGGAATCATTGAAGTTTTTTCATGATGCTTCTATTTTCTTTATAAGAAATAACGCTTGATGCTTTCTAATTAAAAGGCGAGTTATTTTCAATAAATAATAGTAGACTAGCTTGTAAATGTTACCGGTGAATATTTTTGTGAATAATTTGAATCCAAGTTATCTCCTTATTGACACTTCATCAGTTTATATTAAAGTGACTCACGGTGTGCAATCGTTAAAATAATCATGACAGTGTTTTCAATATTTCTTTTAGTTCCAATGATAAATTGCTGAGTAATCATGCTGTGAGTAATAGTTGAATTTGCCTCGTGTGACTCAGAAATAAACAATTTTGTTATTTCTAATCAGGTAATTTAATTTTTCAAAATCAGCAGTTCTCAAGTTCTGCGGCGAATCATGAGTAATAACTGAAATCTTTATTTATAAAGTCTACTAAATATTTAAAAGAAACTTGTCTGGTTTTGAAACCTTCTATTTGTATAATGCGTCATCGAATAATGGCGAAAAATCTTCAAGAAAATATCTCAAGACTGAAAATACAATTCATCTTTGTATTTTCACTAATGTTCTAATGTTCATCAGAGTTCACCAACGTATTTCGCTTCATTTTACTAGAGGTATATAATAGGGTTGGGGTAAATTGGAACTGTTTGAAGAGTCATCGAGGTGGTCACCTCTGTCGTCACTCTCCTTTTACGCGTGTTTAGTAACCAATGTCCCATCCGCAATATTCCATTGCCTCGGTTCGTGTTTCTGCTGCCTCAGAGCCTTCTAAATCCTAAATAATAAACAGTGTTACAATCGCCTCTGCATCGCCCATGCGCTTCTTTCGGAAATTTGCACCGTCGAAATTCTGCCTTTTAACCTTACTTAGAGAGTTCGCTCTGATGCTGTTCTCTTACCTAAGTCATACGCTACAGTATATCTAGAGTTCTTTACAAGAGGTCTGGTTTGGGCTTCTTCTTGAAGAAAACTGCTCCTCACATAAAATAAAATCTATGTGATTTTTCCATTTTCCCTGGTAACTTGAATGCCCAAATAACACGAAGAAACATTCGCCAGTTCAAGAAGATTCTATGTTGTGCAATTGGTGCAGCAGTGTTTTCAAGTACAAAAAAACGTGTTCTATTGCGGGAAAACAAACCCCAGTGAGTGAAGTCATGTAGTGCGTGAACTGTGTATGTTGCTAAGTGAAGTTGTTTTAAGTGTTTTATAAAATGTAAAAACAAAACACGAATTGTGAATGAGAGAAGGAATGGTTCACAACTTGCCAGATCGAAAATCGTTTCAAAAAATCTTTCTTTCCGCAGTAATTCGGGCGATGCTTTAAAAACTATGAACATTTTTTGGTATCGAGTGCAAACCGGAGTGAATGTTTAGCGAGATGTGCGGGGAGATAGAGGCGATGCAGACGAATTGCAGTGCTGTAAGAACGCCTAGCTTCCAGGAAGCCCCGTCGGCCGAGGAGATAAGAAACCGGCCTCGCGGAATCCACGCGCCCGCTCGAGCTCGGAGCCGCCGCCCTGCTCGCCGCGCTAATCCGCCAACTCGCGTGGCTTCAATCAATCAACCAATCAACGATTCCTTCTTTCACGTGGCGAGACTCCGGCCATCAGGACTGCTCTTCCACCTGACCACGCAAAATTCGCTACGCTCTTTTCGCCATCTAGCAGAGAGAGAAGGTATCATTCGGACGACGAAACAGGCGGTTTGAATTTAGCTCAGAGGTTTCTTTTAAGCTTCAGGATGTGCAGTAAATGTAATAAACCGACAACATAGGTCCGCTGAATTTACTTCCCATCCGTAGGAAGTTGTGTAGTGGATTTTTTCGCCCTTAATAATCCACGTTTTTGGTAAGAGTTGGAACTCGCGAACGTGGTTATATCAGTCCGATACGCCAACAGTTGCACCACCTACGCTTCCACTCCGCGCCCCACGTCAGTCTCCGGCGTCCCGCGCTAAGCGATGGCAAGCCTGCCTCCTTAATGACGATGAGCTCGATGAGTCGAATGTCACATTCGATGGCGCTGTTTTTATTGCTGTGGACGCTTCCAGCGAGAGTCAAGTGAATCAAAAATGTTCGGAATGTGAAGTTTTCGGGATGCTTGTGTTAACGTTATGAACTCGGATCTATACTTCTAAGTGAGAAGTTTATGCCTGCGCTACCCTGAACAGAGTTCTGTCGCCGAAAGGAAGTCGTTCTCCCAATAGCCTTCCGTTCGATCAGACATATTCCATTCATTCCCTGTTGCATGTGCGCTATGGATTAGAGGTTACTTGTCCTTAATGAAGAACCGATTACTGGTTCTTGTTCTCTTGAGCGTAAACTGAAATGCATCCATCATTTTACATGTGACAGGATTTCTAGTCCGATTAACTACTACGTATATTTCCACTACAATTTATCTTTATTTTTTCCTGATTTCTACTCTCTTAAATGCTTATTTTGAATCCTGCCGAAAAGGTAAATATGTAAACGTGAGAAAAGAAAATATGTTGATTTTCTACTATATAAACGCATGTTTCTTGCACTAGAAGCCAATGTGATGCATTCATGAGTTTTTTAAAAGCCGAAACTAACATGCTACAACAAACACACTCACAAGACTGTAATTTCGAAGTGTACTTAATTCGGTTTGTCAAATTTTGAAAATTATTTTTCGTGACGCACTATTTAAATTTCAACAATTCAACTATTTTAAGGCAATAATATTTTCATACAGTTGAAATCATTGTTCCATTCAGAATTTGATATATTTTGAGTGACATAACTTTGCTCCTCTTTACAAATTATCTACTGTGAATTAAACAATTTTCGTACTAATTCGGAACAGTACATTTTTATGTGTTTTGTATCTCTTCAGTCTTCTAATTATTCGATTCTGAATATAATAGAAACAATTTTGTTGTGTTTTTTTAATGTTTTTTTCTTACTAATAAAGTGAATTTTATTGGATATAAAATTGTTTTATGTAAGTTATTTAAGTAATTTATTTTTTAACGAATAGTCAGTGCTTACTTCTTATGTAATTAGGGAATAACTCAACAAATATTAAATACTATAAATATACAAAATATTCATTAAGAGAAGTGAGTCAAAATTATGACAAAAACACTCATCCCAGTTTCGGCTCAAGATTTTCAAGACTTAATTTGATGTTTTGGGGAAACCTCTCAGATTTGTTGTGTGGCAAGTAGCATAATCTGCTTCCCCTTCTTGGAAGTCCGTGGTAGATTTAGCAGGTACAATAAAAATCGTTCAATCGACGCTGTACCCAATCACTCAATGAGTGTCATGAAATGGTGGTGTCGCTGGCTGTTTGCAAAGTATTTTAATCAAAGGCAATATATTTCACAACAAAAGTCTTAATTCTATTTACCACTGCAACGGAACAAATTCTTTCCTATTGTAAAAAGCTTATTTTCTGTTCTGTCTTCTGTATTCTTTTTTATTTTTTGTAAATATTCAACTAAGTAGAAACTTAAAAATATAAAATATCTCGTAACATATAATTGAAAATCCCTACCGTTTATCACATGATTAGTGGCATAACACCTCTGTCAGTTCCTTTTAGCTAGATTTTACGAATTCATTGCGGTTTTATACCTGCTTCCAAACAGTTGCCATTATCCAACACCAACACCTCTCAAATTTTCAAACCCCATTGCCACGCCATGCAGTAGTGTTTCTGCTGTTTAGGCGAGCTTCTACAAGGCACACTAGATCTCAGTAGGAGTAGTTAAAATATTTTCTCTAAAATTTCTTATATCACTGAGGAAGAAAAACGAATACTCTTTTTATTATTACACAATAAATGAAGATATTTAAAAAATAGTTATTTAATTACTTATACCATTGAAATTGTATAAAGTAGACACTGCAATAAACAATATTTAAAAAGAAAGGACAAGATACATATCAACATAGACCTATCACTGATGTGATTTAAAAGTAAAAGAATAAAACCAGAATAGGAACAGTTGTAATAACTATCCAAAATTATGCGTTGAGAACAGGACATTATGATAAAATGGTTCTCCGAATTTCCCGAGGTGATAAATGCCGCATTTGTCAGGAACAAAAAAAAAATTGAAAATATCGTTTACGCTTTTCCAATTCTTACAAAGTCCGAATATATGAAAAGGCTTGATAGGATGTGTAGTTACTTCCAATGTTAGATCTATAACGTCCTCCAAGTTTCTAACTCACCTCCAAATGGTACGACCACTCACCAAAATATGTGACTTACTTTGGACTATGTACAATACTGTATGATGAATAAATCCATTCTGATCATAGGATTGCAAACAACAAATCGTATTTTGTTATTTGGAATTAGAAAAAAAAATGTGTACTCTTGTAGATGTTGTGTCATGAAATCACTACGTCGTAATCGAGGAAGAAAAGAAACATCTTAAATACAAAAGTTATGAAATGGATATCAGTCGGATGTTGGGTGTAAACGCACAGATCATACTGATAATTTTCGAAGTACTGGGAATTTATGTAAGAAAATTGTATGTATGAACTTGTCCAGCTTACCAGATCGTTCAAAAGAGTTGGAAGTACAAAGCAAAGAGTTATTGGGAAGAGCCAATATTTTGCGCAAAAAATTACAAAGGCACTCACAGTCGCTAGACTCTCTCCTTAAAAATTTGGTTGCAATCTGGAGTAGATTTTATATTTTACCGACACCTAACGTCTTTATACGTGAATTTCGGAGATGATTAATAATAGTAATAATAACAATTTATTATATTTTTTATTATTTTAAAGATAACGTATATTACTAATTTACAATGTGCACAAAAATTGAAAGAAAACTAAGAAGCCTCTGGCCATGTGAGAAATGTCTCTGATTTCGTTAGATACCCAGCAGCTTGGAAAAAACCAAAACAATGAAATAGTTTCTATTTTCACTAAAAATGCAAGTATTTGATTGTCTTATTCCGTCTACTCTCATTCCGACTGAAATCTCATACAATGCGACACTACTTGCGACACAGTTGACCTCACCCGACAGCATGGTTTCAAGGAAAAGGTCACCCATGCGCCCGCAATTATATTTGCTATTCACTTGTTACATGAGAAAACAGCTATTTTTTTGCTGCTTGTGGTGGTATGTAAAAAATGTTTGTATTAAACACTATATGCAACCGAAGCAGTATTCGTAAAGAGTGTTTTTGTTAAAATATTTAATTTTTTGTTGTGCTATTCAAGAATATTTTATGTGTTCTTCTAGAACAGTGTGCATTCTACGTTTTGGAAAACCATTTTGTGTGATTTTGTTCAGCAACATATTTGCTCCTGCAAAGTACTAATTAAATATAACTTCCATTTGCTGAGATCTAAAGAGAATAACACCTACATGAGAACTGATATTTTCCATATAATAATAATGTAGAAATAATAATAATAATGTAGAAATAATAATAATAATGATAATAATGATAATAATGATAATAATGATAATAATGATAATAATGATAATAATGATAATAATGATAATAATGATAATAATGATAATAATTATAATAATGATAATAATGATAATATTTATATCTATATAATTGTCACCACGCTATCACCTATTTTGAACGAATGTACGCTCGGAAATACGTTTCGCAATAGCAGAGCAAGTGGGCGTCAACCAGGCGACTCGGGTTCGAATCCTGGTTGGGGTGACCAATTCTTTGAACAACTGTAATTAATGAGAGTTTCTTTAATTTCTGTCGCCCTCTGCGCATTCGAACGCCGCGCATCGCCCCCGACACGATAGGATCCGAGGCGTCGAGACGCGTGGCGACGCGCCCAGCGGCCCCCTGTGAAGTGGGCCTGCGAAGCAGCCCTCGCCGCCGCGCCCCGGCCGTCCACGCCGCGGCCCGCTGCCACCTGTGAAGGCCCGCGCGCCGCTCCCCGACAACGCGGCCCTCTCCGCCGCCGCGTCAGCGTCGCTAGCCCGCGGGCAGGTGGCGCCGCCTATAAATAATTAGCCCCACACGTCTATTTGCGTCGGCGCGCCGCCAGCGCGCTACCCGCCGCCTCCGCCGCTGCCGCCGCCGCCCTGCCAAAGCGCTCCACTTACTCTCACACTTTATTCGCTGAAACGCCCGCTCCGAGCGGCGTTCGCGCCTCGACAGGCCCTCTGGACGAGCGGCAAGCCATTAAGGCAACTTTGTTCCAAAGCACGCCCGCTCGACAACAACCACCAGGCTTTTCTGTTTTCGTAGGAATGTTCAGAACGTGTGGCGTGTCATTCGTTGATTGTTGTTTGTCATATGAAAAATTTGATGGGAGAGACAGTTAAAATGTGTTTGTTAAGAGAAAACGAGGGCAGAAATATCTACGGGACTGCTGGCATGTGTCACACTTACGGAACTTCGGATATACACGTAGTAGCTGAAATCGCCAGACTTCTTACGAAGACGTAAACACATAAATATGCTCCGTAATCTCATATTTCAACTAGAAAGAAGACTAAATTAGTCTGAATCAATCTCAACTTCGCGCGTTGAAGTGTAATGAAAGTGTTGGTTAGGCTAAATAGTGAAAATTGTGTGAGCACATTCTGTGGGAATTCAGTGTAAAAAAATTCTATTAACATGTTCCACTTTCTTATACATGTTAAAAAAGCTCGTTTATTTGGGTTGCCACGCCAGATAAAAACTCAAAATTTATTAACTTTCAAAACGTCTGCAATTAATACAAATTATGTATTTATCTCATTTAAAACGTAAACGAAAACAAGTATGTCCAAAGTGGACCGGTATAATATCACGCTCCTAACATGCCGCAGCAGAAGCCCGTAAGTGAAAAGAAGCTTTGGCGTATTTCTCACTTGCGATCGGCCGCGCGTCAAGGCAGCTCCGCTTCCCCGCGGAGACCTGCGGGAGCCGCGCGGCGGGCAGCCTGGGCCAACGGGCTTCGCGAAGCCGCTCTTTTACAGATCGCCGGCTCGCTGGAAATGCCTGTAACACCGTCGCGGCGCCGTGTTCGGCATTTGTACTCGGAATTAGAAGCGTTTAATAATTTTTCTTCCCTTCCTTTTTTCGCGACGCCGTCGCCGCTCCGCTCCGGATCGCATCGCATCGCATCGCGTCGCACCGTGCCGCGCCCCTCTGCGCCGACCCGAGCGAAACCATTTCGCAAAGCGGGCCTTGGGCGCAGGCCGGCACCCCCGCTGCGGGCGACGGTGACCCGACCCGACCCGACACGACACGACACGATAGACCGACACGACCCGGCACGAGGCCGGCGCCCGCGCCCGAGCTCGCACCCGCCCAACGCCAGCCCCCTAGTTAGCAGCTGACCCCGCCTCCGCCTCGCCGCCGTTAAAACGCTTAACGACATGCGGGTTTAAGAAGAACGCGGGCAGCCTCTTCAAAGTGGGTGGACGCGTTTACGGACGGTTGTTCGCGGTGCGTGCCGCCCGCGGGTCGTTCGCGGCGGCCGTCTTGTTAGCGGCGGATGGGCCAGTGCAGTCATCAGGGCTTCTGTGCGATTGAAAAGCAGGGCGATGAAAACGTAGCTCCTCGCAAATAGATATTCTATTCAGCTTCAACTTTCTTTGTGTTTTTTATTTATTTGCTGGGGAGTTATGGAGTGATGAAATGAAAAAATGATCTTTAAAACAGTGCTTTCTTTTTCAATAATTGAAAATAACTTTTCTAAATTCAGTTAAAACTTTTTATGCTTCATTTAGGAGCTTCATTTTAGTTATTGAATAAATGAAGTGTTTTCTGTTTAAAAGACCCCTCCCCCCCCCCCACACACACACACACACTTCTCGTCACTTTGTTGAGCAATATTGTCTTAGCTCTAGTGGCTTAAATGTGTCATTTTTTTTTTTTTCATTTAATGAATAGTCAGAAATTATAAGGGCTTCTTTGCGATTGAAAAGCAGAGCAATGAAATATAGCTCCTCATGAATTCCATTCAACATTAACCTTCCTTATGACTTTTATTTATTTACTTTCGAGTTTTTTGAGTGATGAAATGAAAAATGATCTAAAAACGGTGCTTTCTTTTTGCGTAATTGAAAATAGCTTTTCAAAATTCAGTTCAAACTTTATTTTTTATCTAAAACTTTCATTTCGGAGCTTCACTCGAGTTATTGAATAAATGCCTTGTTTTCTGTTTAAAATATACCCCAGATCTCATCACTTTCGAGAGCAATATTGTATTAGCTCAAGTGTCAGATATGTGTCTTATTTTTTCCAGAATTTATGAGGGTTTCTTTGCGATTCAAAAGCAGAGTATTGAAAATGTAACTCCGTACAAATAGATGTTCCATTGAACTTCAATGTTCCTTTGACTTTTCTTCATTTACTGGCGAGATTTTTGAGTGGTGAAATGAAAAATTATCTTTAACACTGTGCTTTCTTTTTGTGTAATCGAAAATACCTTTTTTCAAATTCATTTAAAGTTTGTCTTCTCTATATTTTGTCCCGTCAATTCAGTTATTCAATAAATAAATGTGTGGATTTCTGTTTAAAATATACCCAAATTTTCATTCCTATGGAGAGCAATATTATATTAGTTGTAGGGAGGTATCATATTTTTTTATTTAAAACAAAGCAGAAATTATGTGAGAGTATTGTTATTATGGAGACTACAAATTATTCCCATTCTAATGGTGCAGACGAAAGTTTGAAAAAGTATTTTTATATTCCCATTATTTTAATTCCCACAAGAGCTTTGAACATTTAATTATCCGTGTTTACTTATTGGCAGTGCCATTTCAGCGGTTAAGTGATTATTGTGTTGTCTATCAATAGGAAAATTACTTAATGATTTGATACATGCGTTGCATTTATTTAGTAACTGAAGGTAGCTGTAGTGAATTTGTATTTACTTTATGCCAAGAATCCCACGTTCAAAAATTTATTAAATTATTTCAAATGTTCAAATCGATTTGTATTGTAGTAAAATAACGTTAATAAAGTAGTTTGAATTAAATATCTTTCGTCTTAACCAACATTGTTTTCTCATAATTTATGTTCCTCTTTTAATCATCGCATAGTGAATACTTCTTAATTTTAATATCTTTGTGTAAACATGCCCTGCTTCCTATTGGAAGAAATAAGCAACATTTACAGAATTGTTCTGCTGTAAATGTATGTCAGTGGAATTTAGTTTGCAAAAGAAATACATTTTTAAATATTTTTCATTTTTTTAGGTTATTGGCGTTGACGTTATTGAGATATGTGTTAGAAATGAATTGGAAGGAGTTGGAATTTTTTGTTTGTTTATCGGTTGAAGTTGAACAACCACATAACATTATTCTTGTTTACTATCATTAAAAATTCGTAGTTTTGCTAAATGAGGTTTTTTTTCGCTTGTGCGTGTTGTGCAAATCTAATCTTATCTGCTGAAGTTTCCTCTCACTCGCCAACGCTACCATTTTGCCTGTCACCACTGTACATAAGACTGTTTGTACATTTAATGAAAGCAATTTAGATTAGTTAATTTGCGTCGCCAGTTTTACCAAAGAGAAGGGAACACGCGTTTTCGTGAATTAGTAAAGTGTAAGCATCGCCTGTCACTGAACTCCTTGTTACCAAGCATCGTAGCCGCCTTCCGAACTCCGTTAAGTCTCATGCTCTTGACCCGAAGGTTGTGACAGGCTGTTTTTTCGCCTTCGAAGCAGCGCGACACTTCCTGACATTGTCAGTGAGCGGCACGCCCCCACGGTTTTTCCCCGGGTCAGCACTTTTGCGCCTCGCTGGATGCGATTGAATTCGCGGGTGGACACGCCCGTGCGTGGGTGCAGACAGCAACGAGGCGACGGGGCGCTCAGGAGCACCCGCAAACGATCAGGAGCACCCACAAGCGTTCACGAGCTCCTGCGAGCACTCTCCAGGCCCCGCATTAACCGACGGCAGGAACGGACAATTGCGCTCGAGTTGTCGAAGGGTTCCACTAAATTATTAGGTTTCGCCGCGCAAACGTCACTGCCTTGAAAAATCTGTCCGCTACCTGTCTCGAGGAGCGCCGCCCACATTTTTACTTTCAGACATCAATAATTATATCGAAACCAAGGTCGGCGTTTGAATTTTTGTGTCGTGTAAGTTATTTGGCCGCCTTTCCAATTGGAGTAATAAGTGCAACCGGCATTTTTGAATATTTCTGAAATAATAGTAATAATTCTAATGAATGAAGGAATCGTGAATAATGTATTAAGCACGGGTCAATTGGAGTGGCGGTTAGGCGCTTTCTAATGCGTATAATTTCTGGAAAAGGAGACGCGTTGGCGTCGCGTGCCGGCTGCAGCGCGCGCGCTCCCAAGGCGAGAGGCGCCACCGCCGCCGCCGGGCGCCGGACACGCGCGCGCGTCCACGCACGCTCCCTCCGCCCCCGCGACCCTTCGCTCCCACACCCCAGACCCCCGGCCCCCTATCGCTTGCTGTGGGCCCCACCCTGCCCCCCGAGTTCGGTAAGAGGCCCTGCGCCTGGTGCCGCCCACTCGCCGAAAGGTTCAGGTGCTTTCGAAGCGAGCGTGCGAGACGGCGCGGCGCTGCCGAGTGAATATTTTACTTGGACGTAAACGTTTTACTTAACACTTTGCGGTTCGGCTGCCGCATGAAGGGGATTTGGGCAGTAACCTGGGTATTCAAGGCATAAAGAAAGGGTTTATCGATCTGAATTGAAACTTTAAAACGATACGAGTATATTATTTGACAACGTGACAGATGTACACTATTGCTATATTCATTCATGTTCTTCCACAATTTTTGTTTAGAATATCGTATTAAAATATAATTTCTAAAGAGATTCCTTCTCTTGAGAATAGCAAAGATAAAGAAATATCGCAGTGGAAAACTGTGTACTATCTTTATCCTCGTAAATCACTGTGCAAACGGAACATAAAGATACATACGGGAAGTTTGTTGATTTAACTGAAATGTCTTTGTAACACTCAATACGCATGCCTGCGCATGTGCACATGTACGCGCGCATTTATTTGCGTTTAATTAACGTTTATTAATTGAGCTGCAGAAGCTTAGATTTTCATGCCACAGATTCTTAGAAAAGAAGTGTGTGAATGTTGGACGCTGAAAGGAATATATTTCACTCTTTGGATGCAACAATTCTTAAATGGGAGGGGAAAAAGTATCAGCCACGTACAACATTATTATATATTGAAGCGTATGTAACCTACGCCTAACACTAAAAAAAACAAACAGAGAAGGTATCATTGGGGATTTGTACCTTCAAAGTTTGAGCAGAAGTTTTATTATTGCCTTTCATTCCAGACTTGTTGGCGTCTGAAACATTCAAAAAGATCAAAGTTCATGCAGTAGGGAAATTCGTCTTTCCAACTAGAATATTCACGATTCAGTTCTCGTCAAGTTCCTTTCAATTACAGCACATCTACTATTTAAATTGTAAATCGAGTTAAACGCTTTGAATTGCAGTGTGTTCTCTCCAAGTTGTTTATCTTATGTTTTAAAATAAGTTAACGATAGACGTTATGTAGTAATAAATAGTACGTATGAAGTTGAAAGGGACTTTTCTTTTGTAGTAAAAAGAAATGAGGTGAACTAAAACAATATTAAAGCTTGTAAAAAAATATTCATTGCTCCGAAACTGCTGCAAAATTTGTATTACTGGAAACGTTTCAGAAAAATGAAATGTATTGTGTCTTCTCTTATCATTGTTCTATTCAGTCACAAAGACAAGTCATTCACTGTGTTCTAAAACGCTTCCGATAGCGCAGCTGGAAGCTTAGTTTCAACCCCGTTCAGTTCATGAATCGCAGGAGCACCGCGGGGGCTCCGAAATGTGGAGGCGCGCGCCACGCGCGATTGGTGGAACGGTCGGCCGCGGGGCCGCGCGCGCGCACGCATTTTGTTTCGCCGGATGCAACCGTACGCGCGCCGCATCCCGAGCGCGGGCGGCGGAGGCGGCGGCGGCGGCGGCGGCGGCGGCCGCTCCGCTCTGCTCCGCGCGCGTGAGGACTGGCTCCGGGAGCTCGAGAAAGAAAGACGAGCTCCACACGCGGAGCTGCCCGACCACTTTTGCCGGGCGCGCGGACACGGCCTCCGCGGCGATAGGCGCGCCGCTGTTATTGCAGAAAGACGCCCCGCCGCCAACGCCGCCGCCAACGCCGCCGCCGACGCCGGGATGCGGCACAGGCGCGCAATGGAAAGTGCGCATTCTACATTCGTAACACCTTACCGGCGCTAACGGTCATTCTACTCTGTTCACTGATCGTGGGGGAGTATGTGAAACGACGGTCTTCAAACATCGGATACTCAGGCTGTACCGCATTTGTTTAACACTCCCTTATCAGCTACGAGTTATCGCAGATAGTGTTTATTATTGAGATAGCATTTTATGAAGAAATAAAATAAAATAAAAATAAATTAAGTGGTTTTCAACCGATTGAGAAAGACAGCAGAAGCCAAATCTATTGTAGGCATTTTTGGGGGGAAAGGGGAGCAGTGAGTCATTCATGTGTGCACTCCTTGTTTCACATGATCTCATATAATGCCGTCGCACACCACAGTCACTGCCAGAAAAAAAAATACTGAGAACTCCCCAAACGTTGGGACAAAGTTGTTGGTGAACAATATGTCATAGCGAATGTGAAAACATCTGGTCTCATAAATTCGGCGCAAACAATTACACATGACAAACAGTTGTGAGGCAGTGTTTTAGTTTCTGCAAGAAAACATTTTTCTCTGCTCGTGCCGCTCCGACTCGCATGCTGCATATGCGACCATTTCCGAACGAAGCTCGCAAAAAAATTTAAAGCCGTATTACTTAAACGTCTATGCATCTTATTACTCGGCCCGCCGGGCCCTAAACTCTCCTCTGGAAGAAGACGAGGAGGACGACGAGTTACCCTGTGCGTGGGTTTTTGCGGGGCGGCGGCGGGACGGGGCAGGGCCGTGCGGGGTGGAGCGGGGCGGGGCGGGGCGAAGCGGGCGTGAGTCCAGAGGCAACGCCGGCTAACGAGACGCCGCGGCGGCCGGCAGTAGGCGCAAATCAGGTGCGCGTGTGCCGTGGGGCGGCGGCGGAGGCGGCGGCGGCCGCGGAGCGAGTGCCGCGGGCGGGCCCCCCGGCCCGGGCGGCGCGCGGAGGCCTCGACGGCGCGGCGACGCCGACGCCGACGCCGCCGACGCCCTCGACGCTGGCCTGCGCGGCCCGCGCACCGCCGGCGGAAGGCGCTCGCTCTCGGCCCGCCGTAAACCCAGCCGCGCTCAAGGATCACGTGCTCGCCACGAGCGCCGGCTTTCGCCTCACGGTCGACATTGATTGGCGAAGCGTTTGAAGTCAATGCGGACGAATCCAAACACGAAAGTGGTTGGATGGGTTCGACTTATCATTTTTCCAATGTTTCCGGCGAATGTACTTGTGGCTGGTTCGTAAATCACTTCATTTTTGTCGTATCTAATAGTTCATCTTCGCTCTACTATCAGTACTTAATTATTTCTTATTTACGCTTACTGTATAATCCCATGTGTGTATTGTTCGTTTTGTCAAGTTCACGTTTTACGACTTTGAGATTAGTTTTTGATACCAGAAGATAACGATTAAAATACATTTTATGTATTAGGAGTTTGCAAACATAACATCGACCCGTGTTTATTTTTACTGGATCAAATCTACAGGCGTACATTCCGTAGCGATGTACCCGAACTGTGAAACAGGTCAACAGCTTACACCATTCGCTGCCTACAGCATAGCAGAAATATTCGTTTTATAACTGTATCATGCGCATAATTCGCGTGGCGATGTAGACGTGGTCATTACTTCTTTAGCTACAGCGAGTGGCGAAAAGCATTACGAACGGCCGCTTATCGTGTTACAACGCGCTCCAACAAAATACGCCACGGCCCGTGTCGCGCCGGGTAGCGCCGCGTCGCCGCCGTTGCCGCCGCCACCGTCGTCGCTGGCCGCCGCGGGCCGGTCCCCGGGCGGCGTCGGCGTCGGCGCCGGCGTCGGTCCCGGCCCGGGCCGAGCAGCGTCGCGTGCGCCCGCGTCGGCGGCGGCCGCGGCACTCGTGCACCCGCGGGCGGCGCGCCGTATAAAAACCCGAGAGGATGTACGATGGATGCGGCGATAGCCGGGGCGATCTAGTAGTGCGATTGCGGTGTAACGTTATTTCGGCCGCCAATTGAGCCCGGCGGAGCCCGGTGGAGCCGCGCGGCGCCGCGACCCGCGGGAGCCTGCGGGACGCGCCGGCCGGGCAGCGCGGGCTCGCACGACGGAGGCCTGCGGGGGCGCGCTCTACCTCGCTTCTTGCCTCGCGCTCGCCTCTTCCGAACTACAAAGATTCTGTTGGAGTAAAGCCGTTTAACTTCAATGTCCTTTTCCACAAAATTTGAGGAAATTTGTCTCATTGAATTAGATGTGAGGTCCGCCGTTCCTCAAGATGTATACATTGTTTATGTTGTTTTCATTATTCCGTGGGTAATGTGCTCAAGAAAAATCTGTATTTATAACACGCCAATATGTCTGTTCGCGTTATCTTTCTATTATTTCTCTCTTAACTTTGTTACTATTAATTGTACATTCTAAATGTTTGCTCGATATTTACTGAACATTGACACAGTCTACGTCATTCATTACAATAGACTGCGCAAAGCGATGCGGTGTGGTAGAACTCCTACTGTGCTTGTAACTGGCGTATGGATGTGAATGTACTCATTACTGTACTCATTGCTAAACTTTGAAGCAAAAAGTCTCACCTATCAAAGTTGTCAGGTCCACGGTCAACGCAAACCTTGCAAGCATGCGTCGCGTGGTGCGCCAGTTGTATGAACTACGTATAATAGATTATACGAAATATGTATAATAGATGTTAATCTTGTGCGCTGCTTGATTGTCTTCATATTTTTCAATGCATCTGAAATTACCTTTTGCTAATGTGCTTTCAAATTGAAACAGGAATGAGCGAATGTCATTGGCGTGTTGGAGAACATACCATCGCGTGATTGATGTATTGGCGAACGGCGAAGTTTAGCCACTGCGATAATTGTGCAATTTTGAATTCGCCTGTGTATGGTTTTGGGTCTATGATATCTCTAGCGGATATGTTTTCTAATATTTTACCTTGATTTGGGGTACGAGAAGTCCAATAACGATGTTTAAAACTTGTTTTCATTACTGTGAAATTGTAAGGATTTAGCCTCTGATTTACATTCTTGTGTGGCACTTAAAACTTCCACATCCGTAATTAAATGGATCTCTTTCGTATTGGTCTATCCTATTTCTATTTAAACTTTAGAATAAAAGCTGTAACTCCACAATAGAAAAAAATGTTTGTCGTATAAGACCGAACAGTATTTCTGTAAAATGTAAAATACAGTAATTCTGAATCAAATAATGAAAAGAACTGCTCAAGCAAGTTTCGAAATTCTGTCCACGGAGAATGTAGAATTAAAGAGTTATATATAAGACCAGCACAAGAAGTTTAGTGCTCAAAAGTTGAGTGCCATCTTTGAAATACACTGATGCTAATCCGTACGCCGAAGTGATCCCACCCCAATTGATTATTAAACCCATTCACCACAAGATTAATAATTGACCCCGACAATACAATATCTAGTTTTAACTTCCATTTTGTGAAGATCAAATCATCAACTTTCATCCTTCTCATCTTCATTTTATTTACCTTCTTTGTGCGGATTTTTATATCTCTTTTCTTGCTCTTCTTTAAACTTCTTAAACCTCAGCATTGATAAACATTTTCCAAGAATATTTGCGTGTTCTTGTTTTCGTCCAGTTAATTTTATTATATTTATTGTTTGATTCGCCACTTCATTGGTGTGGAAAAATCGAAATTAGGCGTATTCCTGTCGCGTATAATTTATTTCCACAAGCCCTAAGAAAAATGTCATTTTAATGAAGTAACTTAAAGATCTTTTGTGGTTAAAAACCAACCAGTGTTTCGTGCATGCTTTATTTCATGAGAGTTCTTTCACGAGATTTGTGCAACCTCTTTTCAAGTGATAAAATGTTAACGAACAGTCGTGAAAAAAAAATCATCCACTAAACATTGGTTTGTTTCTAACCCCACAAGATTTTTAAGTTATCTCACAACATAAAAAAATCGTGTGGCCCCTTCTTTTGCGGTCGCTTCTCGATTTCACGCGTAGCGCGTTGCCCCACCCGCGTGAGCCGCGGCGGGTGCGTGGCGGGCGCCCAGGCCCGCGCCGGGATCGCCGGCCGTCGCCCGCGCCTAAATCGCCGTGGAATACGACTGGCGACCCGCCGACAACGCGCGCTCTACTGCGCGGCGTAAATTAACGAATAGTTGTCTCGGAGGCGAAGTGACATTTTAACTACGTGCTTTGCTTCGTTCGTATCTTGTTTGCGGGCTGCTGTTTGCGTTTTTGTGCGGACAAGTGTACCCCCGCCGTTGACCTGAAGCGTGCTTCTCAGGTACTTTGCCGGAAAGATGCCTGGACTGTGGAAATTGAAATTTTATTGAATGTAGGGAATGATTTATTTTGTGTTGTATAGGTGAAAAACTAGGTACTTAAATGTGTGTTAACGTTTCTTTAATGCGCGTTATTTAAGTTTTTAAATTGCCACATCTTTGTAGATATATAAGCACATAAAAATAATTTGAATTTAAGCCCTGGCGTTGTTTTGGAAATTGTTCATTGTCTGGGGAAAAGAGTGGGGCGTGATATGTCGGTGAACGGTTGCGTAATATTTCAATAATCTTTAAGTTGAGGTAAAGAGTGATATTTTAACAAAAGTTTTCAAATTACTGTCCAAATGTTTTTCAACGACCTAGTGATCATCTTAAAGAACATATTGCACGTTCGAGCAATTGAGAGACAATAATAATTTAAAGCATTTTAACTAATTATCTATAGTTAGATTTAACGAGAACGTACTCATTATTTAATGTTTGAAATTCCCCTTATTCTTCACATAAAGTCAAATATGGAAAATGAATTTCTAGGAATATTGTTAGCCTGGAATAATTTTTAGAAAAATATTAATAATTATCATTTTTACAGTAAATTGAGTGTATGAGCATTCATGTTCCTGATAAATAGGCTGTGCATTCACTTCGTGTATTTGTAGGCGTTTGTGTCAGAAATAGGGAACGTTATTGAATAGCCAAAACTTTGTTATTATACACTAGTGCATTAAAAGAAACATTCATCAAGAGTTGTGAAAGTGATAACAATCGCAAAAATTCAGTAACACTTCTATAAAACGTTTGTAAATGTGCGGTGCGTCTATGCTAATAGGGTTCATTAGGCAATGTATCGTTTTGCTTGCACGTGAAGGCTTTTTTGTGTTACGCAAGAAAGAAAAGGTGAAACAAAGAGAGTGTGCCGTCAATCATTGCTGTGATTTTTCGAAATATTTCTGTTGATTTCGTTTTGAAGTTTCTCAGTGTAACCTAATCAGTTGAGCCATTCCAGCAGTGACGGTATTCATTTGAAGAATCCCGGAAATGACCTCGAGCAGAGCACTATCATAGAACTAGACAAGTAAGACTTGGCCGTCAGCGATAGGACCCTGCATAGTTTTACCACAAACTCGTAAAACAACAGTTACGTGCAGGAAGTAAGTGTGCCTTTGTCTACGTTTCAACTTGTTCGCTTTCTGTGTTAGAACACTGTGTTTTTGGACGGTGTGTTCTGAACTTTAGTGCATGGTGAACATTTTATTGGTTTCATTGTAGAACTGACGAAATTCTCTCCTTCTGAATAAACAGGTAATTATTAAATATTTGTATAAAATTAACCTTTTATTTAACAAGATATTAAGTAATTTTTGAAATCTGAATAAAAATGACTTCATATTTGCAGATTATTACTTTCAAAATTTCACTTGGAGTACTAATACACTAAGGAGAAAATTTTGAAAATTGATATCCATCTGGTACTAATACACTAAGAATAAAATTGACATATTTCTGATTTAAAAAATGTCCTCCTCTCATAATTGCCTAGTCCATTCAATTTTCTGATCCATAAACATCAATAATAATAATAATAATAATAATAATAATAATAATAATAACATTTATTATTATTTTTGTTATATTTAGTACTGCAAATGAGCGTACGCTCGGTGGCAGTTAAGTAAATTTCGTGTAAATATAAAAATTAAAAGAAACAATACATACAAATAATTTACAAAGAAGATATATAATACAAATAAACAAATAAATAATAATACAAAATAAAAAACAAATTGAAAAGGATAAAAAATAGATAAAATTGTCCATCTACTCCGTACCCATCTCTTCTCTTCACTGCATGTCCTTTCTATATCCAAGTAAGAAAACGAAAATGTCACCTTTATGTGGATTTGGGTCAAGGAAGTCTCAGTAGACATTTGTAATTGCGTGGCCGGTCCACATTTTCCATCATCTTAGAAGCATTGTACTAGTAGCTGTATGTGGTTGACTCTTCGACTGTGATGCTTTGCGTTTCGTGTCTACCTTCGCGGTGGCCTCAAGGTGCCTCCCCCTCCCCCTCCCCCTCCTCCGCCCTCGCCGGCGACTTCTCGTCTAGCCTCCGCCCGCGTCTCGGCTGGCGGCCGCCGCTCGCAGGCGGAGGGCGGTCCGCGTCCCACGCGCTCTGAATGCGCCTGGAACGAATCGTTTGAAGAGGGCGGCGTGCGCGCGCCTCAAAGACAATACATACTCTCAACAGGCGAATATGGGTCGCCGGCAATTATTTTTAGATAATTCATACGCTAACAGTGCGCGGGGCCTTTATGACCTGCAATCGAACACCTTCTTCCGTTATTGGCGGAAGGGAGGCGGCGTGGGCGGCTCCATTTGAACTCCGACCTTGCCCACTCGGCAGCGGTTACGGCCTGCGAACGCCAATCCTACGCCCTCCGTCCCACGCGTAGACAAAGGATTGCGCCCGCGCCCCGTGCCTTTTGTAGTTGGCGATCATAAACAGCCGCTGTTTTCAACTCGCCGACTGCCCAAAGGGCGGGCGCGGGGGGAGGGGCGGAGGCAGGCGCGTGGCGGGACGATGCTCCGGTCAACGGACTTGCCGCCAGATGCGTATCAGCTATTCAGGCGCCCATAAAACACGTGGAAATAGCAAAACTAGTAATAGTTCTCTCATAAATAGCCACTCTACACTAAGCATAAATTGTGCGGTAATGTTATTCAAATCAATTATTTGACCATCTCTTATTTATACTTGTCCTGTCTCGAGTGGACCCGCGAAAAGTAACATAGAGAAAATCCAAATAGTTCAAAATACATTTTAAGGCGCAAAGTTAAAGTCCCAGGGTACGTGTCAAATAAACAAATTAGAAACGAACTAAAAAAAAAAATTGAGTACTTACATTGCAAGACTGTAAAAAAATTTGTAAACTTTCCAAAGGCAGATTCTGTTAAAAGCATTAATCTAGGACGTTCAGCAGAAGCCATTAAAATTATTTTAAGGTCAAAGATAAACTACGGACATTATAGATAAACGTTTCAATAAGAATACAAATTGAAAATAAAGGATTGTTAAACACAGAAACAACATTAAATAATATAATGTTACAAATTCAAAATCAGAAAAATTCCAATCAGCAAATCAAGCCAAACATAACAAAGTAAGACGGAGTTTCGAATAAATTAACTTCTCACCTGCCTATGCCCTAACCCAGTTCTCGTATTATGACGTGCAAATCTCTGTAAAATCAGTGAATTGAACAGATAGAAAATGAAAATGTTGAAAAAATCATGGCAAGCATAGAATTTGCACCCTGTCAGATTACTTCAAATTAGGGTTCTTGTATTATTTTTTTATCTGGTATATTGTAAATAGCGCCCCTTGTGAGTGGAGCCCATGGCACGTGCCATATCTGTCATACCGTAGATACGCCTCTACTTGCAGCGCCGCCCTCACGCCGCAACCAGAGCGCCCGTCTGGGGGTATGGCTTTCATACCAGGGGTGGATCCAGAAATTATTTCAGGGGGGGCAGGTTTCAATTCGGAACCTCCTAAATATTTTAGAAATTTTAAAACTATTTGCTTGAAATAAAAAGTATGCGATAATAATGGGAGTATTGTTTTAGAAGTGATGAGATCTATATATGAAAACCATTTTTAATCAGTTGGGTAAATTTTAAAAAAAATATTTGTTTCGAGAAAGGGACTTCTCCCTCAGCCCAATTTCCTGAATCCGCCTGTTTGACACATTTACTAATACCGGCACTTCTCCCGCGGTCGCTTCAGGCGTACTGAAAGTGTTGGAGGTCGATATTCGCTAAGTTGAAATAAAATGCGTCCCATGAAAAACTGCGAAAAAGACCGTCAAATTACCATACACTACTTTTTTCCATGAAAATGTCCTTAAAAGCAGATATCTTGAGTGTCAGAGAAAGCACCGGTTTTCTTGGCGAACACTTAATGTTTTTCTAATGTGGGATTACACACTCTGGCATTATTCGCCTCGATAAAGATACATTCCCTTACATATACTATTCAATTTTACACCTTTTAACTTTGTCTTAATCAGCACGTTCAGTGAAACATATTAGATGTTTTATTTAAAGGTGGTGATTACTTCCCGAATTGTATAAATATGGGCAATTTCGTTAAATTTTTCGAGCGAATCTCCCACCGAATCAAACGTAAATTACGCAGCCGATCGTCTCATTTTCTACGATATTCGCATCAACAGCGTGCGTGTGTAATTGAAATATCTGCCACCGCACAATAGAAAAATTGTTTATGAGACTGCCCGCGCTGCGGCCCGTGAACCGAAACGATCGCGTGGCCAAATACAATATAGTTTTTTACGAAGAGCGCGTGAGAAATTGTGACGGTACATATTTCATCCTCACATCAAGAGGCCGCCCGACAGGAGGCGTTCTTCTAAATCCCGCACGATTAGCGAAATTGACGGCTCGGCTTTCCGCCAAGGATATTAATTATTAAAATTAAACTCGGTCATTTACATATTAATTAAGCTTCAAAACGCTTCGTAACGCTTCCATAAGCGCGCCTCGTGCCGTCAGGAGGTGCGGCGGCGGCGGCGGCGGCGGCGGCGACGCCAGTGCAACGTCGGCGTGTGCTGGGCGTGTGCTGGGCGTGTGCGTCGGCGATGCTGCATGATGTGACGACGCACGAGCCGCGCGGGCGGGCAGGGGCGACAGGGCAAGTGGGCGTGCCGGCTAATAGGCCGCGTGGGGTAGTTTGCCAGCCTGCGCTGTCCCAACGTTCCACCTTTTAGTTTCTGCTTGTTTGCTTGTGATCATTTCTTTCTGTTCCTTTTGGAAATGTGGCGAGATATTTCCACAAGTGAAATATTGTGATTGAAGGGACATTATTTTCCTCGATAATGTGTATAATAATCATTTATGTAGATCATAACACATATTGAAGCAACGACACCAGTCGCTAGTGTGTAATATAAACATGATCTCATTTTCTTGATTAAAAATTAATAAACATTTTTATCATTTTATTATAACTTTATGCATTTACTTTATTCACCGCAAGTAAATTAAAGAAGCAAAATGGAATTTATGTTCATAACAACTGATATATCCACTATGTTCATTTCATCGTCTTTTTATAACAAAGTGCATCCAATTAATAATGAGTAGCAGAAAAATGTAAGAAAAGGCACTGATTATGAATATTACTTTTTAATCTTAGTTTGAAAATTCTGCTTGCCACCATTCACATTTCTAGAACACATGGACCTGCCATTTTTAAATTCAATGTCACTCTCAGATATCCATTTGTTTGCATAAGTGCATTTTTGCGGACCAACTAGAAACACGATTCTCCTTAATGGTGCACATGATTTTATTGCTTGAATGCTAGACATCAATACGTTGATGCAGACGACCTCGTGAAGAGATTTATGAAACGTAATGTTGACATATCCTACATTCGGAATAGTAAGCAACTGTTCCTAAATTTTGGTAATAAAATTTGCAACATCCTTTCATCTGAAAGCAATGGAAGTGTTCTCCTCTTTGATTGTATTTTAATTCCTTTTTGATGTTCCTTTGTTCCTACGTTTTATAGAGTTTCAACCAGAGCAAAGAAATTAAGAACTAAAGATTCTACGTATATATTCCACTATATAACGAGATATACACTTGATGTACAGTGGAAATAAGTTATTTCTATTCGGCATTTGTTGCGTTCATTAAAAGTCTTGAATTTTTTAAAAAGTGACATGTAAATGTATTCCAACTTTATATGCAACGTTTTGATTAGATAGTACTCAGTAAGTTATTATTATTGTAACTAACACTTTGCATACAGTGTAAAATTAATGTTTTCCGTACCTACTACGCTTTAATATCTCTTTATCTAGAGAAGAGAAAAGGATGATAGGAATAGGAGTGCATATTTTCTAAAATTATGTTGAATATTGATAAATAAAATAAGAAAAAGTCAAGATTTATTCATGTTTATTTTTTTACAACTTGTTGCGGTCTTTAAACAACTATCCTTGAATTCATTTGTTTACAAATTGAAAGTATCAAACGCTTTGTCTTTAACAATGAGCAGTAGAACGGAAGGAAGTCGATAAGAACGGAAAGTATTATTTATCACAAAAATTTCATTCAGAATCACCAGTTCGTAAATAAATGTAAGTTCTGTAAATCTACGAGCACGTCTTACACGTCATGTACGCACACATACACTTAATCCTTTTAAAATAAAGTCGTCTATTGTCAATTTATGTATGCTACACCATAAACGCCAGAAAGTAGGATGGCAATTCATGTTACTTGAATTATTGATTGCTTATGAAATCTTTTATCCAATGTGTGCACTTACACCAGTCTACGCTATTCATTTTCGAGAAAAAAATGTTGCAATTCAAA
>BLKR01002460.1:0-195026 GCA_011170035.1 Teleogryllus occipitalis | reverse complement strand
GGGTCGGTGGTGGTGGTGGTGACAGTGGTGGTGGTGACAGTGGTGGTGGCGGCGGTGGCGGCGGTGGCGGTGGCGGTGGCGGTGGCGGTGGCGGTGGCGGTGGCGGTGGCGGTGGCGGTGGCGGTGGCGGTGGCGGTGGCGGTGGCGGGGGGGTGGCGACGGTGGTGGATGTTGTGGGGCGGTGGCGACGACGAGAGGGCGTCGCGGCGCCCTCGGACGCCCCGCGAGGCCTTCGCTGCTCCCAGCACCCGCGCCCCCCCCCCCCTCCAAGTGGTGAGATACTAACAGGCGTCCTGCAGGAGTTCCGCATTTGTCTTAGCCGGGGAGGAGCGTCTGAGTGACACAAAAGGGGTCTTTTGGAAGATTTCGTTCTTTCATTCCGGGTTAAGAATCTTTAGGCAATCGTTCTTCTGCGGATACTACATTTTTGTGAAAGGACAACAGATGCAATGCTGAAACAACCATAATCCATTACTAAATACATTCATGGTTTAAAATAAATTATTATAAGGAATAGTAAATTTAAATGATTCTATTGAGTGCTACGCTTCATTACAGCAGTACGTAACCTATTTCAAAGCCAGTAATTTTTTACTCACTTTCACTGTGAAGACAAATATTTATAAATATATCTTGATAACATAAAATACATTTTCTATACGCCAACAGTAGTATTTGAAAGTGTAAAAGAGTAAAATAAAAATTATTCAGTAGTAATAATTAGCGTACCGAACCGTAAATACAATTAACGTAACAAACCGATGGTATGTCCGAAACAGATGTTTTAATTTTTGCCATTCATTGATTTATTAGTACTGTGTAAACGAAAGCGCGAAACATTTAGTCCATTATCTAAATACTGCAAATAATGCAAACATGCTCAAACAGAACCATACTTTAATTAACACTTCCATTCTTTAATGCTAGAGTTGTCAAAGAGACTATATACTTTCATACACCCATTCGTATACCACTAAACCACTTCAATACACATTTATAGTGAGTTTACCAGTGAAATAAAATTCTTAACAGTGAATTAAAATTTCTTTAGTTATCGGAGACTTTTCCAACCCGTAAAATTTAGCACTCTAAGAAACGATAGGAATCAAGAGCTTTGTATCTGAATTCCTCATTTGTGAAAAAATGATACATTACGTCTACTCTTGTATGCAATAAATTATCAGTTTTAGAGATCTATTAGAATGATCTATTAGAATACAACTGTACCTATCTCATTTGCTGTGACTTTGGGACACTGATCTGGGTTTTTAACGTAATGAAATTAAAGCAACCTGATATTCATTCCAAAAATGTTTATTTTATAATAAATAATCATAATTTTCTGTTTCATCTTCAGCCTAAGACTGATCACTAAAATTAGACTCTAAATAACATGTGATTTGTAAGGGTACATTTTAACATCAAAGTACTTTTTTCTACTCCTGTTGTATTATTTCTTCCTTTGATGACTGCATCTCGTTGCATAATGATATTCATTGCGATACAAATTTCATTAAAATACAGGTTCTTGATCAATCACAGAGTAGTTTACAAACCGAGTATTGATTCTTCATTAATCATTGAGAATCGTTCTAGAAAATGTTTTGTTCGATTATGTACATTAAAATTGCATTTAACATTATATTATGTTTGTCAGTTTTAATTTCGTTTATTATCAGTAATTTTTACATGGAATATTATTTAAAATAAATTGGATCGTAATTTCACACTGATTGTATTTGACTAGGGCAGTAGCAGTGATAGAGGGAATATTTGACTGACGTTAAGATCAGAACGAAAGTTATTTTGTGGTATATGTTGCTGCCGTGTTTGTCCATAAAAACCAATTCTTTAGTTTGAAATGTATAGTGAATCAGAGGATGAGTTGGCACCTCCAGAAATAAGAGAAAAAGCGAAAATGGAGATTCCGTAATTATTGCCGCTCCTTTTGTAGTGGTAAACCAAAGCCACCTGCGGCAGGTATGGTAGCTGTCCGCTAGGTGGCCTTAGTTGAATCCTACAAGTCCACTGCCACGAAACGAATGAATGTAAAAGTTTAACTTATGAAAGTTACCATAAGTCGTAGAAAAAGTACCGTATGAAACTCGATGCAATGGGTATTAATACACACGTGTGAAGTTTACGGTACGAGCGAGAAACGAGCGAGTTACGTAATATCACACTCGTGTATTAATACCCATCATTATATCAACGTTTAATAATATACTAATATAATGTAACTGGTCTGCACTGATATATGCTTTTTTTTTAACATTTAAGGTCGTATCAACATCTAGGTCATTAGCGACCACTATTGGAGTTAACGGTATGGTAACTATGAAGATGAAACGATATGGTGATGGTAAGGGGTGAAGGACGTACACAAATACAACAATGTCCGAGGTGGGACTCGACCCCGCGACCCTTCAGTCCGAGAATATGATTCTTCCAATATTAGGCTTGCATTTATTCCTTAGATGTATTCAGTGTAGAAAATGCAGTAAATATGTTACGAGCTTTAATATTTCCATTAGCATATTTATAACAATACTTAGAGAACTATTTCGGATTCATAAATACAAAAATTTGAAATTTAATTGAGTCTATTAACTACATACTTGTCCTCATTAGATTTCCATTTCATGCATAGGCACGTTCGAATCCGAGCCGTTCATTTGTTAATAGCGTCAGGCATGAATGAAACGCGTTACTGAATTATTTCCTTGTCGTACATACTTTATTTAGCACATGGAAATTCAAGAGATCATTGAACGAGAAAGGAAGTCATGCATTCTCCACCTCACTAGCAGCAAGTACGCAGGGGGCGTTTCCTCACACAGTAATCAGACGACTTCCTTCGCACTCCCCGCACCCATTGTAATACCCGATCGTAATGAATCTCCTTAGGGAACCAATTCTCAGACAGCTGGAAAACAAGACGCCGTTTCCTCGCGAACTATATCCACCGCCCCATATAGATCGCTCAACGTTGAGTGATACTACGACAGATTCGCGTGTTACAACCTCTCCCCCTTGGCACCGAAAGCAGCGTTTATTGTAATTTCTGCGTCCATTCTTCGGTTCTTCGGCGGGCGGGTTTGCAACCCCGACCGCTCACTAAACGTCCATTGTGTGTCCAGAAAATATCACCTACCGCCCGCGGCGAGTCCTGGGTTCGAGCCGCCGGTGGCGGACGAGGGCGATGCGGAGACGGCCCGCGATCCTATCGTTGCGTGATAGACGATTGAATCGGCGCTCCCTTGATTTGACTTTAATTGCTTGTCAGCGGCGGTTCGTCCCCGCTCGCGCGGAATTCAGTGACGCGGATGCGCTTGGCGATGCTCTTGCCGCCGCCGACGCGGTCCAGTGCAGCGTTGTAACTCCGACGCTCGACGCGGTCAATAAGACATGCGAGGCGGTGGAAGCAAAGCTGGCGGCAGGGTAGTAAGAGGTGGCAGCTGGTAATGGCGGCGGCGTTTGTGGTGGTGGTGGTGGTGGTGGTGGTGGTGGTGATGATGGTGGTGGTGGAGGTGGTGATGATGATGATGATGATGATGATGATGGTGATGGTCATGGAGGAGGCGGTGGAGGTGGTACAGGAGATGGTGGTTGTGGTTTTGGTGACGATGGTTGTTTTGATCGTGGTTGTTCTTTTGGTAGAGGTGCTGGTAGTAGTTATGGAGATGGTGGAGGTGGTGGCAGTGGTAGTGATGGTAACAATGGTGGTATTGGTAGTGATGGTGGCATTGATAATAATGATGGTATTGGTAGTGATGGTGGTTTTGGTAGTGATGGTGGTACTAGTAGTGATGGTGGTATTAGTAGTGACAATGGCGGCCTCCACAGAAAGCCGAGGTTTCTAAAAGGCATTCCTCGCTGAATCATTGTCCGGAACTCGAGAATAATATTAAATAAAATTATTGAGCTGTTTCACATCAAACATTCATATTGTTCAGTGACGGAATGTAATAGGATTTCCATTCATTCGATCCATACATAGACTTAATGAATTTATAAACATTCAAAAGAACATGAAATCTTGGCAACAGTATTACGAGTACGCAACTACATCAATAACTTATTTTTTCTTGCAAAATTCCTATATGGACAAAAGATTATCAAAAGCACACACTATTTGCAAAGAAATAGCAAACTTAACAGAGCGGCATCTTTCAACTCGTACCATACAAATACTATTCAACCGGTAGACTAGAAGTGAGTACATCGTTATTTTCCGTAAACATCTTCAATGTACTGCAAGAGACTAGGGTTTCTTAAACATGAACAATAAATACTGGTAAAACGCTGAAACGCTCCACTGTTAAGGGTCCGCTCAAGCGACAAAGGCAGCGGTGGCGGCGGTGGTGCCAGTGGCGGCGGGGGCGGCGGGGGCGGCGGGGGCGGCGGGGGCGGCGGGGGCGGCGGGGGCGGCGGGGGCGGCGGGGGCGGCGGGGGCGGCGGGGGCGGTGGGGCGGCGGGGGCGGCGGGGGCGGCGGGGGCGGCGGGGGCGGCGGGGGCGGCGGGGGCGGCGGGGGCGGCGGGGGCGGCGGGGGCGGCGGGGGCGGGGGGCGGCGGGGGCGGCGGGGGCGGCGGGGGCGGCGGGGGCGGCGGGGGCGGCAGTTGCAACGGCAGCAGCGCCTTCGTCGGCGGCGAAGGCGGCATGAGTTTGTCAAGTTGTCTTGCGCGGACAATGGCCGGCCAATGGCTCCTAGCCCCGGGCAGCGCTGTCCGCCGGCTGTGGCGTCGGGAGAAGGGGCTGTCGCAAGAGAGTGCGTCAGTTGTCGTCGTCGTCTAATTGTTGAGAAATTGGTTAATTGCGGGGACGTGCTGGTCGTGTGCAATGTGTTTGACTTTATCGCTCGCGCCGCCGCTCGCCGCCTTCAACGACCCAGGCAGCGGAGGCGGCTGTCACCGCACGGATTTTGAACGAGGATAACGTTTCAATTGCTGCGAGGAGATTGTTCGGAGAAGAGCACAAAGACTGGGAGATTTCACTCCATTTTTCTTTCCGTCGTTCGTTCTTAATTTAATGAGCATCTGTTGTTTTGAAAAGATAGCACGTATCTGGATTAATTGTGACACGATTAAAACATGCCATCTGACATTTACGCAGACATGCCGGGGTATTTGTAGCTCATTTAATATTTTACGATGTTGTGTTTAAGTGTACACTCAAACATTGCATTGGCACAATTTTAATATTCGTTATTGGAGACAATACTGTGGGTACCATTATTTGAATAAAACATCCATGCCGATTGTAGGTTAGAGCTAGTGTTGCCAAATGTTCACTATTTGAGTAAACTGTTCACCATTTCGATAATAGATTCGCTAATTAGAAAATGAGAATAGTGAACGTAAATATTTTTTCAAAACTCGATTAGAGATGACTTTTCCCTATTGGCAATCCTGGATAACTCGTAGGTCTGTGCAGTTGTTGTCTTCAGTTTCGTAGCTGTTGGTGATATGCGTGTCTCTGTTCAACTGCACAGAACTGCTGCTTTGTAGTACTTTTAATAAAAACAGCTGTAAAGCTTTCGATAGTATTTTTTTCTAGCCAAAATATATTTTGGAAAGTAATGAAGAAAGAGAATGGACATCAATATCACATCTCTACTGTACACCAGCAGCTAATAACTCCTTCAAGTAGAATTCAACTACTCAAAAGACATAGCATTATTTCTAGGACATTCATGAAAACATAGGTGTCGTTTCCTGATTACGATTACTGTTCCATGTTCTATAATAACAAAGTCGTCCCTGATACCAAAGACCGCACTCCGCCAATTAATCAAATTAGTCGTTTAGAACAGTTCATCAGCGCCTCATTTCAACATGTCAATGATATCCCAAATGTGTAAATTCTCAGAGCAATGACATTTGAATTACGTAATTCGTACGGAGAGCATACTTAGTAAGTACTCTTACAATTTCTTTTTCCGAATGATTCACAATCATGACTTCACTGATACAGTCAAATTTTTCAGAGACTAACAATTGTAAGGCATTCAAAAACTGAGATTTGCTCATAAAGCTTGCATTGGAATATCAATATGAATATTTGTATAATCGCAGATGAATCTTTTACTACTGACGGGAAAGTTGTCTGCCATAAAGTGAGCATTAACTTGTACTCGCCAAATGGTTTTTAAAACGTTTATATTGTTTTTAAAATTTGTTTAGAAAATGTTTTATAAATATTATTTCGTATTATATATAATTGTGTTTTATAATTAGAGAATTTACATATTACATATTATACACGATTTTGCTCATACTTGTATTATTATATATTTTTACTGTTTTCATTACATATTACTTTACATCTTTTGACGAATCATACTACTGTTTTTCCGGTCTCTAATAATAACTAGGTAACAGATTTCCATGTAATTACATGTTTTTATAGGAACTAGGTACCTACATCCAAGAATAATTTTTAAAATTCACAAGACATTCTGAAAGAATTGAAAATTATTTTTATTTTACATATTTTTACATATTTTGAATAATTACATGTTTTTTACATATTTTACCTACTACTACATATTTCGTTATATTTTAATATATTAATACGTTGAAACGGAACATTTCAGATGCAGGTTTACATTATATGTTACGGAATCATCTCTCTTAAAAATCTAATTTAATGCTGCTGGGCTTCTATGACCACCATATCTTCACTATAATTGTCAACCGCCCTCCCGTTTACTGCTTACTCGGGAGTCAAGAATGAGCGGATTTTTGTGAACAAAAGTAATTTCAACTGCAATTTTGCTCATATTTCAAACAGCACATTGGTTACTCAATCGAAAACTAACAAATAATTTTTGCAGAAATTGTCTTACGAGTTGTTCGATTCGGTGGGGGGGCATTCCCTTTAACCACCTCCCCAGCGATCCATCTTTGGCTACACGGTACACATTCACACTACACATTCATTGGAATACTGCTTTCTCGTAAACATAGTAATACATACTATAAACGTATTTTGTATTTCGAATAAAATTCGTATGTGTGGTGAAATCTAGAGTAGAATTACTTCTGTAGAGGTAGAACCTACTTTCAGCCACTCCGAATGTTTGTTAAGAAATGATTGGCGACGTTCTATGCTCGGAAGATGCTTGACGAGAACAATTTTGAACACAATAACGAATTTTTATTTTACATATTTTCGATGGAAATGGCAACCAGCTACTCGTCGAAGAAGAGAAAGACCCAGACTTACATGGGAAGGCGTAGAAGATGCAATGAGGATCGAGTAATGAAGGCTACACCATTAGAGAATATAGAGACTGGAATGCGAGAGACACCCTTGGGTGTAATATAACTCGCCATACTACTACTATATTTTCGATTTTTTCTTACATATTTTGGAAAAAATTAGTACATATATATGTACAGGTTGGTTGGTTGGTTGTTAGTGATTTCGGGCGCTTCAACAACTTAGGTCATTAGTCCCGTAAATGTAGTGCATGTTTCTTTCCGTCGGGACATGGTAGTGATCTTCTCCTGCTGGATAGCGAGATCCGGCGCCGACCTACCGTCGGCCAACGGGGTTTCCCCTTAGCCAGGACTCTCCCACCAGCAGGGCACCACCTCAGCCGAGACAAGCTCTAATCTCCCGACCGGTCTCTCGGCATGAGTTGTAGTGTAGTGCATGTTAGTGTGTAAGGGGTGAGAATAGTGAAAGGAAGAGGAAGGAAAGATCGCGGGCGGTCCGTGGCGCATTTGTTAGGGTGCTGCTCAGGCATTCGCCTGGTGTTGATCGGCGAAACCACGGAGAACTACCGATCAGAGCAGCCGGTCTCTAGAATTCTCCTCCAGACAGCGACTGATTTCGACGTAGCTGAAAAGTTCACTTCAACTCCAGACTCAGGGTGGAGGAGAATTCTAGCGGCCGGCTGCTCTGATCGGTAGTTCTCCGTGGTTTCGCCGATCAACACCAGGCGAATGCCTGAGCAGCACCCTAACAAATGGGCCACGGACCGCGCGCGATCTTTCCTTCCTCTTCCTTTCACTATTCTCACCCCTTACACATTAACATGCACTACACTACAACTCTTGCCGGGAGACCGGTCAGGAGATAAGAGCTTGTCCCGGCTGGGGCGGTGCCCTGCTGGTGGGAGAGTCCTGGTTAGGGGGAAACCCGTTAGCCGACGGTAGGTCGGCGCCGGATCTCGTTGTCCAGCAGGAGAAGATCACTACCATCTCCCGAGGGGGAAACATGCACTACACTTATGGGACTAATGACTTAAGTTGTTGACGCACCCGAAATCACTACCAACCAACCAACCAACCAACCAACCAACCTGTACATATATATGTACTTATTTTTTCCAAAACATGTAACGGCGACACCCTTCCAAATTACCCCTTTGGGGGCTGCCCAGCCGACCTCCCGGGCGAACTAATCGCCGCGATAGGCATCGCGTCTGTCAGCGGCCGCGTCTTCCCGCGCGCGCGGAGGAAAACTCCCCGAAACGGCGCCATTTCTCATCTCGGCGGCCGCGCGTCTCGCGGCGCCCCATCCGTCACCGCGGAGGTCGGACGGGCGCGCGTCCAATATCTGTCAGGGCGCCGGCGACGACCGATTCGTCTCGGGCATTTGACCTTGCGATCAATTCAGGGGCTGCGGGATAATTCTTGGCTCGCGACGCTCCCCCACCCCACCCCACCCCCCAGTCCACGCTATTTCCATAGGTTTCGTCGTCCGGGATGTCGCCACCCCTTGCTGCTTATTCATCAGCTGTCGCCTGCTGAGGAAAACAAGAGCGCCCCTTCCCCGGGATTGGTCCGTTTCGTAACGCGTTTCGTCCCCTGTTACGCCGAGAGTTGACGCGAAGGTGTGGAGCGGATCAACATGTTTTCCGTTTTGTTCTCTTGACGGATTCATGATCATTCAGGTCGCATTAACAGATTTTGATTGATACGGTGAACCTTTTTGTTTATCTTCTGTTTACATGAATAAAAGAATGCACTGCCTGTTGAGAGAGAAAAGGTTGCGTTACGCAATGGTCGACCACTTGCTGTTCATTGATTACATTTACAAATTAATTGGAAAAAAGTCGAATGTAGGAGACAGGACATACCCAGTACTATACTATACTATATTTGATACTAATGTAGTATCAAATGATAATTTAATAATATGTTAAAGTTGTGAAAAATTGTGCGAAAAGGCCAATTGACTGTAAATTTAATTTGATCATTGTGACTCCTGTAGTTTTCTCTGATATTCTTATCCAAATTTGTGCTAGTAAGTTTTTTCACAGTTTTGTAAATATTGAAAAAAATCTCTACATAAATTTAAATGTGAAATTGTTTATAAAATCACTCCAAATTCTAAAATTTGCTTTCGTAAAGTGAAAATTAATGTCAAGCATATTAGCAATTATTTATATTTCCATTATTGTAATTTATTAGGTGTTTTTTTTTTGTTCTGCGAATTATAGAAACACTACAGATTGTCTTAAAATAAGTTCGAAACAATTAGGGCATATAAGGGTCGAAGATTATAGTTTTATGACATAGTCTAAATAGTTTATATATATATATATATATATATATATAGTTTATATAAACTAAATAGCGTGGTAAAAGCGTTTTTCCCAATCACATTTTGGCGCGTATTTCAAATTTCTGAACTGATAAAATTGGTTTTAATTTATTTTTACTATCGTCCACATTGTTTAAAAATCTGAAAAAATAATATGTTATATAATGCTTTAAGACACATTCTAGGGGAAAAACTGAGACAGTACTCCAACGTTACCACGTTAAAAATTCATTTCAAAAATTTATTTATTTTTTTCCATTTAAATTTGGTGTCAGAATTCTGACCAACCAATTGGTTGCAAAAAAATTTTAAAATTAACTACTTTTCTCCGTATCTCCAATTTTTTCAGCATGATGCATGCAATAGAAGCTGAGAAAAAAATAAAATATGAAAAACACGTGTCCCGTTGTATTTCTGCAACAAACTGCCCTAGGAGGCTGATTTTTTGTGAATCTACGGCATTTTTTATTCTCCTCCGTATGAGCATCGCGATTATCGATTTTATATATTATATTTGCACTTATTCGGCTTATATTGCGATTATATTTGCACTTATTCGGCTATACCCTTTACAAAACACATCGATACTTTTTGTGAACAATTCTTATTACTAATGCATGATATATCTCAAGAGGTCAATCAACATTCGACCCTAAGTTTTCCCCAAGCTGCAATGTCGCCGACGTCAGAAAATCTCCCTACACCTTGCATACTACATTTCAGGAGTTGCATCGGAAACGCAAAGGCATTTATGCTTAAAATACACGTTTCCCTATCAACGATTCGTGTGCTACACGTCGTGCGTGAGTGTGGGGAGCGTTGTAATACCCACGGACGTGCTCCTCACCGTGGGTCGGCTCTTGGGAACTTGCTTCTCCCTGTGACCGTCATCACCGCACCACTACATGGCTGCCTAAGCCACCATTTCTGCGTATGACACCACCACCGTTTATACTACCGCCTCTGCTACCATCGCTCCCTATGCCGCCACCATCGCCGCCCGATGCCACCACAGCTGCATATACCACTCCTACCGCCACCTATGGCGGTGACGGTGGCGGCGTAGGTTGCGATGGCGGCATAGGCAGCGTTGGAGGAAGCATAGACGGGGACGGTGGCACAGGCGGCGGTGGAAATGGCACAGGCAGCGGTGGTGGTGACATAGGTTGCGATGGAGGCATAGGCGGCGATGGGGGAGGCACAGACCGCGACGGTGGCATAGGTACCAGGAGCGGTAGCTCAGTGCATCAACTGATCTCACTGCAGCGCCTCTGACCGGAAGGTCCTAGGTTCCAGGATTTTCGACACTAGCTTTTCAGCTAGGTCGAATTCAGTAGCTGCCTGGAGGAGAATTCTAGCGGCCGGCTGTTCTGATCGGTACTTTTCAGTGGTTTCTCCGATCAGCACCAGGCGAATGCCGGAGCAGTAACCTAACAAACGGGCCACGGACCGCGCGCGATCTGTCCTTCCTCTGCCTCATCCTATCCTCTCCCCTGGCACACACACTTATACCAACATGCACTACACTACCACATATCCCGGGAGACCGGTCGGGAGCTTAGAGCTTGTCCCGGCTGGGGCGGTGCCCCGCTGGTGGGAGAGTCCTGGTTAGGGGAAAACACCACTAGCCGACGGTAGGTCGGTGCCGGATCTCGCCATTCAGCGGGAGAAGATCATCGCCATCTCCGGAGAGAAAAACATGCACTACACTAACGGGACGAATGACCGAAGCAGTTGACGCGCCCCGAAACAGGAAAAAATCAGTCAATCAAAACCAAACCGCCTCCATAACCTATCCCGCCTTCACCACGTATGCAGTCCCATCCTCCGCCACCACCGTCGCTTTCCGGCCTGTGGAATCCCCCGCGCGCGCGCACGAATCTGTCAAGCGCCGTCGAATGTTTGGCGCGTGGACGGCCCGCCAGCGGTGGCGGTTGAGCACTCGATTTACGAGTGTCGTTGCGCGTGCGTCCCAGGAGCCGAGGTGCGACGCGACGCGACGCGGCGGGCGGCGGAGGGGACGATGGCCGCAGAATTCGGGGAGCGGTTCCTCGACAATTGGCCATTTCATGGGAAAGTCTTTTGTGCGGATTGGACTTTTCATCTGAAGAGTATATGATTTTTAGTTAAAACCAGCGAGGTTGGAATGCCTCCCCCCCCCCTTGGGGGTCGATGATATTTGAAAGGGGCCAGTGCCGACGCTAGGCAGCAGCAGAACGGGTGATCGCCGGGGTCCCGCAAGTCATAGGGCCAGACGATGGGACTAATGGAAAAAAATAGTAAACGACAAAGTAAAAATTGGAAAAGAAATTAGAACTCCAGAAAATCGTTATCGTAATTTTTTAAGTCACGGTATAGTGGTCTGATTCACAAAATTTTCAATTAACTTTTTACCTTAAATAGATAATTATAGTCATATGGCCCGGATAATTATGTACTAAAAATTGGAAAAATGTGTATATATTATATATATATATATATATATATATATATATATATATATATATATATATATATATATATATTTATATATATATATATATATATATATATATATATATATATATATATATATGATACTTACATGATATATGTATTCATCATCTATATGACAATATGTATATCATTCAATACGTCTTTTTACGCTCGTCATGATATACTAAAAAAATATGTATAATTCCATTTGAGAAAACAAAGTTACGTCAAATACGGCGGGGGCGGCGGGTGCCGCAGGGGCGGCGGGGGCGGCGGGGTGGCGGGGGTGGCGGGGGCGGTAGAGGCAGCAGAAGCAGAGGCGGCGGGGGCGGCGGAAGCGGAGGCGGGGTCATGGAAATGCGGCGGATGTGCCGTCGCGAGCAGGCGTCGCGGCGCCGCACTTCTTGCGACGTCGGCGGCCGGACGCATTAGCATACGGCGACGCCGTGCCCCATCCCCACCCCCGGCGCGACCTCTGGCGGGCGCCCGGGAGGCCCTTTCCGCTCTCCGGTCCACGTGCGCCGCCGCGCCCGGGCCGTCCACCGGAAGCCCTGCCCCGCCGCACCCCGCCGACGACCTTTCGTGTCACGCCGGAGGTTACGGGGGCGACGCCGCTGCTAAATGGGAGAACGGGCACTGTTCGGCCATCACCTTTTTTCCTTCAGGTGACAGATTTGTGCGTTGGCATCAAGTTAAGCTCATCGTGGCAGAGTGTGCGACTTCCGGCAAATGTTTTCTAAGAAGGTCATGACTTTACACATCCTACTGAAGGTCTTTCCTGGGCGAATGTGTTCCCCCGAAAATTCGTTTTTTTAGTATCTTTTTTATGGAAAGCGATCCTCATATCTTTAATTTACAATGTTATATTCAAATGACTAATTTTGAATGTTTGTAATGTGACAAGGGAAGATCTGAACAATATATATAATTTCATCGAATGCAGAAGATCGTATTCATTATATTAATAAATGGTGTCCAATATTGAGCACAGTTTTACAAGAGTTTTTTCCTCAATACATAAGGAAGAGTTGAAGAAGGATATAAGCTGAAATTGTAAATTAAGATTGAATATGAAAATGGAATCTTGTAACAGATACACAACATTTTCACAAGTCACATTTTCACATTTTCTGTCTTCATTAATAAGAAACAGTGTCCAAATTCTTTCCAATATCATTTTTTATGAATTTGTGACGCGTGTCAATAACTTTGAATGCGTTATAAAGCCAAAAAATGATAAATAATGAAACGGAAACATGATAGAAATTATTTGCGACTCTGCTATTAGGAAAAGTCGTGTCACTTTCTGTCATTGTACTTAAACCTGTACCGTTGAACGAAGATAGTGAGGAATATTTGTATGAACTTGACAAGACTTTCTTTTCTTATTTACCTTGACTAGGTTTTTGTGTTCCTACGAATTTCTTAGCCAATTACCTAAATGTGACATTTCTCTGAAAGAAACATGTAATGTGCTGCTGTTACTTGAATAAAATGATGTAGTTTACAGACTTAAACAACATTGTTTTTCAATTTCTTATTCTCTTAAGATTTTGTCTGAGGCAAGTTTATTTGATTTACTCTTTAAGAAAACTAGCTAACTGCTCTTAGAAAATAAAAGGGGCTGGCTCAAGGCGTTTAGACATGTATGACATTTGATACCGTATTCGTAGAAATACAAATTGGGAATTAGCGAATGATACCTAGTCTGTGAAGAAAGTAGTCTACACTAGTAATGAAACAAAATGTAAAGCAAAAAAGACAATTGTCTTCAAGACATTCTTTAAAGTCTAATGTCTAATGTCCTAGACATTAATCTTCGAAGAAATTCTCTTTGCGGAGTAGTGCAAAACTTTAAAGAAGTTAATATATAGGGAATACGCAAGACTGTTTATAATCGCTTAACACAAAGATGTCGAAGGGCCATGTTTACAAAGGCATTGGCAGACATTCAATCTTAGCAAGTTACAGTATACGACCAATCAAACCAGTATATCTTACAATAAATCTTGCTACGAGCTGATGCAATATTAGATTTAATTTTTTTTGTCGTTAATGATGTTGTTCCTGCTTTTGCTATAATGAACTGAAAACGATGAAACTTAGGCTTTACACACATATTACGTTGATGCAAGCATTTCATACACGTTTCGTGTTTTTTTTTACAGTGGCGGTGACGGTGACGGTGAGACGTGTAGTTTCCTAACTTGTATTGTTTTCATACTATACCAAGTATCGACTGTGTGGCCAACATGATATAAATCACAACGGAAGTGATGGCTCCCAGATATAGCTTCCCCGACATCCGTCATCAACCGAAAGTATTTTATTAGTATTTTACTAGTTTTGAAAGTTTCCCGTCTCGTAGACTTAATTACCTAAGACGAGATATAGCTTCCCCGACATCCGTCATCAACCGAAAGTATTTTATTAGTATTTTACTAGTTTTGAAAGTTTCCCGTCTCGTAGACTTAATTACCTAAGACGATTTTTAATCCTCATGTTTTAAAACACATATTCATTAAATATTCCGGATGAAATAGTAGAAGAAGTCAAAGTCGTGAAAACATTACTTCGCACGAAAAGTAAGGGCATGTATGAGAGAACAACATGTTTAATGTTGTAAAAGAGAAAGACTATTCAGTTATGACTCATAAATTTTGCAGGCGTACTTTTCGGAAATAATAAATACGACTGACGTTTCTATCTTTTATAATTGTAATATGCTAAGACCAAATTTTTTACACATAACAGATTCATTCATGTTAAATACTTTGTTGTTCCATCAATCAGCTAGTGTCAAACCAACATTCTTATGGTCATACTTGTTTATGTTGAATAATCCGTGGCGTGTAATGAAGAATATCGATACTTTAAACTGATTGAAATTTCTTTTGATTGATTTTGTAAAACAAATAAGGTGTTTTTCCAACATAATTGTTCTCCCTGGCCCGTCATGTTCGAATAGGTGAAGTGAACATATCTGTGCAATATAAAGCGACCTTCTGAGTTAGGATGATTGAGGCGAATGGTAGGGTAAAACTAGGGTAACCAGTCTATAAATATTACCATGAATGTCTAAGGAGTAGCAATAATTATTCATTTATAACTGTTTTATTCGTTTATTGATTACGCTTTTGACGTACGTAATCTGTGATGCACATTTTTGTTCATGTATCATGGCCGATTGGAAATAGCTTGGCTACGTTTGTGTTATAGAGACATAATTAAACGCTTTTGATCATTTTTCTGAGTTCTGATTTGTAGTTGTGGAGTTTTAATTGCGCGGTGGGGTTTTAATTGCACGCATGCAATAATCATAGTGATAAAGATTTTTCATGGAGTTAATAAGTATATTTAGTTAACTAAACGAAAAAAAGATAATGAGAAGGTTTCCTGTGTCATCACTGCATAATCAGGCAGTAGTTTATTGTAATGTCACAATAACCGATAGTAGTAAATTCTGCCACTTAATGCATTTAGTGAGCAATTTATAATAATGGTGTATATGTGTGATATTCCTGTTTTAATAAATTACTTTAAAAAAATGAAAAGTTATATTTATTAGCAAAAGTATCCCTATAACATGTATCGTACTCCATTTAAATGGTGAACCAATAGGTGTGAAGACAATGCCTACGTCAGTACGAGCAGACATATTACTGAAAAATTATATCGATATTAATTTCTTATTTTTAATATTATTTACTTTACTTTAAAGGTAATAAATAATTAAACAGCTCAATAATATGATTTGCTGAATAAAAGTATTTGCATTAATAACGATATCACTGGACTATTAGGAATAATTCATTAAAAACTACTGTTAACTTAAACTCCCTTAAAAATTACCGTATCTAAATTTAATAAAGTTAAATAATTGAGGTATTTTTTGTACAAAATAAACCATTGTTAACAGATTAAACCACGAAGAAATTTACAGTACCACCATCTCAAAGACATTATTAAGACAAAAGCCTGGCAACATATAATTTTTAAGGTTGTATGTTTTATTTCTTAATACTCGTCAACATCTCCCACACTCGCACATGCTGATAATTCTTATTTAGCATCATTGTTCACCATGTTAAAATTCGTTTACAAAAGAAAATATTATTTAATTCTAACGAAATACGAGATATATATTATAATATTGTAAAGAATCTCTTAACGGTGCAAAGAATGGGTGACAACAAACAAAAGAAAAGCCAGAGAGTTGATAGGATTAATAGTTTCATAAGATGCCTATTCCGAAAGAAAGTATTTTAAGCAACCACATTGCGAATTCAGACCACCTTAATAACCAATTTCCTCTTCTAGCCTGAACTAACTCCTAACCCTCCACCATTCCTCAAAATCACCTCAACCATGTATTACAGAAAATAATGTTGAGTGGAGAGAGGGAGTACCTTTCACATTAAGGCTAAAATTAAGTTCAGTATTTTTAATATATCAAAACTTTTAAGAATATTAATTTGGATGTAGGATCCGAAGTGTATTGGATGAGATATTATTTCCTTTGCATGCCACAAATATTACCTTGTAAACTGCATCAAAAAGAACTTCAACTAAACTATTTGATAAGGTATTCAACTCCTTGCCTCACTGAGTAGAAGATCTCTAAGAGTTTTTTTACTACCAATTATTTTCATTCCTTTTTTTAATTCACAAAATAATATTTACGAAATTTAACTTTTTATTGCTTTTCAATACTCTTTGCCAATTCCAAATTTTGGTAGTTAGCTAGATAATTAGACAGGGAGGGAGGTAAGTAGGAAGAAAACTAAACTATTTCGAATATTAAACTATCCGCCCCGATTTCTTTACTTCACGTCGTCTTCATTTGGATCATGAAAATGTAGAAGCTATCCCCATTTTCATTCCAGTGCATTAAACAAAAATAAAAAAGCTCCCATGTTTCCATCGCATTTATGGCCTGATATCAAGTAAATTGATACTTAACAGGCAATTAATTCCCCAATGGTCCTCGTGCGTTTACTACTTCCTTCTACCTACATTTTTTACGCTCTTAAGAATTTCGCTTCGCTCCGGGAGCTTTGGACGCAGCTGTGCCACTCGGGCCAAATCGGACCACAAACAGTGGCCAGAAACGCAATATTAGATGGTCATATTACTTGTGTGTATTTTCAATACGAAAGTGATGGATTCTACCAGGAGGAGAGAACGTCAAGACTCTCCAATCACACTCTGATTACATTTTTAGAACTTTCCGTGTATCGTGTTTCTTTTAGGAGAGAAAACCACTGGTGAGTTCAATACTGCAGCGACAATTAACGTACAGGACACAAGGACAATGTTCTTTGTTCAGTCACTTTTTTAATTAAATATTTTATTTAAATATGAATAAAATTTCCGTGTTTAATTTCATACCAAGATTTGTGAAAAATACTTAAAAGTGTGTAACACGTCCAATTAATATTTTTTAATCGAAATAAGATCTTCAAATTCAAGCTCAAATTAAATTAACACAAAAATTAATTTACTTATACATACTTAATGCTCCACTTAACAACACACATCCACAACACGATGCATAACATTACATTGTCCGGTGAGAATCAACGCTTTGAGAAGGGTTTGTGCCTGGTGTCTGATTTCCGTAAACAGCATTTCCGATAATATTTCTTTTCCCTTTAAGTAAAAATGCATCATAAAAAATTATGATGGACTTCAGTGTTTGTTGAGAGAGTGGTGTCTGTTATGACCGTTTCCAAGGACCAAAACTTTGGACGATTATCGGAAAAGGGCTGCAAGAAGTTTAAGATTTCCAAACACCATCGACACCATGAGACAATAATCAATCGCTACAGCAACGAGATTGTTAGAAAACACTCTAAAATAGTTAATGAAAGACCGTAAATAGAAGGCAGGCCGGTGGGTATGTGAAGTTTAGGCATCAAAACGACCACAGAATTTACGGTAATCGACTCTCTTAACGAGAGTAGAACCCGTACGGTACCTCTCCTTCCCGTGCTATCTTAGGTTAGGACTGCCCTAACCGTTAGTTGATTGATTGATTTATTGATTTTTTCGTGTTTCCGGGCGCGTCAACTACTACGGCCATTAGTCCCGTTAGTGTAGTGCATGTTTTTTTCTCGGGAGATGGCGGTGATCTTCCCCCGCTGGATGGCGAGATCCGGCGCCGACCTACCGTCGGCTAGTGGGGCTTCCCCCTAACCTGGACTCTCTCACCAGCGGAGCACCGCCGCAGCCGGGACAAGCTCTAAGCTCCCGACCGGTCTCCCGAAATATGTGGTAGTGTAGTGCATGTTAGTGCAAGTGTGTGTATAAGGGGAGAGGATAGGACAAGGAAGAAGGACAGATCGCGCGCGGTCCGTGGCCCGTTTGGTAGGGTACTGCTCCCGCATTCGCCTGGTGTTGATCGAAGAAACCACGGAAAACTACCTATTAGAGCAGCCGGCCGCTAGAATTCTCCTCCAGACAGCAGCTGAATTCGACCTAGCTGAAAAGCTAGTGTCGAAAATCCTGCCGCCGTGGGGAGTGGGAACCTAGGACCTCCCGGTTAGAGGCGCTGCAGTGGCATCAGTTGATGCACTGAGCTACCGCTACCGCTAACCGTTAGCCCGATCCACGGTTGGCCTGGGGATTTTCGTGCACTGTGCAGTGGCGGCGGGCCGGTGTTCCAGGCGGAGGCTGTGCGGCAGGAATGCGGGCCCTAGCGCCGTCCTGCCTCGGTCGCTGCGCCTACCTGGTGCGGCCGCCCCGCCGCCGCCGCCGCCGCCGCCGGGGCTCTGAAATATGTGAATGGCCGGCGGGGAACGACGGCTGCTCGCCCGCCCGCCATCCCGCCCGCCCTCGCGCCGGCCTCCGCCGCCCGCCCGCCCGCCCGCGGGCGAATCGCCCCCACGGCCCCGCGCGCGGAGCGGGCTCGAGCTGGAGGGCGGGGCGGGCACAGGACGAACACTGCGCGACGCGTCTCTAGGACCCAGTAGAAAAAGGTGTGCGTGGTTATCATAATAAACTGGATTAAATGTTGTGCACAGTATGTGCAAATCAACAAGATCAACACTAAAAGATTTGTTCTATGATCCTTTTAACCTTCCCTTGATATCGTCATGAATGTATTATGCTTGAACTTCATTTGCACAACTTATCGTTTATACAGTATATCGTGTGAAATTAAAAACTGTACCACCACTCCTATTGCAGGGAATAAGAGCTCAAATGTAATGCTCTTACGTTCGTGGTTCGTTCGTGGTTGGGGGGATAGAGAGTCTTGTGTATTTCATCTGCTGCTCAAACAATGCTTGTATACTTCCATTTTGTTATTGGCAATTTGGGTTCATTGCTTTTAGAACCAAAATTACTATTACCGCTCTCCAATACACATTTTCACACCACATCTTAAATGCTCTTCGTAAACGATAGGTGTTGTTGAAGGTTTTCCCAATATTGAAATACTACTTTGAATATTGGGAAAACTTTAATAATGGGTTGGTAGAATATCATATGCTCGGATCAAACATATGAAAACACATGCACTATAATAGTTAATTTGTAACTGTTATGTTTAAGTTATACAGTCATATATAACTTCACTATTTTAAAATATTCGGTTAAAAATTATTAATTATTAATTTCAATTCTTAAATTAATGAATTGCATCAATGAATCATTTTTGAAAGAGGTAAATCTTAAAAGAGTGGCTCTTTTCTAATTATAGTAAATGAGAACGTTAACTATATCCCTTCGTTAATGAAATAATAATGAGTAAATAATTATATATTTCGAAAACATATCTCGCATTCATGGAATACCGTAATATTCCATGCCATTACAAAGCCGAGAGCAATACAAAAAACTTTGTATTAATATCACAAGTAAAAACTATAATAAATTATAATAAACCATAATAAAATTACATTTAACGTGATTATCCACAGGTGAAAAACAAACTATCACCGCAAAATATTGTATCATTGTACACAGAAAAAAAAACATGTATCCACACAGAGTTGATAATTCATTTCGGTATCACAGATGGTGCTTGACATCCCCGCAGATCTATTATAAACCTTTAAACTCTATTATAAACCAAATTATTGTATCATTGTACACAGAAAAAAACGTGTATCCACACAGAGTTGATAATTCACTTCAGTATCACAGATGGTGCTTGACATCCCCGCAGATCTATTATAAACCTTCAACTCAAGTCGCGACAATTACATCTCAGGGTCACCTTCCGGGCCATTTCCCCAAATCTCGAAACTTCCGGGCAATTCCCTGAGCGCAGAGCGTGCTAAGCCCAATGTACATGCATAATTCCTGAATAGAGAGAGTACAACTTTCCTTTGGGCTGTCGATTCCGCCAGTTTATATGAAGTTTGCCAGGAGAGTTTGAAATTTGAAATGGTGTGTGTGTGTGTGTGTGTGTGTGTGTGTGTGTGTGTGTGTGTGTGTGTGTGTGTTGGGAGCCACCAGTTTATTTAAAATCAATATTAACATGCTCGAAAATCATGCCTCAAATTGTTATCGTTTTCCCCCCCATTACCGAATTTTACTTGGCGGAACTACCCTGCGAGAAAATATTAAATGGTGGTGGTTGCGCTACTCTTTGTATCCAGGACCGGCTGAAGAGGTTCAGGACTTCAACTTGTCACTGAAGTGCCTCTGGCCGTCAGGTTCTAGGGTTCGGATCTCGACGGTTCAGGCTAAGTTCAGCCATTGTCTGGAGGAGAATTTTAGCAGCTGGTTGTTCTGATCGGTAGTTTTCCTATCCGTCGACTCGCGGGGTTTTCCCGAAACGGACATCTCCCACTAATGGGGCACCGCCCAAGACGGACACACTCTAAGTTCGCGACTGGTCCCTCGCCTTGTGTGATAGTGAACTGAATGTCCGCAAGGGCGTGTGTAAGAAAGAGGTGAGAATAGGACAAAGAAAAGGAAGAAAAGATCGCGCGCGGTCTGTGGCCCGTTTGTTGTGATTCTGCTCCGACATACGTCTGGTGTTCGATTGGAGAAACTACCGATCAGAGCAGCCGGTCGTTAGAATTCTCCTCCACACAGAGGTGACCTAGCTAGTGTCGAAAATCCCGCCACTGTCTGGTTACGAACCCTAGGGACTTGAACACACCAACTGCCGCCCTGAGCCACCTAGGCGTTGTGTCGAAGGCGGGAGGGCGGCGCACCCCGCGCGGGGCGAGGGAAGAGGTGAGGATAGGACAAGGAAGAGTAAGAAAAGATCACGCGCAGTCTATGGCCCGTTTGTTGTGGTTCTGCTCCGACATTCGTCTGGTGTTCGATTGGAGAAACTACCGATCAGACCAGCCGGCCGCTAGAATTCTGCTCCACACAGAGGTGACCTAGCTAGTGTCGAAAATCCTGTCACTGTCAGGACACGAACCCTAGGGACTTGAACTCACAACTGCCGCCCTGAGCCCCCTAGGCGCTGTGTCGAAGGCGGGGGGGGCGGCGCACCCCGCGCGGGCCGAGGGGGCGGGGCGCATTACGCGCTAACCACAGTGTTCAGGAGGCGGCGCGCCGCGTCGTAATCGGGGTATTACGGGGGCTCAGGCACTTCATTAGCGGCGCCGCGCACCTGCGCCAAGGCGGCCCGTGCGCGACCGGGGCATTCGCGGCTGGCTCGAGTCGGTGGCGTAGTTGAAGATAGTGTCTCCCGGGACAACACCCTCCACCTAAATTACAAAGAGGTGAAAATTTTGGCGAGATCCGGCGCCAACCAACCGTCGGCTAATGGGGTTCCCCCTAACCAACACTTTCCTACGTGTTAGTGTAAGTGTGTGTGTGTAAGGGGTGAGGATTGGACAATGGTGACGCCCTCCTCTTAAATTAAATATAAAAATATCTATATCTGAATAGTTTATACATTATTTAATACAAATACAAGTATATTTGCACGATATTAAAGAGCATTTGTAGATTATTTTAGCAAGATTAAAGATAAGATGAGATTAGTAATCGCCGAAATCGAGACTCTTGGACCACTGAAGAGTTGGGGCTCACTGCTTATAATTTCGCGTTTTACTTTACATTATTTGTTTTGCTTCTTAGTATATATGATTTACTTGTACAACCATTAAAATAATATGTTTATGTATATGTATATATACAATTTTTAAAGAAATAATTAAAAATATATAATTTGAACTATACAATTTTATAATTGATGTCACCCCTAAAATGATGTCATCCGGGGCGCACCGACCCCCCCCCCCCAGAGGCGAGCCTAGTTACGCCACTGGCTCGAGTCCCTATCCTCCGCTTAGAACACAAGGCGATTTGACAGCAATCATCTGGAACACGGTTATCCAACCAGGAGTTTCGATACGACTCAGTTCTTTTAAAGATTGGTTGGTTGGTTGGTTGTTAATGATTCCGGGCGCGTCAACTGCTTTAGTCATTAGTCCCGTTAGTGTAGTGCATGTTTTTCTCTTGGGAGATGGCGGTGATCTTCCCCCGCTGGATGGCAAGATCCGGCGCCGACCTACCGTCAGCTAGCAGGGTTGCCCCCTAACCAGGTATCTCACACCAAAAGGGCACTGCCCCAGCCGGGGCAAGCTCAAAGCTCCCGACCGGTCTCCCGGAATGTGTGGTAGTGTAATACATGTTAGTGTAAGTGTGTGAGTGTGTAAGGGGTGTAGGACAAGTGTGTGTAGGGGTGTAGAAGTAGTGTAGGACCAGAAGAAGGAAAGATCGCGCGCGGTTTGTGACCCGTTTGTTAGGGTACTGCTTCAGCTTTCGCCTGCTGTTGATCAAAGAAACCACGGAAAACTACCGATCAGAGCAGCCAGACGCTAGAATTCTCCTCCAGACAGCGATTGAATTCGACACAGCTGAAAAGCTAGTATCGGAAATCCTGCTGCCGTCGGGACTCGAACCTAGGCCCTCCCGGTCAGAGGCATTGCAGTAATATCAGTTGATGCACTGAGCCATCGCTCCTGGTGTGTTTTTTAAAATTATTTTTAATTGAAGCTCGACGCAAGAATTCTCCTTTAAGCGGTTGCTGACTTTCACACTGCTCTCTAGCTAACTCAGCCATCGTCTGGACTCAAACCCCAGGACTTCTTGGAAACTGACACTGCAATGGCAACAGTTATTGCCCTGTACTATCTCATCTGTTGAGAATGGTATCAGACTTTGATCAGGTCATCTGTGTAGACATAACAGATTGAACGAGCTGCAAGAGTGGCTTTGAAGTTTCGTCGAGTCGCTTCGGAGTTCGACCTGTTCTGAGTACATATTGCATGAGTGACGTTTGCGTTAATGTAAAATGTGCTTGATGCCCAATTTTCCATAGAAAATGACTTGTGGTCAGCTTATGATATATAATAAATAATTAATACATTGCTATCATAGCTTCGTGTCCTCAGGAGCAAGACTTTTAAAATTCATTTTGCGATCATTTGACCACAAATATTACACTTCTTAAACCAAAAAAATTCTCTATTTCTGCGAGAACATTGCAAACATTGGTTCAATTTGTTTTAAGGAATGGTGAATACACTTGGTAGCACGAGAGAAACATTGTCTCCTCTCGAATAATACTTTCTAATAGCGCAATGAATTTTAATTTTTGAGTGATTAACATTGTTGATGTAGTGTGTATTGTTTTTGCTAAACTATGTGGTAAAACTTGCATTATTCGGGCATTCTTAATCAAATCAGAAACGACGGCAAGTAGACAGAAGATTGGACGGACGGTAAACGGACAGATAAGACAGATATTCACACAGATAGACAGATAGATAGACTGATAGATTGACAGATAGTTATTCACACAGACGGATTGACAGACTGATATTCACACGGACGGATTGACAGACAGATGGACAGATAGACACACAGACTGACAGACAGTTACACAGACAGTCACACAGACAGTCAGTCAGTCAGTCAGACAGACAGACAGACAGACAGATAGTCACACAGACAGACAGACAGTCACACAGACAGTCAGTCACACAGTCAGATAGACAGTCACACAGTCAGATAGACAGTCACACAGTCAGATAGACAGTCACATAGATATACAGATAGATAGACAGATAGAGAGATAGACAGACAGACTGATAGACAGACAAATAGACATGATAGATAGATAGGTAGATAGATAGATGTACAGATAGATAGACATTCAAATAGATAGACAAACAAATAGATAGCGTAGCGAAATTTGCGTGGTCAGTCGGAAGAGCAGGCCTCATGGCCTGAGTCTCGCCACGTAAAATAAGGCCAATTCAATTCAATTCAATAGATATACAGATAGACAGATAGACGGACAGACAGACAAACAGAAGATAGATAGATAGATAGATAGATAGATAGATAGATAGATAAATTAATAGATAGACAGATAGACAGACAGATAGACAGACAGATAGACAGACAGATAGACAGACAGATAGACAGACAGACACAGATAGACAAATAGACAGACAGACAGATAGTTGCACAGACGGACAGACGGGTGGACAGAAGAAGTAATTAATTGTCAGTGACGTTGTATTGCGCTGATGCCAATTTTTTCAGTATTATTTTGAAAGCGTGTGTTAGAGAACTGGGACATAGTTTTTGTTTATTCGCATTGAAGCTGTGCTTCTATTGCTGTGTATTCTAAGAATACATTGTAAATTCTTTATCAAAACAGAACAAAATTATTTCTAATTTCAATTCGAAAGACGAATTCAAGACTGTAGTGACACACTATTAATACAAGTTGATTGTGTTTTCTAATTCGTGAAATTCACCACTTTAATGGATGACACGTGTCGAGCAACATTACAATTCGAATGCTCGCTGGAGTATTACTAACGATTAGGCAGAGGTGACAATGGCATGCACTTAAAAAAGAGTGGTTGTTGAGTAATAATTAATGACATTCAAAGGAGAAAAAGTTAACGTGCGTCGCGCATTCCCATGACTTTTTATTAACTTCGCATGTCTTTTACACATAATACATTCACGTCTAGATGTAATTATGATCGATTTCTAACTTATCTTATAAAGCATCGTAAACGTGAAGCAAAAATACTACATATTATCATTCTGAAATAGCAACACTTCACATGAAGTAACTGAATGTAAAATAACCAACCACGTGTGGGAGGTAATATTAATTTTCAGTAGATGTTCCAATTTTATTCGAAGTAATATTCTTCATCAACTGATTCTGTTACAGAATATACTCCTCTTCTATGTTGTTCAGATAACGTTCTGTTTGCTCTCGTGATACTTGTTTCTTATTTTGATTTTAATAATGGTCAAATTAGCTTGAGAAATCTTTATATTTTCAAAAAATAATTAATGTAAATTTACTACAGCACATTTTAGTGCATTATTTCCTATTGTAACTACGCTATCTTTTATTCTTGGTCACTCGAAAGTATTCTTGCCAAATTTCAGAGCAATCACTCCAGTAGTACAAGGGTTCTGGTTTCACACTCGAAAGTAAACTATTTCACCTTTATGTCATAGATTTTAATAGATTGATTAGGAATAGTGGATTAATGGTCTCTGTTCTCAAAATATATTTCTTTCTGACATTTCAGAATTCAGAATGACTATTCATTTGGGTTGGAGTTATCTTGGTGCAGTTTTCTATACCTTCCCTCTTATATTTAAAATATGAAAGACAAATATCTATTTTAAAGAGTTATTAAACAAATATTCACCCGTATGATCGTCAATTTTAAACTTTTATAGTACTTTTCTGGGTGTTATTACTTTTTCTCTCTGTTCCAATATAGTACTGAAATTACCTGAACGATACGATCTCAAATTTTGGATCCTAAAATCCATTTTTAAGGTTTGTTACAACTATAACTGCCCACATATATCGAGAATTAATTTCTGATAGTGCTGTTTCAAAGACGGTCAAGACTGGTGCAGATGACAAGGAGATTTTGTTCTCGAAAATTGGAGTTTCTAAATGTAGAGATGTATGCGTCACGTATATCTCGGACAGATTAGAAGCTTTTGAGCTGAAACAAAAAAGCATCAGGAGCAAAATATTGTTGTGCAGTTTCGGAGATCAAGATATTTTAATTTTTGAGTGTTGTTTCAATGAATCTCTGTTACCTTTTTACTCATTTCTGGGAAACGGCTGAATATTTTTCTTTAAATGTTTTGCTCGACTAGAAAGACTTGAATTGATACAAATGATGTAGTTGCGATTTTCATTAAAACATATGAAAATTGGAAATTTCAAATTTATTTTCGAACCTGTCCTCTGTCTTCAATATTAAAATCAGAAATATCTTTCCCAGTGGAATTTATTCCTCAATTATAGATCTTACAAATGATGTCATGGACTTAAAGAAATGAGTAAGCCTATTTGTTTAGTAATAACTTGTGACACTTGGGGCCCCTACACATGAGGATTGCATTGACGCGCGTTAAGTAACGCGCGTCGTAGGTTAACACTATCTTATGCGGAACGGCGCACGAGCCGTTTGCCATTCCGCATAAGACACAATGTTAATTTACGACGCGCATTACTTATCGCGTGTCAAACGCACGTCAACATAACGCTCGTGTGACACACACCTAGATGTCTCGGTATGCCGCGCAATTTCATTGATTTTGGAAAACCTCATAAACTTTTTTTTTCAAAACAAAATTTATTTTCACATGAAAGAGCGTTTCTTAAACAACTTTTCTAGATAGTTGCCACCATTATTCAAACATTTGAAATAGAGGAAATTCAACTTTCGTGTGTCCTATTCGTAGAAATGTTAGTTAGTGAAGAGAACCACTTCTGAACAGCGGTTTTGCGATATACGCTGCCGCGATTTGTGAAAAAACTCATCACAAACCATTCTTATTGAGAACCTTCTGTTTTCACGAATTTTTTCATTCACTTTTTCAACCAACCCATCATTGACAACAAAGACTGCCCACTCCGTCCTTCGTCATGAAAATTGGTTCGTCCTTCATTGAATTGTCAAACCCACTTTCTCATCAAATCACCTCTCATTTCATTTTTACCATAAATCGCTAAACGATGGCGGTGAATATTAGCTAGCTTTACATTCTTTGCGTTCGAAAACGGTGTTCAGAAGTGGCTGTCTTCATAGGCGGATTCGTTTTATGAAGAGAGTATAGAAAAGTTGGTTTCTCCCTGTGACAAATATCTGGACAATGATGACAACTATGTAGAAAGAAAATTAAGAAATGCTGTTTCACGTAAAAATTTTGTTTTGAAAAATGTTTTTATGAGATTTTTCCAAAACGGTACTTACTTTAAAAACACGCCTCGTATAACGGCTGCAGCATGTACATGTGTGTATAGCACTTAAGCGTGAACACGATGCTGAAAGAGAGTACATTGGTATAGAATCGATCATTTTTTCGATCATAAAAAAAATTAATAAATATGCTGTTCAAAATGAAGGGCACAAGGAGTTTGGATCTATTACAAACAGCCATCAATTCCCTTCAGGATGATCTTAATCTATTCACAGACTGGGCGAATCTGTGGAATATCAAAATAAACCAGAGTAAAATACAATCAAAAATATTTTCACTGCGACAATTAAACCTCACACACAATGGAAAATATATAATATTCTTATCAAATGGGTGAATATTTACCAACCTGTTAAATATTTTGGTGTACTTCTTGATACTAAACTCAAATTGAATAAACAGCAAAAATGGTACAACTTTATCCACTAATCAATAAATATCTAAATTTAGATACAGAAAAATTAACTTATATTTCTATTAAATGACCAACGCTTACTTAGGCCTGTGAAATTTGGAGAAATACTGTCAAAACTAACCTGAATAATTTAAAATTACTCAAAATAAAAATATTACGAAAATTATTAAAAGCTCCATGGTTCATTTCAAATACATGATAAATTACAAATCCTAAATCAAGCGTAAAATTTTTTCGATCTTCTTCCATCTGCAGCTTGTGCCAAAGATTTCAGTCTGAATCAAACCGGAGAGTTAGGTCTTCGAATAAAATCAACATTTCGAAGAGACTGGTTTCATTCCCCATAATTGAATATTTCGAAAAGAAATTAAATTTATAATTATTTATACCAAAACTTCGAAAATAATCTACTGTTATCTGTCTTTATAATAGTCTATTAAAACTAAATTTCTTAGTTATCCGATGGGAACCTGCCGTTAGATTAATAACCAAATGTTACTGAACTGTCAAAAATTAACTTCTCTGAAAAATATGTGTTGTTGAACAGATGGAAAATAAATTTTTAAAAAAGGAAGACGCTGAAAAAGTTATGAATTTTTGCCATTTTCGAAAATTCAGGGTACTCAACGAACATGAGATCTATACAATTATCTTAAACGACCTCTACACTATCCAACCACAAAATTTATTAAAAAACGATGGAGCCCTTTGTTTTGAAAATTTGGAAAATATCCCAGGGGCTTCATATAAAGTACCCCCAAAATTTAAATATCGGTTTCAAATTCAAGGGACCACGACATCAGCCAGATCGTTTGGGAATATCAATTTTGGAGAAAATCGGCGGAACGGTTTAGCCGCTAGTGTTGTTCACAGACGAACAAACGGACAGACAGATAGACGATTTGCTGTCATTCATTTTTGGTATCAAGGAGCACAAAAATAGATTCTGGTTACATAACTTGTTAGAGGATTTTTCTCTAAATTTAGCAACTGGATTTATCCACTTTTTCGATACCAGGGCCCTGTAATAAGTTTTTCTATCAAAATTCACCGTTTTTTCACGCAACATTACATCACTTTCTCTCTACTCTGTAGGGAGAAAGTAAAAGTTGAAATTGCCAAGTGGATGGAAGCATGGATGAAATAGGATCTTACTGAATTTCTTGTGTAGAATTCACATAATAAGGCAAAACGTTTATATCATAAAATATTTTTCAGTTTATTTGTCTTTAATAAGAAATAAAAGATTGTTTTGGTAAACTGGAAATATTAAATTTGTAGGTTGCTAAAATTGCGAATGGACGCACTTTTTGTAATGGCTCAATTTTGGCAATTAAGCTGTATGAGGTTATTTTGTTGTTAGTTTTTCGTTCTTTTTTCGGTGTTCCGCTAGAGCATGAAATGAAGAAATCATCTCGTAGCTCGTTTGATCATTTTGCTGATAAGTTTTCTCATTATGTGAATAGTTTATTGTGAAGTCGGCGAGCTGCTCAATAAAATAATCTGACAATTGTAACTGTATCTATTACTTTGGATGTCACGTCGGTGATGAAGTCAACAAGTGAATATCGCTTGTAACTATGTTCCAATGTTTTGGGGAGAATCTACAAATAAGACAGTAAACTATTATTTGTCTCACAAAAATTGAAGCTCCTTCCAAGACGAAAGTTGGGTAAATTATACAAATATGCCATCAGTTCTTCGTTAGACTCAGTATGATGGAAAATGACTAATTCCATTTCCTTCTCTTGAATAGAACATCAATTTAATTGATATTGCGAACTCCGGTAATGAAAATACAATAGTATAAGCAACGAATACATTTATCTGGAAACAAATGACGGGATTTGTGGTGGGGATCTGTGTTATGGAAGGGATTTGTGTTTTGGAGAAAAATGCTAGTGCCAACTCTGAGAAAATAAAATGTTGTCTCAACATCTTAGTAAGAAAAATGTTTTGTGTTCTTGAAATAATATCAATACTTACGTGATAGAATCTACGACTAACTCAAATGAATGACGTTTTTCATGAGCACTTTGTTATTTATTTTTTTGTTTTGAATTTCCTATTAAAATTGAGTTTCATTATAATTTTCTAAATAACTTCGTACGAAATCATCTCAGAAATCACACTTATATTTGTTATAACGGAAACCTTATGTGATGTTGTTTTTGAGCTCATATCTGAAATCATCGACCCCAAATTAGTAAAACTCCTTTAATGTTTCCGAAAAGAGATACGATGTGAATCTCTGTGATATTATTTGAAAATTACGAATTTTATGCGTTAAAAATTGGCAATTTTAGGACATATGAGGGATTTTGATGCTTATACTAACAATTTCCTATTTGGCGTTTGACTCTAACACACACTCATTCCTAAATTGCTCTAAACAACTTCACATGCTCAGTTGCAAGGATCAATAGATTTCAATTGTTTTGTAAATTCGAATTTTTCCATTTTGAATTTGATGAAAGTAGATCGGAAAAATTTTAACTTAGCTAAAATAAATAGATAATATTATACATGTAGCACAAAAGTTATTATTTTAGAAAGATTCCTTCAATGGAAAAAAATAAAAGCAGGAAGAGTTTGCATAATAAGTGAAAAAGCGCAGAAATAGCAAATCATGAAAATAATGAACTTCATATGCGTTGGGTATGGAAGAAATTGTTATTTAATCAAACAAATAACACAAACTTACAATTTTAAAGTTCGAAATAAGATGATCCCAATTCACATTAGTAAAAAAGAGCATTTCTGAGGGCAGTAATATATTATAATGCTGTGTTATAATTGGTCTCACAAATAAAGAAAAACAATGACAGGTTTGGAATATGACAAAAATTGATTCAGCAGTAAAGGTAAGGCGATGCGACAAAATTATGGAAACAAATAATGTTTTGTTTTAACAAAGTACTACGAAACTCACATTTTAAAATTGATTTTCGCAGATTATTTTTGAGTAGCTGCATAGTAATTTAAGGAGTAACTTGAAAAGTTCTTCTAGTCTGCTATATGCCCTTTAAAATTAATTCTCTTAGTTTTTAGGAAACGCTATTGAGGTCGGAGAGAGGAAGAGATAGTGGCACTTCTTACAACAGTTGACATTCCTTTCCGCTAGGCTGTCACCGATCTCCTACTTAATTCTATTCCCTCTCGAAATCAGTGACAGGAAGAAACTGGAATTGCTGATTCACTTTAATTCAATGTTTTTCATTATAGTTATCAAGGAAGTGAGTGTTGCTTGTAGACATTAAACTTCAAGACGCAGTCAACGCTTCCAATCGTCACGTTGAGATTTTTTAAGTGAACAAAAAGAAAGGCGAGCTTTCATTTTTGAGCTATTTTTCATTGGTGGAGACCAGTTGAGAACAACTCCCAGCGAAACGTTCGCAAGCGGCCTGTAAGGGTATTTTCTGCGACCTACGGTTTTCAAACGCGGAATGACACTTCGGAAAGTTTAAAACGCAGATATTTAGGTAATAATTATTTTTAATTATCCAGATTTTTGTCGTCTACAGAAAAGGAATCGTGACACTTTTCAATACATGTAGTTGTATAGCAATATCAGTAATTCCCAAATTATTTAATAATGATGTAGGAAAACATTTTCACAATTGGAAAAATTTCGAAATGGAAACAGAAACTAAGCATTTTGCGTTTAGTAATCAATATTGAAACCTAAACCCAAATATTTTATTAACCACAATCGAGAAGTTATTTAAGAAGGTTTGATGTCTTGTTTAAAACATATTTTTAATCTTTCATCCTTCAGGAATATGAATCTCCTGAATAATATTTTTACAAGTTTGTTTACATTGTACATTGCGACAAGTAGAACTCAATGAGGAATACTATTTCCTAAAATGTCTCTGTAGGATTTAATTGTTCTCAAACTAAATATTCCATTTATGTATATTTTCTACATATATTTCATATATTTCCACATTATCATACCAGCCATGATTGGGTGCCAAGTTTTTGTACTATTAAAATAAACTCCTTGCTATTGTAACCATTGAACTGAATATATAAATAATGTAAAATCGAATACGTAAAATACTGAAAAGTCACTGAGAACTTTGGGTTGATACTACTGTATATTCAGCGTATTTTCAGACACAAACAAATATACGGTTCAAATAGTCTACCAGAGAAAATTAGGCGCATTAAACAATATACTTCACAATTTTTGAAGAAGCATTTTCCTACATTCTCTTAGGAAAAAATCAAAACCTCCAATACTCAAAATATGTCTCAGGCATTGTCGACGTCTCTACTCGAAAATACTGATTTCCTGCTTAATTTAGAATGAAATGAAAATTAGCGGATGTGAGCGTGCATAAATAATGAGACAAAAAATGAGGTAATTTCTTTTCTGAGAATGCAAAGGGATATTTATTTTGTATTATCTCTTCTCTACTTTTGTAATCCAGATTCATTTATAATCCCTTTGCGCGAATCCGAAATTTTCGCATTAGGAAATTACTGTTATTACCTCTTAAAAGAGAGATTAAGATTTATAAGATAACCAAGTTTTTCTACAAAAACCGTCAACATTAATCACAATCAAGCAAGACTCTGGGATTATGTCTTCAAGGCAAGTCAATGACTTTTTCATTGAACTCATTCACATGAAATATTCCAAACTCAAATAATTCCTTCACATTTTCTGCTTACAAGAATATTTGCAAGTACTCCTCGTCAGGTTAAAAGGAAATTGGAAGGCATGGGGACACATCGGTATACTCAGCACATGATGAGAGACGGGACAAGTAATGAAACAATTGCTTCCAAATTTGTCAGCATTGTTTCTTCTAAAATAAAAAATAAAGTACTTCATAAATAAGTGCATGGCCCACCTGTGTTACGTAGTACGTCATCTACAAACATTTAGAGTATAATTAGAACATTTAGAGTCGTAACTAAATTGAACAGTCTGACGCCAGATTCTCCTGCCACAATCCAGCGAATAAATGAAAAGATTCCTAACCACTATATAAAGATTCCTATTCAATACCACTTTCCATCAAACGAACGAGAAGCCTCCAAAACGACAGAGAAATGTACCTGCCACCTTCCAGCAAACGAACGAGAAGCTTCCAAACCAAGAGCGAAACCACCTATCACTTTCCAGCAAACGAACGAGAAGCTTCCAAACCGAGAGCGAAATGCACCTGCCACTTTCCAGCAAACGTACGAGAAAATTCCAAACCGAGAGGGAAATGCACCTGCCACCTTCCAGCAAACGTACGAGAAAATTCCAAACCGAGAGCGAAATCCACCTGCCACGTTCCAGCAAACGTACGAGAAAATTCCAAACCGAGAGAGAAATGCACCTGCCACTTTCCAGCAAACGTACGAGAAAATTCCAAACCGAGAGCGACATGCACCTGCTAATTTCCAGCAAACGTACGAGAAAATTCCAAACCGAGAGGGAAATGCACCTGCCACCTTCCAGCAAACGTACGAGAAAATTCCAAACCGAGAGCGACATGCACCTGCTAATTTCCAGCAAACGAACGAGAAAATTCCAAACCGAGAGCGAAACCACCTATCACTTTCCAGTAAACGAACGAGAAGTTTCCAAACCGAGAGCGAAATGCACCTGCCACTTTCCAGCAAACGTACTGGAAAATTCCAAACCGAGAGCGAAACCACCTATCACTTTCCAGTAAACGAACGAGAAGTTTCCAAACCGAGAGCGAAATGCACCTGCCACTTTCCAGCAAACGTACTGGAAAATTCCAAACCGAGAGCGAAATGCACCTGCTAATTTCCAGCAAACGAACGAGAAGATTCCAAACCGAGAGCGACGCAACACCCCGTTCGCATCGCTTACGGAGGCTGCGCTGTGGCAACGCGACTCAACACCGCCGCTGCCTCCACCGTCTTCGTCTCCTCCGTCTCCTCCTCTTCCTTCTCCTTCTCCTCCTCGTCGACGTCGTCGTCGGAGGCTGCGTGAAGGGGCGGGGGCACCACGGGGCGGTGGCACATTACGCATGCGGCGGGGCGGCGGCGGCGGCACGTACATACGTAAGTACGCTGGCTCTCGCGGGCCAGCCGATATCAGAGCGCCAATCGGAGAGCGGGCAGCACCGGAGCGCCTCCTCCGGCGAGCATGTCGCCAGCGCCGGCGTTCCCTATTGGCCGGCGGCGCGCCGATTTCTCCCGGACAATTTCTTCTTATTTCTGTCCCAAGTAAAAGTTATTGACGGAGCGGTTATTTATTTTATTTGGACGGCGCAGCGGCGGCGGAGGCGGCGGCGGCGGAGGCGGCGGTCGGCGTGAGCTGGCGCGCTCCTTCTCCCCGCCCCTCCCTGCCCTCCTCCTCCACGCCCCGCCACCGCGCCGCCACCGGCGCGAGACCCGCCTACTGATTCGTCATCATCGGAAAACGATCGGCGTCGCGAGATGCAGCCCGAAAGCCTGCCTGTTTCATCCAAGGGTGGGCAACCTTTTGGAGGACGTGCACATGTGATAGACACGCCTTTCGTTGAGGCTGATCTAACAACAATTCAAACGCCATGAAGTTTATTCGTGGAACCTGAATACGACCATGTTATTTCGTATTCTATCAAGTTTTATATGTTTCCATTTGATCAGGATTATGACCAGATTAATGATTAATTCCCGCTGTTGATAATTGAGGAAATATCTTTTAGGCAGAAAGCTACCTTACTTGGAAAATAATTGTTTTAGAAAAAGAAAAAGCTCACAATTTGAGGCATGAAGTTAATATTGCCTACAATTCACCCTATTATTTTCGATATGACAAATGCTCGTGAATTTATTTAATGGAAGTTAAAATTAAAATTAATATTTCTTCTTGATTGTCAATATATGTTTACAAATAAAAGTATCCTAAGTTTTTTATGACAATCATTTATTACAACAATTGCACAACGTTTCGTAACTCGTTTTGTTACATCATCAGGTGCTGAACTAATGGGACACAGAAACTGTTATTCTACCTATCAATTAGTGTAATTACTAGAATAGTTCACAAACACTACAATTGTCACAAAAGTATAAGTCTATTGAGTACTCAATAGACTCAAACGTTGTGCAATTGTTGAAATAAATGATTGTCATAAAAAACTTTGGATACTTTAATTTGTAAAATTAAAATTCTGTAAGCTGATTTTTGAAACAACAATTAAACTTGTTGACTTGCTGCGCCTTGAACGGCCCGCGGAGCTTGATTTGAGCAGCCCTGAGTGGGCCCTACTCGTTCTGTTCCAAGGGCGCGTGTCCGAGACCATTGTGTCGGTGACGCCCTCTACATTTAATTACCGACTGACGAGTGTGGAATCGATGAATCGCCCTAATCGATTCAGTGATTGATAAGAATCGTCTGCATCCACGGGTCAGCAGCGGTCGTGACTGTTAGGTAGTTTCTTTCAATGGCAGTGTGAAGAGGTTTTACAATGGAACGTTAACGGCTCTGGTGAGTTGTTTAGGTCTCCTTGGGATCATGAATGAAGGGTCAGACGTCCGAAATGTTTGCAAGGGCTGTTGAATAAATTCAAATGCGGGTGTTTTTTGCTTGTTATGTTCACAACAAGAGAAAAGATATAAAACTGGAGACTGAATTACTTGAATTGTTCTTACGTCATTCAGACTTCTTAGTTGTTTTTGAACATCGGAGGACATTCATGAGAAAATGTTTTCTTACATAAATACACTTCTTAATGTTTCGATTAAATACTTAGAAATAATATTTTTAATGAAGATACCTTCTTTTGAGTTATTACGTTTCCAAAATATGTAAGGAGAAGGAGATTGAAAAGGAGATTTCTAGGAACAAGAAAGAATAAAGACGATTTTAGTATTAATAATAATAGTATTCAAATAACAATAATAATAACAATAAAATTTTGTTAGATAATGACACGCACATGAGAATTTACGAGCATTTTGAGTGATCAAATAGGAAAACATATAAAACAGAAATGGAACATATTGCAATTGTTCTGGTGAATAAGAAGATGCTAATATGATACTAAGAATACGTTAACGATCGCATTGTTACAATTTAAATCAATGTTTCCACTTGTGAAGCATTAAAAAATAAACCTAATATGTGTAAGTGCTCACATTTTTATACTAAATATACTTGTTTACTCTAAGAAATTTCTCATACTCAAAGAAAAGAAACATCAAGGAGTGTGTCAACGTTATACATTTGGTCCCTTTGCCTCTAATGTATATATTTTTAAGTCTAAGTAAGTATTTTGTCGCAAGCTGTGCAAATTTCCTACGCCGTAGATGGAATTCCCAGGAATATATTGCACTGCAATTTTCTTTAGAAATTTCTAGTCATGAATATTCTTTACCCAACCGGATCATCTTTCGTAGTTTAATTAAATTTTTTAAAAAAAAATCGTTATTGTTCCAAGGAGTTTCTATTATAATGAATAATTATCAATTTTTAGTATTTTTAGTTGTTCTCAGAGCTGCTAAACTTAATTTTCTTGGATATATTTAATAACTTAATTGTATAATATAAGTTACGGTGAATGATCACAGTGTAACACTTTATTTTATCAGACATCCATGTGCTATCCACAAGCATTCTACTGAAGACCAGATATTCTATTGAAAGAAAATGTGTAACCACGCGTAATATCCTATGCTAAAGAATCATACAACACGCTAAAATCGTATTCTGTTAAATTATAATAAAAATGCACAATCCTTCACATATTGTTGTATTTAAAACACAAATTTTTGCATTCTCCTCAACCAAATTTTGTGATTTTTACTTGAAATGAAAGGTAGTGTTCTCGAGAATTGTTTTTGCTTGCTTTTTATTAACAGGTTTTATTGCATAAATACTTAATAATAATAATAATAATAATAATAATAATAATAATAATAATAATAATAATAATAATAATAATAATAATAATAATAATAATAATAATAATAATAATAATATTTAAATTAATATAATGAACCCTTACCTGTCGTCTTTTCTTCTGCCGACATTGCGAATGCTAGGTTAAATAAGCGAAGTAAATCTATCAAGTTTTTTGTTTCGTTGTTTTTTATTTCCAAGAGTTGATGCTTTTAAATTCATAGATTAGAAAGTAATTAAAAATTTAATGTTAGCATTCGTTTGACGCATGTAACCCTTTATAAATAAATTTTACTGATTATAATAACATATGATGCATTACGCTTTTAAATTGCAGTGGATAGCAGAATTTCCTTCTACAACACACTACGTGTCCAGATCTTGGTAAATATAAAATATTCTATTTACATTTTCAGAAACATGTTTTACTTTGGGCACTGTGAGTAGTGATTGTATTAATCAAGAATTTGTCCCTCCCTCATTTCATTAGTGTTGGAAAAAAAGTACTGAATGACCTGAAACACATTCTGATGTGTTTCGGTTTTCCACATGGTGATATGACGTATTTTCCTGTTATCACTTTTTTACAGTTCTTCCTTTTGGGAGACGTAATTGCAGAATTCAGCTGTGTTTCTTAATTTCAGAGAAATAGTGTCCCATAAAATGAATTCCCACTGTTAAACCACTCGCTTAGGACTAATCAATTTCAGGCAGCAATTAATTCGAAGTTGATTTTCTAGACTGAAGAAGTTGATTTCCAAAACTAGAAACGAAATAGACTTCTATTTCGTTTTAGCTTGAGGAGATGGATCTGGGTGTTATTGACAGTGGATTTATTTTCAAAATTTATTGATGAGAATCAGCAATTCATTTACAAAAAATTTGTTTCAGTCAACATTTCGACACTGTTTTTTCTCATTTTCAACATTCACATACGTTGGAAGCATAAATGTGAGTAATAAAATGTAATGTAGATTAGCCCATGCAGGGTAGCCATCTCAAAAAGAAACAAATTCTAAAAACAGTTTCATTAGGAAACGATATAAAACTAGGACCACCTGTGTGTGTCTATAATTCAATTATGAATGCCTTACTAGATGGAGAAATATTTTCCTCAATTGCTGATTCACAACTATAAACTTTAAAAAAATAAATCGACTGTCAATATTAACTCGTGGAACATTCTCCCCAAATTAATTGGAAGCCAACATTTCGTCTGCTACTATTCCTCCGAGTTGAGCATTGCGACAGTGCGGCAGCCGTTGAAGGTTTTGGGGCTGTAGTCGCAGCGGCGGCGACAGTCGACTGTCGAGTGGGAGGATCCCGTTGCCAGCACTGCGCGCGCCGCCCGATCCCATTGTGTCCTCGGGAGGCTCTCGTTAGCCGCAGAGAATGTGGCCGCCACGCACAAAGGCCCCGATAATCTACAACGCGTGCCGCGGCCCCAGCAACGCGCCCGCCGGGAAGAAGACGTTTCATTCAACGCTTGCGCGGGATCTATCAATGATTGCTGAGCCACCGTTGAGACACTGTGTTACGAATTTTCTTAATCTTATGTTGATTTGATTTGATTTTTTTGTTCCGGGCGCGTCAACTGCTTTGGTCATTAGTCCCGTTAGTGTAGTGCATGTTTTTTTCGTGGGCTATGGCGGTGATCTTCCCCCGCTGGATGGTGGCGCCGACCCTCCGTCGGGTTCCCCCTAACCAGGACTCTCCCACCAACGGGGCACCGCCCCAGCCGGGACAAGCTCTAAGATCCCGACCGGCCTCCCGGAATATGTGGTAGTGTAGTGCATGTTAGTGTAAGTGTGTGTGTAAGGGAGAGGATAGGACAAGGAATGGGAGGGACAGATCGCGCGCGGTTCGTGGCCCGTTTGGTAGGGTACTGCTCCGGCATTCGCCTGGTGCTGATCGGAGAAACCACGGAAAACTACCGATCAGAGCAGCCGGCCGCTAGAATTCTCCTCAGACAGCCACTGAATTCGACCTAGCTGAAAAGCTAGTGTCGAAAATCCTGCCACCGCCCGGACTCGAACCTTGGACCTCTCGGTCAGAGGCGCTTCAATGACATCAGTTGATGCACTGAGCTACCGCTACCGGTTTATTCCTTATGTTCCCGCAACAGCGTATGTATATGAACTATCTATCAATGGGATCTATCAATGATTACTGAGCCACCGTTTAGACACTATGTGACGAATTTTCTGAACCTTATGTTCCCGCAACAGCGTATGCATATGAACTACCTATCAATGAGATCTAGCAATGATTACTGAGCCACCGTTGAAACACTGTGTTAATAACCAAACCACATCTTTCCGAGAGTGATGTACTTCAAAGAATAATACAAAAAGGTGGGTTTTCATTGCAAATTTTGCGACAATATGATCTTTCTTTTTGATATTGTCATTATAGCACAATATTAATCTTATTTTTGGTTTCACAAACTTTTTTAAATGCCTGAATATACGTTTGGGCAATTTATCCCATCACGTTCGTAAAAAAACAGCTGATGTGACAAACATGAAACTCGGTATATAAGAAGCTAAAATACTACATTGAACTGCTAGCTAGCGAACACTTTGTGAAATTTATCGAGTAACCCTAGCGGTGCATTCAAATGCATGAACGGCATATGCCGTCGTACACGCTAGAGTGAGATTCTGTGAAGGACGGCGTATGCCGTCGTATGAGCCTGAGGGGTTAATATCACATGGATACTCAAGAGGTCTCCACTCAGGAGTCTATTCCCTAGCTAACTCAATCCAGCTCTCCTCTCAAACATCCCGCGTCCATGGAAAACGACGATCCATGCCGATTCTTCCCTCAACCGTACTTTTTCACGAGTTACATACACCACCAACACACTTTATAAATTCGTATGGTAAATAGTAATAATAATAATAATAATAATAATAATAATAATAATAATAATAATAATAATAATAATAATAATAATGAATTTATTTATGTGGCGAGACTCGGGCCATCAAGCCCGCTCTTCCACCTAACCACGTAATACATAAATTTATAGAAAAGAATTCAATTCAGAAATACATTTAGTAAATAAAAATAGAATACAACTTACAGATGCCATGCCCCTGGGCTCACAAACACGACAAGAATACAACGTCCCAGCATTTGCCTTAAGCGGCCGGGGAAAACCAGGGAAAACAATGGAAGTGTGTATGCTCTTCAACATTGAACAAAATAATATATTTAGGATGATTTTAAAAACAAACAAACATTACTGACACTGGAAAACTCTAAAGGTGTGCCCGAAATATAAATTCTGAGAGATATTAATTTAGCAATACGTATCAACTGTTAACAAAAAATCTCAAATACATTAATGAATCATAAAAAAAGAATATGTGAATGCACATAACCACCCGGCCAGGACGACGGCTTAGGGCCAATTTTAGATTATAACCTCATGTACTACGGTATAGACGCATTCAGTCAGAGCCATGACAAAGTTAAACAATAATGAAATAGAAGTTACTAGTAGATAACACAAAAAAACTTCTAACACTATAATAGACTTAATTTAGACTAATTATACTTACTAATAGACTAGTAACACATTTCTACGGGGAATATTTGAATAGGATTATCACAATATGAACCTGCGATACTGAAAAAATGCGCAGTGGCTGGACAATGTAATGGAGAGGTTTGTTCTTACTGTTCCTCGACAAGAGGGCCATTCAGATAAATACGTTTATATTTCAGTAGTTGCAAATATTGACAGAGATTACATATAAAGAAAATGACATGTTTGTTAATTGTTATTTTGTGTACAATACTGAATACGAAGTTTTTGAAAGAAATTGTGCTAATGTATAAAGAAATTGGAAGATCATATTTCCAACGAAAATTCGGGGAGCGTTAGGTTTTCTGAATGTGTAATATTCTATTTAGTTTAATATTTTTTAATAAACCTACGTGGAAAATATTTAAATTCTAGTTCATAAAAATCAAAAGAAACGATTTTGGGGTATAACAATCGGATATTTTAAAACATTTTAGAATATCACGTGCTGTGGTGTCAGCGTTTAAATATTTCTACCTACGGTGATTTGGTAACACTGTTAAAATACACTACAGATCTGAAGTTTTTTGGAAAGTCTCCGTTTCAAAAGAATGGTTCCATACATTGTCCTAAATCTTGTTCCTCACTTTTATCAATTACATATGAAGATGTGTTGGTAATCAATAAAGAATACAAAAGTCACACTATTGTCTATTTCATCTTAAATTCGTTTTTGGAAAATTTTGTGAGCTTTAGGACCGCTTTTTCAGTTATTTGAAACTAATACCATACATACACAGGCTGTAACGTTCATAAAATATATTTTAGAGAGCTAAGTATCATTTCCATTTTGAACTTCTAGGGCGAAAACAAGATGTAGTAATTAGAAAAAAATACGCAATATTTCTTTTCAAAAAACGAATAGTTATTTAACAAAATAATACATTGGGATAAAATAAATGTAATTTTCAAATTGTATTAACTCAATTAAGAATGAAATGTTGAAGTGAAGAGAGTTCTATTTACTTACAGACCATTCCTGTGTGTGACCGTAATGGTATTCAAACACCTCATTCCTTCCTCTCTCATTTCGCTGATACGTTGTCCCGTGTCTTGGACACGATTCAAGGTTCAACGTTCGTGCAGCCATTAGCTATGCGTATAAAATAAGTTCCGATTAACATAAAAGAAATATTATCCAGGAGTGTGATGTCTGACTGAGGCGTAGTTCGGTGGCAAAGAGTTTCAACTGTTTCTTTGAGGATAATCTACGATCCATGAAGATCATGCATTTAAATCTCTCAAAACGTCGACCATTTGTTCGTCCTTAATAATTCATACGTAAGCCTACCATTTTCCTTTTACCTCGCTTCGAATCGTGGTATTAGTTCACTTCCTTACGGACGATTTCCAGCCCACTATTTATTTTACAATAGGCAGAAATGTAAACAACCCTCAACAATGTAGAAAAGTGATTTTAATAGGAACATCATATAAGTCAAAATTTCTCATCAAAATTCTCCAGTTTATGGCATTCCTCATGTGATGGGACAACATCGGGGTGGCGCGCGGAGGAGGAGAGGAGCCGAGGAGGGTGGATGGGGGAGGGGGCGGAGGGGGAGGGGAAATTCCCCGCGCTGCTTCGTTAATCAGTGGGCGTGTCGGAACCGGATGATTTATCCTGTCCGCACCGGCAAGGGTGGCAGGACTGGGTGGGGCGACGCGGTCGGCTGGCGGGCGGAGGATGCACCTGTAGCCCCCGCCCCTCCCCGCCCCCCTCCCCCAACCCCCTGCCACGGTTCCCCTCCGCGTTGCCAACGCCAGTTCTTTGCACCTGGGTCCAGATGCCTACGATGGCACTCATGACACACCCTAAAAAGATTTGATCTTGGACGGAAGAAGAAGTTTTGATATGGGATGTGATTTATAAAATATCATCGACAGAAATATTCAAGCACATTGTTTGTAAATACACGACTTTTTGACTATCACTCTGAGACCATTTCTCTTTGATCCGTATTTTAAAGGCCATCCATATTTTAAGGGCTGCAAAGCGTAATAACTAGAATGGCTGTTGGGAAAATATATTTTAAAGATAATTTTATTTATTGGAAAAATTGAATAGTAACTAATATATCCTTAAAAAATTATATTTTGTGCTTCGATTAGTTTGAGTGGCGCACCAAAATGCGTTTCTGTCTAAATTCACTTCAGATGCTGTGCTTGAGATGGTGAAATGTTCAAATGACACGCTGCCAGGGATATGTTCAAACATAACGTAAAGTATATTTGGAGAAGATAACTATGGAGAAATGAGATGAACAACTCAGGGAAAACGTTAACATGTCGGACATTCAGGATAAATTACAGGAAACATGAATATTTCAGACAGACAATAAAAGAAAACTTATGGAACCATTGTTTCTCTCGGCTGTGTGAGTACTTATTTTGCTTTAACATTATGTAGTTGCTTTTGTACCAAAGGAATAAATCATCAATTACTTTGGCAAAAATTAATTGCTAGAAACTTGAAGAGTTAGAATAAACTTTCACCTCAGAAGGTCGTGCGACATATTCTGGTGCAGAAAAGTGCTTTAGAGTGATTATTATTTTATAGCAATGTTACTAGTCTTTGAATTTTCAGTTTTCAACATTTTTTTAGCCAAAAATGTTTTTATACAAACAATCATGACATCTAAAACACAATTGCCTTTTAGAAAAGAATGATAGATAAAATTGCATTTCACTTATTTTTAACCTTAAACATTGCAAAATTAGTGCATGTTTTTCAACAGATACAGTAATTTAACTATACTACTATAGATATGGTAGTTTCAAACATAAATAAGCAATAGTAAAAGTATATTATTTTGTTTTAATAAGTAACTACGCGAAAAACATATTCCATGTGTGAAAATGAATTTATTTTCCAGCGGAAGGCATAAAAACATTACATGCACTTTCTTACACACGCTCCATGAAAACACTATATAAAAGAATTTCCAAATTGCAATTCGAACAACAGTGTGGATTTTGAAATATTTAAGATTTTAAAGCAAGGAAACTGGTGACCAAATAATTCAAATAGTGAATGGAAGCTTGAAGTAATATTTAAAATTTATATTACTCACACTTACACATACCCGCAAGTAATTTAAAAAACACATTTTCCATCTCAAACATTCTATCACCCCCAAATCTGACATTCCGTCTCCGAAGCCCTGAGCCTCTTGTCAGTTCCTTGCCTTGCCTCCAATAACGACAAGCACTTCTCCCCATTAGAAGCCAAGGTGACTCGTTCCACCTCGCAAGTACAAAGTACCTCGTCAGCGGTCGCAATTTCCCTCGTTTGTCTCCACAAAAGCGTCCGCATTTTTTTCAAAACACCTCCGCGTTTATTTTTTTTTCCGTCCCGAGCGGTTGGCAACGCTGGCGGCTACTGCGCGGCGCCGCGTCCCGCCTAGCGTTTGGCTGCGCTTCGCCTCTCCGCCGCAGATTTACGACATGGCCGTCGCGATGTTCGACTGCTCCGCCGTTGATTTATGGAGTCATGGCCTCCCCTACAAGTGTCCGCTTTATTGCGTTTGTGCATTTCGCCTCCGCGCAGTTGGCGGCGCTCGCTCGCTTGTGGCGCTGCAGGCGGCGGTGGGGGAGGTGACGACCGCCAGGGCTTGTGGGTTGGAGAGGAGACAGTGGGCAACGATGTAGGTGACAGCAAAGGGAATTGACCATTGTAGAATTCACGACCGTTAATAAGTTGTGGGATATGGATCACGGGATCGGTCAATTAATTAAACATTAGTTTGCCAACGTTTCGGATTATGTAATTCCTTCATCAGGGCTACAATCAACACAGTCATAAGGAATAAAGACAACTTGTCTGAACAACAACATTAGAAATCACACAATATGTGCCATGAGTCAACATATGTGAAGAAAATTGGCTTACATATATACATATACAGCATATAATTTATTTATTTATTTATTTATTTTTCTTCACATATGTTGATTCATGGCATATATTGTGTGATTTCTAATGTTGTTGAGACAAGTTGTCTTTATTCCTTGTCATTGTGTTTATTGTAGCCCTGATGAAGGAATTACATATTCCGAAACGTTGGCAAACTAATGTTTCATTAATTGACCGATCCCGTGATCCATATCCCATAGCAAAGGGAATGTTCATGAAGTTGGTATTGATGCTCAGTTGGTGGAAATGCAGCAAACGGTGGTAATAGTGCATGCACGAATTTAACGAGCAATGCATCGATGGTGGTAAGTACAAAAGTAAGCAATCCCGCGTTGAAATAATTGACATTTTATTTTTAATTCTCAAAATACACTTACTGTTCAATATCAAGCGCCATCTTTTCATCATCAGGCTACTATTTAACAAAGCAATATACCTTCTCAAGTCCATCGCATCAGCTCATGTCACTGCAGTGTCTCTGACCGGGAGGTCCCAGGGTTCGAGTCCCCACGGTGGCAGGATTTTCGATACTAGCTTCGTAGCTGGGTCGAATTCAGCCGCTGTCTGCAGGAGATTTCTAGCGGTCGGTTGTTCAGATCGATGGTTACTCCGATCAACACCAGGCGAATGCCCGAGCAATACCCTAACAAACGGGCAGGGACCGCGTGCAATCTTTCCTTCCCCTTCCGTATCCTATCCTCAATTCTCAGTTACACACACACCATTACATGCACAACACTACCACACATGTCGGATGACCTGTCTGAGCTTAGAGCTTGTCCGGTCTGGGGAGGTGACTTCGTTGGTGGGTGATGACTGGTTGGGAAAAAAATTCCACAGGCCGGTAGGTCGGCGCCGGATCTCGCCATTCAGCGAGGGAAGTAGACCGCCACCTCCAGCGATTAACCATGCACTACACTTACGGGACTAATGACTTTAGCAGTTCACGCGCCCGGAAACACTAATAAATCAATTAATCTACTGTAGCTGGTACTGTTTAGCGTGATCCGGACGCGAGCGAAAATGACCCTGATGCCTCATTCACAATGCAAACTTAAACGTAACGTAAGCCCTAAACTTATGCAGTAAACATTTCACGTAGAAACGATCATTCACAATAGCAAACGTAAGCTGGAACGTAGGTTTTGCCTGAACCAATCAGAATTCAACATATTGATCGATTCGTTTCTAGCATTTTTATTTTGGACTCTCCTATCGATTTCGCCTTTTGCATCTGCATTATCGAAGGTCACAATTTTGTTTGCCATTTCGAACCAACATTTCGCAACTCGTACCAAAATTCCACAAACTTCTCTGCTCTTCCTTTCGACTATACACACCAATACACACGCATAAACAAGAATCTATCTGGAGTCGACCTTCCTTCTCGCGGATTTCGTTGTGCATTTGTTTTTTTCATGCTGTTCTCTGATTGGTCTTCGGTAGAATTTCGACGTAAACTTAAACGTAGAAGCTTGGAGCTTGCGAGCTCTTAAGTTTACGTCTTACGTCTACGTTTACGTCAAGGCATTGTGAATGATCTCGCTATATAACCCATTTCTAGGTTTTGCGGCTACGTTACGGTTACGTTGAAGTTTGCATTGTGAATGAGGCCTGAGTCTGGAGTTGAAAGAGCGTTAGAATCGCGAAGCTTTTGACACTGGCAGCCAGGTCTGGGGATCGCTAGAGACAGCGCGGGCGGGGGCGGGGGCGGCGTGCAGGGAGGGCTGAGGCAGAGGTGAGGGTGGGGGCGTGGGTGGCTGCCGGAGCCAGTTTCGGCGACCGCGCGTCTGTAGTCGCCCGATGGAATGCGTCCGCTGGTTGGCGCGAGGGAGTGGGCCCCCCGTCTTGGCCACCTGCGAGGCTCTCCAGTGCTCCAGCGAATTTTTTGCCAAAACCTCCACCCAAACGATGGAATCCCCGGGAATGTAGTTTTGTGATTTCTCGCCTGTGACATCCATTTTACTTTCTCGCAACGGAGTAGAGAGAAAGTTATGTAGTACTGCGCGAAAAAACGGCGAATTTTTGGCAGAAAAACTCTTTATTTCAGAGTCCTGATAACGAAAAAATGGATAAATTCTGCTGCAAAATTTATAAAAAAAATCCTCTAGCACGTGGTGTAGCCAGAATTCATGGTTTGTGGGTCCTTGATACCGAAAAATGGAATGACGCCAAAAACGTCCGCCCGTCCGCCCCTCTGTGAACAACGCTAGCGGTTAAACCGTTCAGCCGATATTCTCAAAAATTGATATTCCGCAATCGATCTAGCTGATATCGCTGCCCCTTGAATTTGAAACCGATATTTTAATTCTGAAGGGTTCTTTACATAGAACCCTTGGGACAGTTTCCAAATTTTGAAAGAAATGATTCCATCGTTTTTGATTAAATTTTGTTGTTAGGTAGTGTGAAGGACGTTTAAGAGGCAGGTCTCATGTTCATTAAAAACCCTGATGTTTCGAAAATTGCATAAGTTCAACATTTTTTCCGAGTCTTCCTACAAGTAAAATATTAAAGATGGAAAAAATATTTTTCGAGATAAATTTGAGATAAACGCATTATAACATTTTCCGCCCAGGGTGAACTCAACAACATATTTCAATGTGAAAAGTATTTTCTGGGAGAGGCAAACTCCACTTGATATCACTTTGCTCTAGAGCTTCACTCGTGATGTATACTGACAATGATGTTACGGAATGTTGATATTACGGATGATGTTACGGAATGTATACGGACAAAAAAGTTACGGAATGTTGAGTTCGCCCTTACTCAGAACGCTATAATATTTATTTTTTATTATTATAACTTATTTTGTTTTCAAATGTATTTAAATTATGTAATTTATACCAAATTTTGTCGAAATAGGCAAATTTTAGCCACACAATTCATGGAAAATTAGGAGAAAATTTCCTTACAGGTAGAATTAGATGTTCAATAAATGTATCTGAAGTAATCTTTATTAACAGAAGAATCAATTATGAATATTTACTTTAAATAATATTAATTTATCTTCAGATGCACGATAAGATGGAACAAGATTAATGTCTAGACCTCTTATCAGAATTATTGGGACAGATACTGAAACAAATCCTAACTCTTCGATGTTCATTCCGCTTGTAAGTATAAGTACTTCGTTTATTACAGACATGCATCATATTAATAACGAAATAAAAGTCTCTCTTTAAGTCATAACATACGAAGGAAATTAAAGTAAATTACTCTCAAGAATCCGACATGTTCGTAATCATCCTTGAACTCTTTTCTGTGCTCTGTTCCCACGTCAGCAACATCTGCTGTCCGTTGAGTCATTTCCGATTGAGATACTCCTTATTAGAAAGTAATAAATCTCGACCTGACAAATTCGTTTTCCTCCACCCAAGTGCTCAGGAAGGAAATAGCTGCCGCTTCACCCCGTCATTAGAGAGAGATATTGTCCAATCACTAGAGAAGTAATATTCGGAAGGGGGTTTAAATTCTGACAAACGGACTCCACTTGACAGAGAAAGAAATGAGTAGTCCTACAGAAAGTACTTTCAAGGTACTCCCGTAAAGGATTCGATTATAATAGATTTGACAAAAGAAATTTAATACTGTTAAAAGTGATGAATTAACATCATGGAATTTGTGGTAAATCAGTGTAACAAATTGAAAACCATTCTTTATATATATCATTCGTTTATACTTACAATAGAATCTCATTTTACCGCACAGAAAATAATGCTTGTGTAAAAATTTTCTAATTTCAAACGGATATAAATACATAGAGTAATGGCAACATATTCAAATACGTGTGTTTGACAGTGTTTACCTTATAAGAAAAATAAATACTTAAACAATATACAGACTACTCTGGTTACGCTGAACCTCGGGGGACAATAATTTTTCGTTTGGTACATCAGATGTTCACTATTTTTGAGTGTGCCAAAGCCAAATAGAGTTTCCCCATTAAAATTAATTTTATTATTTCAGAAGTGTAGTGTAATATCTTAATCGAGGCATATCCAGGCCGCGATAAAGGTAACAAACTTACTAAACTTTTAGCACAATGTCCAGAGAAATTGGCACGAGATTGAAAAGTAAGGGTTGTACAAATTGCTACGGAGTGGCGGTACATCCCTGGATACCTGGCCCATTTCAGTCTTTGGAAAAAATTCAGTTTTTGTCACAAATTTAGCTATATTAACTCACATTTTCTCTTCAAAGCAAAGAAATGATCCATTTAAATGATATAATACATCAGTCAGACTTCAGATTCTCAATTGAGAGTAAAATTAAAAAAAAAGAATCAAAAGGGTCTTGATTCTGTAATCCTGTTTCCTTAAGCTTCATATAAAAGCAACTGAACTTTATACGTTCAGGCTAAGAGGATTAACAGAAAAATATTCTTCTCTATTCCCTACTCCTTGGCAAAAATATTCATACATGGAGAAATTTAAATAGAAACCAAACATGAAAATACTAATAATTAGTGAAAATATAAACATTGTAGAATCTCTGTTATTTGATAGAACAAATGTGGCAAACATATTTTCGTAAAAAGCCACTATTCACCGTCTCGCACTGCTTCGGCTTGCGCGTGTATACCCCTTTTTGGATTTGGAGGGGAAATGCGAGCGGAGTCAGGGGAAGTTGCCCATGCTTCTAAGAGCACCGGGCTCCCCACTGAGAGACCCCAGGAGGGCAAGTAGCTCGTGCGGGCGCGGTTTGACATGCCTGTCTTAGCACCACGGATTCAAAATCATAGCTTGACTTGGCCTTAAAATAAACTCTTATTTTTCAGTTTGCTGTATACAATCTTGTCGGATTCTCTCTAGAAACCTTGAACTCACCGCATTTGATTCCACATTGCACCCATACATACGCAAAATATTTTTATTTTACTACAAGACTTCAATATCTTTTGCAGGGTTAGAAAACTTTCCTCATCTGTGGAACGTTTCCTTCGTCTCTTTCATTTGCTAAATATCCTACAACATATAACTCACGAAACTCTCTGCCTTTAAAATCTTAATATTACAGTACGTGGTACTGAGGCATCCCCCCTAGAAATTGTTTTACCTTTGTTCGCTATTACCGATATCGAGTTTTCATTTTTCATTAGTTTCTATTTCAGCTTTAAATCAGCCTACATTAGGCGTGGGGCAATTGGTGTCACGAAAGTATAACGGAGGACGAAAAAATGTGGGTAGGAAGAAAAAGGACGAGAGGTAAGAAGTAGAGACCTAGGACATAGTGACGAAAACGGAGAACCGAGGGAAGTTAGTAGGACAGACGTTGGATGTAACGAAAATGCGAAGTATGAAGGTAATTCGTAGAAAAGAAAGGGGTCGTTGAATGGGAAACAAGGTGAGGCGGGAGATGGCTGTTGCAAAATAGAAGAGGAATAATGACTGTGTGAAATGCTGATGACGGAAGCGGGGAGAAATGGCTGAAAATGAAAGAGATAAGTAAATTAGATAGAATGATAGGTTGGGTGTACAGGGAAGGGAAGAAATATATAGAGAGAAAAAAGTTGGGAGAGAGAGCTACGAGAGAAAAAGAAAGAGGGATAGAGTTACAAAGAGAAAAAAGGAAAGAAAGAAAATCAGAGAGCGAGAGAAAGGAAGAAATATATACTGAGAAAAAAAGTGGGGAGAGAGAGCTAAGAGAGAAAAAGAAAGAGAGATAGAGTTACAAAGAGAAAAAGTAAAGAAAGAAAGTTAGAGAGAGAGAGAGAGACAAGAGAAAGTGAAAGATTTTAAGTCGGATACCAATGACGGATGATGGCAGGCGGAAGTGGATGGGGTAGATAACAGGGGTCGTAAGGAAGGAGGTGTAGGGCAGAGATCGAAAAGCGGAGGACGCGGGGCACAGGTTGAAGGGCGAAGGGCGAAGGGCGCTGTCGCGATCGGCACCCCCGTCCGCGGGCTTCCGGGCATAGGGCAAGGGCGAGGGCACACGGGCTCCCCGCTGCCTATGCTAATGGTCGCGATTACGCTGCCGTCCAAATTACCGTCATTTTCTCTCATAATTTGAGAGCCGTTTTTAAGAAAAAAAAACCTTTTTTATTTAATGGACGAACGAATGCGGCTCGGCAGGAATTCCTGCTGTTCGGAAGGCCGGGGAAGGCGCTGGCGAGCGGGGTTGGGAGGGGGAGGAACGGCATTGTTCTCGAAGAACACCTGGCCACCGGTCACCTGTGCCGCGAGGAAGACTGTAAATCGGGAGTTCCTTCCCTCAACCCTTTGCCTCTTTCGCGATCTCCTCCTCCCTTCCTCCCCCTCCCCCTCTCTCTCCTCTCTCTCTCTCTCTGTTTCTGTTTCTCTTTTTCTCTGTCTCTCTCTCTGTCTCTCTCTCTGTCTCTCTCTCTGTCTCTCTCTCTGTCTCTCTCTCTGTCTCTCTCTGTCTCTCTCTCTGTCTCTCTCTCTGTCTCTCTCTCTGTCTCTCTCTCTGTCTCTCTCTGTGTCTCTCTGTCTCTCTCTGTGTCTCTCTGTCTCTCTCTGTCTCTCTTTCTCTCTCTCTGTCTCTCTCTCTGTCTCTCTCTCTGTCTCTCTCTCTGTCTCTCTCTCTGTCTCTCTCTCTGTCTCTCTCTCTGTCTCTCTCTGTCTCTCTCTGTCTCTCTCTCTGTCTCTCTCTGTATCTGTCTTTCTGTCTCTCTCTGTATCTGTCTCTCTCTGTCTCTCTCTGTCTCTCTCTGTCTCTGTCTCTCTCTCTCTGTCTCTCTCTGTCTCTCTCTGTCTCTCTCTGTCTCTCTGTCTGTCTCTCTCTGTCTCTCTGTCTGTCTCTCTCTCTGTCTCTCTGTCTGTCTCTCTCTGTCTCTCTGTCTGTCTCTCTCTGTCTCTCTGTCTGTCTCTCTGTCTGTCTCTCTCTCTGTCTGTCTGTCTCTCTGTCTCTCTCTGTCTCTCTCTGTCTCTCTCTCTGTCTCTCTGTCTCTCTCTGTCTCTCTCTCTCTCCACCTCCCCGCCAAAGAGTGGACACATTACGTTGCAGCTTCCCGTGAGCACGTGATGCTCGTGTGAATATTCCGGCGCGTAGCAGAAGGTGCTGGCCTGCGGGCTACATGTTCCTGCGAGATTTAGACCAACACTCGGTCCGTCGTCATTAAATCTTTAGTGAACAAGTTCTTTCATTCGGAAGAGGTGAATAATAATTCTTTGAGCTCTTCTGAGGAGAACATCACAGGATGAAGAATATTCAGGATCTGTGAGCGATTGAGTGAGATGGTTTATATTTAGGAGGCCTATGTATGCCTGTTTTTATGACTGTTTATGAATTCTGTCTCTAGGGAAAGTAAATGTATAAGAGACCTTCACACGATAGAGTGTTACTTTCAAACACAGAAGCGTTCGTTTTATGTTCTACAGGAAGTATATTGATAGAAGATAAAAACCTTTCGTAATATATCATCGAAATCGAAGATTCTGCATTAGCATTTCATTCAGAATTTACGACGAGACGTTAGAATTCGACACTCTTGACAGACCGACTACGAAGGTTAAATGAGGCCCGCTTAGCTCCAATATCAAACTTAAATTAATGTATCCCTGAAGGACTGTCTATTTGGGACATTATGTGCTAAATAGCTGGTCAGAGTGAACATCGAATAAAACGATAAATTTTTAATGATATTTTAAAGAGCCTTGAATATTTCTACTTAGCACCGTACGATCGCTCATGAAGGAGACATGATGATCATCCAGGTGCTCGTACAACGTTTACTGTTTCCTGGAAAAGCGTTCACTCCATGGGAGGAACGACCGACTTCCGTTGTCGGAGTCTTCGTTCGACGCCCGATGAGGCCAACGGGTATTACGCCAAGCCGCAGTGGCTGCTGAGTTCCTTTCCTTCTATGGTAGTCTCTCGTCCACTAACACCTCGCAAATTTGCGTCATTAGCATAAAGTGGTGCAGGGAAGGAATGTGTGCGCTCGTGCGAAGATGCGAGGCAGACTTGTTTCTCTTGTTGTAAAGCACCAACTTCTTGTTTGACTATATTATCTCCAACGAACTCAACTCACTTTAGGAATAGGTATAAAGTAACGAGCACGAAGTGTGTTCTAGACGAACCGATATAGGAAGACATATGCGAGATGATTTCTGGGAATATTTCAAAAGACTTAAGGAGTCCTTTGAAGTTCTCTTTGTGAAAAATTCCAGGGTATTATCATTTCAGGTAAGATACCAGGACCCAGAATGAATATTGACACCCCACCTTAGAATATGCGAGACGCGATGTTGGCGAGAAGATGGTCGTATGTTTCTGACAGAGGTGGTAATGAAATGTAATGAAATCAATGATCTCATAAATGTATTCAAAAATCTTGTTTCTTCTAAGAATAGCAATAGCATGTAGCTGGTTCGTCCCATAAATCACAAAAATGAGAGAAAAAATTAACTTTACGAAAACGAGTGTTTCAGAAGAAAAGAATCAGAAATACTTCTACGTAACCTTATTTGTTAAATGCAATGGATTTCCTGCTACCTCTCATGAATGTAGGTTGGTCATCTCCATTATGTATGACAGTAGTCTAGATTTTAATACCAACACCAAATCAAAAGTTTGATCGGGGGATTGGAAAGAGAGTGAACTGATTTGTAGATGCAGTAAAAAATAAAGAGATTAAATATTTGTTAGGAATTATTAAAGACATATCAAATGATTGCCAATACAAAAAAACTATACCCAAACGAAAACAATAATGGCACAACATGGATTTTTTCTTGATATTCCTGATTGACTACACAAAAGAATACATTTTCCATTAATGAGTTAGAATGATTTTGGTGATATTTTAAATTCTAAATCAAATTGGTGTAGTTTCTTTCTCTTTAGTTATCTGCAATGAATTGCATAGTTATATAAAATAAATGCATTAATGTATATATATATATATATATATATATATATATATATATATATATATATATATATATATTAATTTGTGGATTACACTTACTTGAAGACTGATCTGATACTCGCAAGCAATAAATTATTTTCGCTCTCTCTCTCTCTCTCTCTCTCTCTCTCTCTCTCTCTCTCTCTCTCTCTCTCTCAGAATTTGGCATGAAGCACCCGGATATTAGCCCTCCACTGAACGGAATTTATAGTACAACCTCCCATCAGAGATCGGCTCAACGACAGAATAAGACAATTTTCTGCCTTGTGAGCGCACCTATAAACAAGGTAGGGGTATCCGAAGCCAATTTCACCCTCCCGAAAATTCAATTAAAAGGACAATGGGCCGGGGGCCGGGGCGCGCCCCGCAGCGGTGACACCGCAGGTCAACCCACAGCGCCCGCCTCCCCCGCCCCCTCCTCCCCCTCCCCTCCTCGTTAGCGGCGGGGGGGGGGTGTCGCACGCCGTCGGGGGAGATCTCGTCAACTCGCGGCCTTTCACGGCGCCCCTCCCGCGCGGAGTCACGCTGGGTGTCAACAACAGTCAGCAGCAGTCGCCCCCGCCGCCGCTGCCAACGCTACCCCACCACTGGCGTCTCCGTAACCGCTGAACCCACTGCCGTCGCTGCCACAATCACGCTACCATCATTTGTGGTTGGGCGGAAGAGCTGGCCCTGTGGCCTGGGACTCGCCATTAATAAAAACATTATTATTATTATTATTATTATTATTATTATTATTATTATTATTATTATTATTATTATTATTATTATTATTATTATTCACAGCTTTCTCGAACAGGTTTTAAGAGTCATACAGATATTTCTATCAAAGCATGATTTCCGTAGTTCACAACTTTTAACAAACATATATTTATTTTAAGAACTAATTAGAGGTAAGCAATTCTACAAATATAAATTTAAACACTTAATTTATAAATTGAAAAGTAAATAATTCTTTAACACAATTTTTTTAGGAACCCATAAAGCTTCTGACTAAAAAAAACGCGCTCAGGATCACAGCTTTCTGTAGATTGATGAGAATGTTCGTCTTGATCCCCAGTTTATTCAGAGAGTACTTCAGGACGGTTGGTATCACACCTGTTGCTAAGAGGACGATCGGTACAATCTCCACGTCCAATACATGCCACTGCTCCTTTACAACTTGTGTTAGTTCTATGTACTGTTATCGGGTTATTATTATTATTATTATTATTATTATTATTATTATTATTATTATTATTATTATGATTACTATTATCGTCGTCGTCACCATCATGCACACTATCACCCCATCGTATCCACCACTGTCACAGCCACAATCACCGCCATCATCAGCCCACCAAAACTAGCATCACATCCGCCATCATCACCGCGATCACCACCTCCGTCGTATTCCATCTGGCGCTTCCAGTCCCACTACCAGCATTACCCTCTGCCCCTCTGCAGCCGATGCCGCCATCATCACCGCCGTTATCATTGCCATCATCACCCCACCGTCAATGCCTTCGTATCCACCATTATCAACGCCACCATATCCACCGACTTCAACGCCATCACCGCCACCATTACCTTCTTCATAACGACTATTACCGTCCCCATGACTGCAACCATCATTGTCTTCATCACTGTCATCATCTCCGTCACTTCTACCACCACTGCAGCCATCATCGCTATTATATTCGCTACTATTACTGCCATCGGCCCTTTCGCAGCTACAACCACTACCACCACCACCGCAGCCGCCACCATTACCAGGCCACAATTTTCCGGGCGACAAAATGCACTTTCCGATTTAGTGAGAAAAAGTAAAATTATCTTTAACTATAAAAAGGTACATGCGACTCTAAATATAGTAGAAGATGAATGATGAAATTTTGGGTTTGAATTGCGTACGATTTGCAATGAATGTCCTAGCAAGTTTTATCAGAAGTTATCCGTATATCGTTCCTAGCAGTAGAGACTGATGGAAAACAAAAGGTCAGATTTATTTAAATCTTTGAATTCTTGTTGCAGTTTGTCACTTGCAGTCTTGTGATACAGTTTGAAGAATAATTTTTAACCATCATTGTGTTGTAACATTCGAAATTCGGAGTGTTAATATTCATTCAAACACAAACACGTCGTACTAGATGTCCAACTTTAAAGTTCGTCAGCTCCATTGTTTCAGGCATATACAACAAACCACATTCTGATAGAAAATAACATTCTTATGTGAGGCTTTAAAAACTACTCAATCATATTTCGCAAGCTTTGGAAGTAATCTCACAGCAATCAGAAGTATTTGTTGGATTCTAAATTAGCGGTCTGCGGTGTATTTGCAGAAGATTGTAAGTGTAGTACGTGTTCTTCCCCCACTAGATTGTGAGAACCGCCGCCGACCTAAATTTCAGCTTTCAGTGATTTCCAAAACCTGGTATCTTCCACCAGCGGATCTCTTACCCAGCTGAGGTAAGCTCTACGCTGAGTAAGTGTGTGTGAGAAAGGGGAGAGGATAGGACAACCAAAAGGGAAAAATCGCGCGTGATTCGTGACCCATTTGATAGGACTCCTCCAGCATTCGTCTGGAGTTGACCGGACAAACCACCGAAAACTACTGATCAGAGCAACCGCCCGCTATAATTCTCCTCCAGACAGTGACTGAATTCGACCTAGCTCTTAAGCTAGGGTCGAGAATTCTGCCACTGTGAGGACTGGAACCTTGACACCTCCCGGACAGAAGCACTGTAGTGACGTCAATTGATGCCCTTAGCCACCTTCGCCGGTGTATTTGTGGGACCCGGACGCAGATGCAGGAGGCATGTCGGTATCACGTTCAGTCGCCAGAGACCTCCCGCTGCATGTGAACAAAAGGCGGGGGCGCGGCGCTTCCAGCCAAGAGAGCGACTGCTGCGGCCGCGCGCATGGGCACCTGGAGTGGGAAGCGGGAGCTGACTGGGAATGAAAGAAAGCAACATGGGTTGTGAGGAGGCGCATAACGTCGAACTACAGGAATCGGGGAAGATAAGGGAGAAGAAAGTTATATTTTTTATTTATTTTTAATTTTTTATTTTATTCCTTTTGAATATGAGAATGTATATTTCTTGATTTATATTTATAATCTGAAATCTGAACTGCTATTATCTGTATTAATTCCCCCCCCCCCCATCGCATTTCATTTTTGCAATTTTATCTGCTATGTGTTCCTTATATTTTGCAATCATATAACGCGTCTTTCTTTATTGATATTTTATAATGTTTAATTTGAGCTGCTACTAATCCTACCGTTGCATTTATTTTTTTGAAATTTTATCTGCTACCTGTAACTAAAAACTTTAAATGTATACATTAATTGTAATTTAATTTTCTATCTTATTTGTATTTATTTATAATTTTGTTATATTTTTCTGTATCTTGTAGACTGACGATGACAGCAAAGTCGTCGAAAGCCGACTATCTTAATAAAACTAATATGTTGACGAAGATGACCTCTTTTATTTCTTCTCATAAGAACGTCAACAACACCACATTAGAATTCCCACAATAGAAGATAAGGGAATCAGCTGAAAAAGTCAGATATGCAATTGGAAAATAATAGCAGAAAGAAGATCAATTTTTGCACTCATTGAAATTTTTATTTGTTATTTTGGGTAATTTGCTATTTATAATGTTATTATGTTATTATTTATTGTCTAATTAAGGTATGTCTGTTTCATGTTCACGTCAATGTTAAAATAATTAAGACAACGATCTTTTTTAAAAAATAAAATAAATCCAAGTATCAAAAAAGAGTCAGTGTGAAAATAAAGAGTTAAAATTAATCAAGTGGATTTAAAAAATCAGACAAACTTTCGATCCCCCACACATGGCTGACAAAGATAATAGATGGTCTCCCGAGAAAATCCACGGACACATTCCACAGATTCGGCTGCATTCCATTTGAGTAATGAGTCTCTGAACTCCCTATGATTTGTGTGGGTTCTGTAAAGCGTAAGAAGAAGTTTTATCGATCTCATCGTAATTGCCAGGAATTTGCGCATTTGCAAAGAAGTCATAGACGTGTTTATACCCTTTAGATTTGTATCTATTTTTCAAATTTTTTTTCGTTAATATTTTTTAGTGACATTACTTATTTCACACTTCCGAATAAAATTAAGTTCCCCGTACAAAAATGAATATTGGCATGTATCATTCCTACAGCACATGCATCAATTACTTAATCTATTTATTAAAAGAAGCATTAACATTGATACTTTGAGCTGACATTTACTTTTTACGCTCGAAAACCTTTAAACTTTTTTTTTCGTAGAAAATCATTATAGTATTCATTATAGTTATTCTGAAGTTTCATCGATCAAGCAAAACACCTATCTCTTAAGAACTATTCAAAATTTGTTTTTTTATCTTTGGGCATACATTTTCACTTACAAACTACTTTTCTCCAAAGTTCTATTTTTGCATCCACCCAAATCGTGTGCTTTCTATCGACAACTGCAGCTTCCATTCAAGAACAGCGGGGTCAGGGAACAGCAGACCCTTTTAAAACGCTCTCCACTTTATTGATTCTCAACCCGCAGAGCCAGCAAAGGGTTAAGGATCATGAACATGATTGATTTACAGTGTGAAAACTAGAGTCAGCATTTCGGTGCAGCAAGCCGTTGGGGCGGGGGGGGGGTGTCGTGAGTCGAAAGGCGGCATGCTTCCATGCGTGTGTGAAGTGAAGAGCGACCACGAAACGTCAGTTGGGCTCTTGAGGCTGAAGAAGCGGAACAGCGGTTAAAGAGCTCTCGGGAGAGCATTCAAATGCTGACTTCGTTGAACGTACGCAAACAGACCCAACTCTCCAAGGATGTCATTGCACGTCAGATTGCAGCAGGTGGCAGAGAAAAGTAGGAATATTCGAATTTGTCGATCAACATTTAGTTATCATTATTTTTTCCAGCATATATGTAGATCGATTTTAAGTTTTACAAGTTAAGGAGGGCAGCGGAATATTCTTCTATCTGCCTTCTTCCACTAGAACATTCGTGTACAATTCTTGGTAAATACAAAACATTTCAATTGCGTTTCCAAAAACATGAGTAACACTGTTTTCACAGTAAATAGTGAAAGTATTGTTCCCGATTGTCTACATCACCTGTAATCTATTTGTCGTGGCGAATAAGTACTGAAAGACACGAAACAATATTTTAGGTGTTTTCGATTTTCAATATAGTGCGCATTAAGTACTTTTCCACAGTAACGTTTCTACTTTTTTTTGTGTTGTAAATGCCAGGGTACAAATTGAAAGATTATAAATGATGAAGAATTACTGAATCGTAGGTTCATATTTCTTAGACAATGTGCAGAAACGTTGGACTGCGTTCTACCCAAGTTGTTCAGTGAGGATTAGCGTAAGATGTGACTATTATTATCTTTTGAGTGTCACTCAATACAATCAATAGAACCCATACGTATCAATTATTAAAGTATACCGGGATCATGATTAGCAGTGATGAGATATTATAGTGGTTGGTGGTAATATCCCTGAAAACACCTTCATTCACTCATTCCCAATCCACTCAAGTTTCAGATCATTCCAAACGATGCAATGGTAAGCAATGCCATTTAAAAAGAATATCGCAGATACAAGCAATCAGACTTGTTATTCAGTAGCTTCCTTATTACAAACAAAGATATAGTGCACCAGGAAAGTCTCGCCGCACTGCTGAGTCAGGGCCTCCTATTAAAAATTGCATTAATGTTGGTAGCAAACAGATGGCTGGGAATCTACGTTTTCTTTTGTTACACGCTGCTACGAACGTAATTTGTGTTGCAAGCACCAAGGTGTCACTACGGAGAATCTTTCCAGGCGCGCTGTATGTGTAAAATGTGGGGGATATTATAAAGAAAATGACCTATGCATTCATTTTGTGAATAATAAAACAGTTTCTCGTTACAAACCTTTCGAAAGCTATTTGACACTATCTCCCTTCTCCGTACCCCAATTTGCACATTGAGAGTAAGAGTCTTTCAGAAGCGATAGGATTTAAAAAGTTAACGGATTTCCATTGTTTTCATTCGCCTATTTTCTCCATGAATTCTCAACTCGATGGTAGTCTTCGCAGTCTAATCTATCACTCCATGTTTTCAACATATGGATCCGATTGCTCCACTAAGTCAAATTCATTATCTTGAGATCTTCTAAAACAGCATCTTTAGCCTTGTCTTCGCTTATGTGACATGGTTTTTCAAGTGGTGTTTATTTTAAGCACTACCATCCCTCAATGATTGATTGATTGATTTTTCGTGTTTCCGGGCGCGTCAACTGCTTCGTTCATTAGTCCCGTTAGTGTAATTCATGTTTTTTTCTCGAGAGATGGCCGTGATCTTCCCCCCGCTGGATGGCGAGATCCGGCGCCGACCTACCGTCGGTTTCCCCCTAAATCCCCAGGCGGTTTCCCCCAGCCGGGACAAGCTCGAAGCTCCCGACCGGTCTCCCGGAATATGTGGCAGTGTTGTGCATGTTAGTGTAAGTGTATGTGTAAGGGGAGAGAATAGGATAAGGAAGAGGAAGGACAGATCGCGCGCGGTCCGTGGCCCGTTTAGTACGGTACTGCTCCGGCATTCGCTTGGTGTTGATCGGAGAAACCACGGAAAACTACCGATCAGAGCAGCCGGCCGCTAGAACTCTCCTCCAGACAGCGACTGAATTCGACCTAGCTGACAAGCTAGTGTCGAAAATCATGCCGCCGTGGGGAGTGGGAACCTAGGACCTCCCGGTCAGAGGCGCTGCAGTGACATCAGTTGATTCACTGAGCTACCGCTCCCGGTACCATCACTCAATCTTTTTACTCACAGCCGCAATTTTTTAAAAGATATAACCCCGTGAATTACAAATCAGAAAATTCACACCACCCATTCCACATTTCCTGTGCAGCTCGAATCCTCTCCGCCCCCAATGACGCCTAGGAGTGACTCTCGATGCGGCCGGGCTGCGCCGGCCTCCCGCCGCGCGCCGACAACGGCCGGTGGCGGCGGCGCGCGGCCGCGTCGCGAGAGCGGCACGGGGCATCGCGCGTGGGCCGCGGGCGGAGGGCGACCCCGCCCCCCGGGTCCCGCTCCGCGCCGCGGCGGCGGCGGCGGGCGCGGCCGGCGGCGGGACAATGAGCGGCGGGCGCGACGAACAAAAGAGCGGCGAGGCGCGCGCGTGCCCCTCGCAGGTGTCGTGCCGCCGCCGCCGCCCTCATTACCCGCGGCGCGTCGCGTCGTGCGCCGCGCCGGGCCGCGCGCACGCGCGCTCAATGGCCCGGGCGCGTTCCGGGCGCGCCGTCCACGCCGCCGCCGCCGCCCCCGCCCCCGACGCCGCTTTTTCACGGCGCGTTAACCCCATTCATCCCGGCGGAGGCGGCGCATGCGGCGGGACGGAGGGGGCGGTGGAGGCGATGGACGGGGTGGTGAAGGCGGCAGGATAGCGGGGGCGCAGGATGGTGGAGGAGATGGGGGTGGAGGTAGAGGCGGCAAAGGCGGAGGCGAAGGCGGTGAAGGCGAAGGCGGTGAAGGCGAAGGCGGAGGCGGTGAAGGCGAAGGCAGTGAAGGCAGAGGCGGTGAAGGCGGAGACGGTGAAGGCGGAGGCGGTGAAGGCGGAGGAGGTGAAGGCGGAGGCGGTGAAGGCGGAGGCGGTGAAGGTGGAGGCTGTGAAGGCAGAGGCGGTGAAGGCGGAGGCAGTGAAGGCAGAGGCGGTGAAGGCGGAGGCGGTGAAGGCGGAGGCGGTGAAGGCGGATGCGGTGAAGGCGGAGGCGGTGAAGGAGGAGGCGGCGAAGGCGGAGGCGGTGAAGGCGTAGGTGGTGAAGGTGGATGCGGGACGGGGGGATGGCGGGTGCGACGGCTGTGGAGGTGGGGGCGGGATGAAGCTGCTATTGAGGTCAAGGGAGCGTGCGCGTTGAAGTCAAGGAGACGAACGAGATACTTCTGGCGTTGCCATTACGTCTATTAGGCTTTCCGCTCTAGGAACAAGGAGAGAGGATGCATGTGATAAGTGCCTTACCTATTTTTGAGAGTGACATTGTGATAGGCGCCTTATGCCTGCGTATCTTCCTTTCCTAGGTAGGGGATGGCTGAGGTTATTTACCTATGGTTTTCACAGATAATGAGCGGTGAATGAAAATGAAAGTGGTAATATTAAGGATTGGTTCATGACTGAGATGGCATTCATGAATTTTAATGGATTCACTGGGTACAAGCACTCCGCAACTGTAAAGTGAAGATACGCATGAGAAGTATGGTTCGAATCCACAACTTTCAACTTTGCGTACTTGGGCAGTGCTTCGAGCTTGTACTTCACCTAAATCAGGCAGAAAGAGTTTAGTTAATATTAAATTTAGTTTTCAGATGTTGAACATGTCCTTCTAGAAATGTAAGCTCTTCCTTTGTGCAAATAAATGATTTCAAGCGGAGGAAGATGACGGATTCCTGGGAGGTATATTACGCCAATCAGAAAACTGCGCATCAAAATAGCAAAGGCTGGATATTGGCTTCGTTAGGGTAGGCGAACGTACGTATTGCCGTCTATATGATTCTTGGCAATCAAATATAGAGAAGTCTCATATAAATTACGTAACTTAATTTGTCTGGATTGATTGATTTTTTTCGTGTTTCCGGGCGTGTCAACTTCTTCGGTCATTAGTCCCGTTAGTGTAGTGCCTGTTTTTCTCGGGAGATGGCGGTGATCTTCCCCCGCTGGATAGCGAGATCCGGCGCCGGCCTACCGTCGGCTAGTGGGGTTTCCCCCTAACCAGGACACTCCCACCAACGGGGCACCGCCCCAGCCGGGACAAGCTCTAAGCTCCCGACCGGTCTCCCGGAATATGTGGTAGTGTAGTGCATGTTAGTGTAAGTGTGTGTGTAAGGGGAAATGATAGGACAAGGATGAGGAAGGACAGATCGCGCGCGGTCCGTGGCCCGTTTGTTAGGGAACTGCTCCAGCATTCGCCTGGTGTTGATCGGAGAAACCACGGAAAAGTACCGATCAGAGCAGCCGGCTGCTAGAATTCTCCTCCAGACAGCTACTTTTTGAAAAGCTAGTTTTGAAAATGCTGCCGCCGTCAGGACTATCAGTTGATGCACTGAGCTACCGCTACCGGTTTAATTTGTCTGGAATAGCGCCGGTTGTAGTGCAGTCCTTTGAGAAAGCATGTTGCCAAGATCGTCCAGGTGCATTTTCCCTCACTTGCTTCACAGTGATTACTTTAGAGTTTGAAGAGTGCGGTTAGATTAACCCTGCATTGCTAATTAATTAAAAGAAGGCGGCAAATGCAACTTAAAATTTGGCTTCCTTGCCTGATGTGAGGAAATGGTCAGAAAACTTCTAGTTACCGAAAAACTTACTTTGTCATAATTAATTACGAGTTGAACAAACCTTTCGGGGATGGTGTAGTTGGTAAAGTTTGCAGTCGCGCTGACCCATTATGTCGGGAGCGCGGACAAATTGTCTACTTTGGTGGAGGACAAATTGTGGTGTAGGAAAAATTGCCTACGTTGTCTGAACATTTTGGTATCAGTTGGTTTGAAAATCAATGTTCAAACTACTTGAAATATTTCGATATTTTTAGTGAGATCTACTATTACCTAGTATTTTTAATATTTTGTTTTATCTTCTTGGAATACTACGTGATCGATTAGCCATAGTAAGCACATATTGCATGATGTACAATATTTTGCAATCTAATCAGCTTATTTAAAATATTTAAAATAAACAGAACAACGTGAGACAATGAAAAATTCCCTCTGTGATAATTATTCAAGAGAATGTGTAAAAGTATATGTTGAATCAGATGAAGTTCACTGCCGGATAATTCGCTTCCTGTCTTAAGTGAGTCTAACATTTTTGAACGATAGCAGCGTCAGTTTTGCGACGACAAGCAACTCTTTAGAGCATCTGTACTGAAAATGGGCTAATAGTTGTACTACTACTCGAAATAAATTTTCCAATTAATCCATTGACTTGAATATTCCATTAATTGATGGTATTTCTTTTTTCTACTCCCATTGTACAATTCCGTCATTTGATTGCTGCAACCCGTTGCATAATGATACTCATTACGATACAGGTTCTTGATCAATCGTTATAATAGAGAAGTTTACAAACCAAGTATTGACAATTAATCACCGAGAGTCGTTCTAATAAATGTTTCGTTCGATTTTGTACATTAAAATTGCATTTCATATTATATTATGTTTGACAGTTTTAATTTATTTTATTATTAGTAATGTTTACGTGGAATATTATTTAAAATAAATTGGATTGTAATTTCACTTTGATCATATTTCACTAGGGCAATGGTAGTGATAGAAGGAATATTTGACTGGTGTTAAGATGAGAACGTAAGTCATTTTCTATTATATGTTGCTGCCGTGTGTGGTTGTCTTTAGAAACCGGTCAATTCTTCAGTTTAAAATGTCTAGTGAATCAGAGGTGTAGTTGGCACTTCCAGAAATAAGAGAAAAAACGAAAATGTTGACCTCAGAATTATTGCCGCAACTTATGCACTCTCTGGCAGGCTGTCTGGTAAACCAAAGCCACCTGCTGCAGGGTAGAGTAGCTGTCCACTAGGTGGCCTTGGCCGAATCCTGCATGTCAACCGCTACGAAACAATTCTATGTAAAAGTTTAATTTATAAGTTACCAAAGTCGTAGAAAAAGTACCGTATGAAACTCGATGTAATGGATATTAATAAAGTATTCACTCTTTCGTCGCTCGTATCGTAATATCACACTCGTGTATTAATAGCCATCATTACTTCATCGTTTCATACTGCACTCATGGAATATTAGACAAAATAACGACATGGATAAGGCTCATGTAAAAAATGTAATTGAATTATTTCTCACGCGTTTCACTCACTACGTTAAGAAAGACGTCATAATTTTGTAAACAAATAAATAATTTTGATTAACTTCTACTCTTACTTTCGTTCAAATTACCCTTCATTCAGTGCCTGAATCTTAATGGCTACCTAAATTAATATTCGCAAATAAATTGTGGATTAAGACTTCTTTAGCAATAAAAATCTGCATAAAATTCAAATTTTGTGAAGATTATTGACAGATGGCAATAATATATTAATAATTATAGAATATTAAGAAATATATTAAGAATCTTAGAACTTAAATTAAAGGAAGCTACAAAGGACATTTTCATGCATTCCGAAAACTTAAACTCAGAACGAATGTTTATTCATATCGAAGGGAATATATTTACAGCATGATAACATCAAATGATAATTAAATATTTAATATCTTAATAGATGAATAATTTGTGTAACTATGCTCGAGTTACATCCTTATAAAGATACTTCCTGGCAGGGAGTGCGCTCCGAGAACCCTTTTTAAAACTTTCTCTGTGTCATTTTGTCCATCCATCTATATCAACAGCTGGAAGGCAGAGAACCATCTACTAGGTGAGTGTCCCGTAATAAATGAGCGAGATGCAAATGCTCTATAGGGAGAGGGAGAACGAAGTGATGGGTGCCTGGACAGGCTAATTCGTAAGCGTGAGAAGGCCAATTATTGCTGTGTGTATTACGGAGTAAAAAATAGATCCGAGAATAATCATACTAACAAATTGGGGTTCCTTTTATCTTGGAGAGTGATTAATTTCTTAGCTACTGTTTAACAAAGTACGCATAAAAATTATAGAGCCTGATATTCCCCAAAATATGAATTGGTTGAAGAACTTGAATTTTTGAACAAAACAACCGAGAATGTGGAAATAATTTTGCGTACTGGAGAAAAATTTTGAAGAAAGTATTTCAATAAATGCTTTAATAAGTTATCACTGTCGATTCCAGTTACAGTGAATATCTGAGGTCCAAAAGTTTTAGTTCGCTGTATCAGATGTTTACTATTTATGGCATGCCAAAATAAAATGGTTTCTTCACGATCATTGATTTCGTCGATTTAGAGGTTCAGATAAATATTCAAATACCGCGAATTCAATGTTTTAATATCTTCATTTAGCCTTAAAACAATATTTTATTACCTTTTGCTATGTAACAATTTTTATTAATAATTTTTGCAGATACTTCAGCAAATTTTGTGCTTTCTCTACACTTGATTCTACGTTGTCAAATCTGAAAACATCTTAGTCATTATTCTACTGAATGAATTGTATGTTGTTAGAACACTTTCCTCATTAGTACTCTGCCATCACGCTCGTTTTCTACGTTAGAATACAAAATGAGATAGTTGTTTTGCAATTAACTTTCTTCTTTCTGATTTTAAAAAGAGTTTTAAACAATCATTATTTTTTCATACTACTTGTCTCTCTGCTAAAAATTAATTTGTAACTTACTAGATCGGAACCGTAGTCCGAAGGCCTGTTCGCCCGTTCCGGCATTCACCTAGTGTTGATCGGAGAAACCACGGAAAACTTCCAATCCGAGAAGCTGACCGCTAGAATTCTCCTCTACCCAGCGACAGAACTCGACCTAACTATGAAGCTGATGTCGAAAATCCTGCCACTGTCGGGACTCAACCTCCGGGTCAGAGGCACTGCAGTAGCATCAATTGATGCTCTGAGCCTTCTTTGCAGGTTTAGGATATAAATGACGCTTAGGATATAAATCACTGTAAAACATTACGGACACTGTCATTGCCTTTGCCCAACGAATAAAGTAGAATTTTCTTTATTACCGTACACATTAAGCCTAGTTCTTCGGTATTTAAGTAAAGAACCGCTGCTGTAGGTAACGCGCTATTTCATAATGATCCATCACATCTAATTATCGAATTATATTTGAAAGGTTCTCAATTTTCTTTATATGGCTACGAATCGGTGATCACTTAACCACGATACCTAACGGCATTGGGGATAATGGTAAGGTTATTAAAGATAAGTAGGGTATGGAACAGTGAATGATTTCGTAGCTCTGATATCAGAAGAGCAGATAATTAAAATCTCGCAAGAAAGTAGTAATTGCAATGATGGTAATTTTTAAAGTCAATTAACCCATATTTCTCAAAAACCAATTAAGAATATTGGACAAAAGAATCTCTTCAGGTAATAGAACTAGTTTATCGTAATTACTCTATTTTAATATGAGCATTGGGTGGCTGGCATTTTCTTTCTATCTTTATTATTTTCATCAAGTTCACGTCATTTTTGCAAGATAAAGAAAAGTCGATATCGTAAAAAGTTTTCAAATAAACATTATGATAATTTTTGAAACACGATGTTAAATAATAAATGACACTAATCTCATGTAGAGCACGTCGGATGTGAATTTAATTCATTTATAGATATCTCGTAAAATTTCATATTTTTGTGATCATATGTAGCACAACATGTGTAACTAAAAACGTAATGGAAACGCAAGAGCCGACGGAATTGTGAAACAGTTAGTATCGTAGACACAGAACCGTTTGCCTAGGTCCATCGTTTCGGTTCGAGGAAGTCTTCCCCATTGCTGATTTGACAGCCTCTAGGAGTGTGTATTTCAAAAACTTAAAATGTGTAAACTGTATTAAAAAAACATGATCGACGTCTTTATTATTCAATGGCGAAATACGCTTCCAATTTCACCAGAAAAGTACTATATCACATTCGACTATAATCCTAAAGTACCAAATTTTAGAAGTCCGATGACCATGATTGTTTATGTTGATTCGTTCGAGTGAGCCAGGAGATACCGAATCATCATAACACACAAATATAAAAGTAAAAACGGACTAAAAAGAGGGGCTAATCACTATGTAAGTTCGCGCAGTCTATTTCGCTTCAGCGTTCGCTCTTTCGGAACGGCACGGCCGTCACCGCAAGGCCTCCCTTCACATGAATTACACTGTGCAAGTTGGCGCGGTCCATTTCGCTTCAGCGTTCGCTCTTTCGGAACGACACGGCCGTTATCCCACGGACTCCCTTCACACGAGTTACACTCTGCAACTTAGCGCGGTCCATTTCGCTTCAGCGTTCGCTCTTTCTGAACGGCACAGTCGTCACCGCAAGGCCTCCCTTCACATGAATTACACTGTGTAAGTTCGCTTGGTCCATTTCGTTTCAGCGTTCGCTCTTTCTGAACGGCACGGCCGTTACCGCAAGGCCTCCCTGCACGTGAGTTACACTGTGTAAGTTGAGCGTTCGCTCTTTCTGAACGGCACGGCTGTCACCGCAAGGCCTTTCTTCACATGAGTTACGCTGTGTAAGTTGGCGTGGTCCATTTGGCTTCATCGTTCGCTCTTTCTGAACGGCACGGCCGTCACCGCAAGACCTCCCTGCACATGAGTTACACTGTGTAAGTTAGTGCGGTCTACTTCGCTTCAGCGTTCGCTCTTTCCGAACGGCACGGCCGTCACCGCAAGACCTCCCTGCACATGAGTTACACTGTGCAACTTAGCGCGGTCCATTTCGCTTCAGCGTTCGCTCTTTCTGAACGGCACGGCCGTCACCCCACGGCCTCCCTTCACATGAGTTACACTGCGTAAGTTGGCGCGGTCCATTTCACTTCATCGTTCGCTCTTTCTGAACGGCACGGCCGTCACCCCACAGCCTCCCTTCACATGAGTTACACTGTGTAAGTTGGCTTGGTCCACCTCGCTTCAGCGTTCGCTCTTTCCGAACGGAACGGCCGTCACCGCAAGGCCTCCCTGCACATGAGTTACACTGTGCAACTTAGTTGGCGTGGTCCATTTGGCTTCATCGTTCGCTCTTTCTGAACGGCACGGCCGTCACCCCTCGGCCTCCCTTCACATGAGTTACACTGTGTAAGTTCGCTTGGTCCATTTCGTTTCAGCGTTCGCTCTTTCTGAACGGCACAGTCGTCACCGCAAGGCCTCCCTTCACATGAATTACACTGTGTAAGTTCGCTTGGTCCATTTCGTTTCAGCGTTCGCTCTTTCTGAACGGCACGGCCGTCACCGCAAGGCCTCCCTTCACATGAGTTACACTGTGTAAGTTGGCGCGGTCCATTTCGCTTCAGCGTTCGCTCTTTCTGAACGGCACGGCTGTCACCGCAAGGCCTTTCTTCACATGAGTTACGCTGTGTAAGTTGGCGTGGTCCATTTGGCTTCATCGTTCGCTCTTTCTGAACGGCACGGCCGTCACCCCACGGCCTCCCTTCACATGAGTTACACTGTGTAAGTTGGCGCGGTCCATTTCACTTCATCGTTCGCTCTTTCTGAACGGCACGGCCGTCACCCAAGGCCTCTCTTCACATGAGTTACGCTGTGTAAGTTGGCGTGGTCCATTTGGCTTCAGCGTTCGCTCTTTCTGAACGGCACGGCCGTCACCCCACGGCCTCCCTTCACATGAGTTACACTGTGTAAGTTGGCGCGGTCCATTTCACTTCATCGTTCGCTCTTTCTGAACGGCACGGCCGTCACCCCACAGCCTCCCTTCACATGAGTTGCACTGTGTAAGTTGGCTTGGTCCATTTCGCTTCAGCGTTCGCTCTTTCCGAACGGCACGGCCGTCACCCCACGGCCTCCCTTCACATGAGTTACACTGTGTAAGTTGGCGCGGTCCATTTCACTTCATCGTTCGCTCTTTCTGAACGGCACGGCCGTCACCCCACAGCCTCCCTTCACATGAGTTACACTGTGTAAGTTGGCTTGGTCCATTTCGCTTCAGCGTTCGCTCTTTCTGAACGGCACGTCCGTCACCGCAAGGCCTTTCTTCACATGAGTTACGCTGTGTAAGTTGGCGTGGTCCATTTGGCTTCATCGTTCGCTCTTTCTGAACGGCACGTCCGTCACCGCAAGGCCTTTCTTCACATGAGTTACGCTGTGTAAGTTGGCGTGGTCCATTTGGCTTCATCGTTCGCTCTTTCTGAACGGCACGGCCGTCACCCCACGGCCTCCCTTCACATGAGTTACACTGTGTAAGTTGGCGCGGTCCATTTCACTTCATCGTTCGCTCTTTCTGAACGGCACGGCCGTCACCCCACAGCCTCCCTTCACATGAGTTGCACTGTGTAAGTTGGCTTGGTCCATTTCGCTTCAGCGTTCGCTCTTTCCGAACGGCACGGCCGTCACCCCACGGCCTCCCTGCACATGAGTTACATGGCCAGCGGCGCGGCGAGACCGGCCGGTCTTCGCCTTCCCACATACGGCTCCCAACTCATCACCGCTTCGCTTTCGAAATCCGGCGATCGGGCCCGCCCCCGCCGCTCCTCACCACCCACCCACCCACCCACTCTCCAACCCAACCCACCGCCCGCCCGTGCCACACCCGTCGCCGTGTCCCGCCCGTCAGCCCGCCGGGCTTTTTATCCGGCAGCTGAGCGCGTAGGAGTAATATATTCAACGTATAAAGCATAACCAACACAAGCGAGCTTCTGGGCTTTCTTTTTTATTGTTATTTATTAAACTTATAGCAGTAAAGACAAGTAGCTGTTGGAAAACGCTTGCTGCTTTATACAAAACCTTTAATTTGAAGGAGGTCTCCCCTGCTGCCCCTCCTACTTCTCTTTTTAATACTTCCTTTTGGGGTACTTTAATAAGCTATCAAGGTAATTGTTTTTCATATCCAGAAGCTGTTTCGGCCTGATTGGACCCCTCCCATCGGTAACAACTTGCTCCTGTAGCGCTGCCCAGTGTTGTTTTTCTTGTGGTGCAAGCGGAGCGGCTATTTCGGTGAGTGAGCCGCCGCCGCCGCCGCCGCCGCCACCACCACCACCACCACCACCCGTCTGAGGTGCGCAGCCAGCCTGTCTGGCGACTCGCTTCTCGCAGGAGGAACGAGCAGCTTGAACTCGGACGCCAAAAAACAGCAGTCATCTCGTCCAGTTACGTTTTGGCGATTTTTTCTGGACTGTGAATAATATTGTTGGTCGTTTTTGCAAACCATCCGACGACCTGCATTTGTCATTCTTTGTTTTTCGAACCTTTCTTACGAGCTATATAACTTAAATTACGAATGCAATAATAAGGATTTTGAATTGGAAAATCGTTTTCTTGACGGAATTGCAATACCTGTTTGATTTAATAGGTATCATGAGGTATTGTTTTTCAATTTTTTCTTTTCAGTTTCTTAAAGATGAGAATTTGCTGATCCAAGGATAAATTTACCGAACTTTAAAAAATTATTAATCTACGTTTAAATTAGCGCAAAAGTGTACGCAAAATATTGTTACATCGCAATAAAATATGAAAAGAAGAATACAGCGTTTAAGAAACTAAAGTATCGTCGTTAATTCTAGAGTAGGTACCGTTTTCAAGCAAGATTTGGATGTACAATCGCTTGATAAGCATTGAATTCTGTTTTGAAAAAAATGTTTTTATCAATCGATCTAAAATGAGAACAAATTTAAAGCACTATAATATATATTCTGTTAAACTAAAAACTATCATAAATAAATATCTCCATGTTCACAAAAGAAGCCAAGAAAATGTTTCTGTTTTCTCACATGCAATTGACTGGGAAAAATAAATGAATTGTGTATCTATTTTTCCAAGATCACACAGTTGCTGGGTATAGTAAGATATTTGAATAATCAGTTCCGGGAACATTTGAATGCTCTAGGAAATTAACTAGAAGAAATTAAATGTTAATTATTAACTTTGTAATCGATGGTTGGTTGTCATCTGCGACAGGCTATATTGGAATGAAGTAAGAAATAATTGTTTCATTATCTATTGTTAAAATGTAAATAAAATCATTTTGAAATGTACGGTTAGTAATTTAGGATCCCTTCATAATAAAAACACGTAAGTTTTAAAGTGATATTGCCTAAAATAATCAGATATAATAATTTTGTGATAATTTTCTTTACAATTAATTAATAATACGATATGTAAGTCAAAAATGTAAGTTTGGTTCTAAGTACCCTACTATTTTTACTGCTTGGTGACTTCTAAAAATTTTCAATGATCAACCCATGGGAAAGATTGTCTGTCAAGAAAAAATCTGAAAACTATTTATTCTACAAAACTTAGAATTCAAAAATTAGGATTAACTGGAAGTGGACTAGATAAACAGAAACGGTTCATTCACTTTGTAAATCTGATTAATGTTTTAGACTCATAGTGAATTTTAATGTTTCAATTTAGTATTGTCTGTCTCTGTCTCTCTCTCTCCTCCCCTCTCTCTCAAAGATTCACTAAGTATTTTAAATGAAACGATAACTAATTTCAAGAAAAAATAAATCTTGTACAACATTCTTACGTTTATGCTAGTCCAGTCTGAGAAAATAACTACTTTATCATTTACTGCAACGGTCAAAACTAAGGGACAAATGTAAATAATGTGTGTAAAACGAAAGGAAGGTTAAACATGTGATGACGTTTTAATAGCACTCTACACCGACTGAATCCAAGTTTAGGTAGATAATTGACAATTTCATTACAAATTATATAATATAAGCTGTTCATTCATCGGTCTGGATTTTGCACTTACAAGAACTTTTATCTCAATTTATCTCGATTGAATCTTTTGTTGGGTTCACGGCTCCATTCTAAATATAAACGGTAAATTAAACATATCCATTTTCAGTTGGAAAGATTGCTGGAAATCCTGGTTTCAACCATTTTTTAATTATTCTTTCCTCAACATCACAAATTTCTGCGTATTTTAAAAATGAAATAAAAACACAAAAATTTCATTCTTGAGATAAAGTATTTCTATGGAAAAATTCTATCCTTGGAATACTCTATATTACTTAATCTGAGAATCGATTTAATTCTTGTTCGTTATAATAAAAATGTTCAAAACACTTCATAGATGTCTTATTTTTCCGCTTACTTGCATTTTATGAAAATTATCTTTGAAAAATTATTTCCAAAAATAATATTCTCACTCATTTATTTACTTGATCTATATTTACTTCATGTCTTTCTACCCATCAAAATTCAGATTTCATTAAATGACGTTTTTCACAGCGCTTTTTACTACTCTCGAATTCAAATGTCTTCACAACAAGCATATTTTCATTCAGATACAGTTATCTTTAAGAATTTGTGTGTTTCAGAAAAGTATTTACTATTAACATATCGTCGAGATAAAAAACTTCGACTTTAGAAGTAACGGCTCATGTATCTCCTCCTCAAAGTCAGCGTAATTCTTTTTTCACTGGCTTTGCAGTGTAGTCATATGATACGATATTATTTTAAGATAACTCTGTCTGTTTTACTTCAGAGATGCATATCTCAAATTTTCTTGTTTTGGTGATCTTTCTGAAACATGTTATTGAAAAGAACTATAACACATATTTGAGAATATGACGAAAAAAACCTTTTTAATAACCTTGTCACCATGCTGATGTAAACATGTTAGCCGACAGCTGCCGATGGCGTTCGGTGACCGAGACCCTCACCCATTGCTCTGCCACTGGGGTGGTCCCAAAGCCGTTGTGGCTGAAAATTATCTTCCTATTTTGAGTTTCCACATATTTTACTTAAAAGGAAGTAATTATGAGGAAATTCAAAATTAATTCTCTTTAGAAATTGATTGAGAAATTTCGAAATAACAACTTAATATCACAAGAATATAGGGCAAGATAATAGATAAAAAGAGTGATATATTTTCGAACTTTTAGTAGAATGTATGTTAAAAATAGAAGGCAATTTAAATAAGTATGTATGAGAAATTTAATAAATCCTGAAAATTTTATTGCAATGATAAGAATTGCCATTTGAAAAACTGATTTTAAACGAAATATTACTGGTTTGAAATAAAACTGAATGTAAATTTAGTAATTCATAAAAAATACCATGCGACCTTGTTATTTTGATAATCACTTCGGAAAAATGGTATTCACTACATGGAAAAAGGTATTCACTGCGATATCTGTTTTCTGGTACGTCAAACGTATTTATTCGATACTGTCCCAAAACACTCATCACCTCACGCCTTCCCAAATGCTTCCCTTCCCGACTATCAGGAAAAACGACGCCTAATCGGGGAATAGGTATGCAAAAACATGCTCAGGCTGTTGCCTTTTTTTTGCGCGAGCTCTTTGCGGAACTCGGCGGAGAGTTCCTACGAGGAGACGCGGACATTGGCAGGCGCCACTGCCCTCTGTCGTCGCCAGCGCGAATTACGACTTTCGCGAAATTGCGGCTGGAAGCGCAAGCGCGCGTTGGCAGGCGATGCGACGCGTGGTTGGCATTCCGCAGTGATTTGAAAGAGGAGGCAGCGAGGAATGCGGTCTTTCGGAAGCCATCAGCGCGATGACGCGGGTTAAGGGATCCGGGCTCCCTCGCCCGCCGCGGCTGTCCCCGTCCGCCCAGATTTCAGTGAGTTCGTGACCGCGTGGCTGAAGGTAATTAGTTGGACGTACTGCTTTGCTTCTCTCACTGCGAAGCAAGTCGTTCTTCTCTCTTCCATCCGCTTTCGTTGCTTTTTTTTTTTTTTTTGCGTGTTCAGTGCGAGGAATGGTAGCATTTCTTCTTGGGTGGTTGCTGTGGCAGGCTGTTTGAAATGTATTTAACTTTTTTGATGGGGGGAATCAGAAGTACGTTTTCCTATCTGCTGTGATGTTCGATACGTTTATCTCGATGTAATCAACTGTAAACACTTCAGATCTTCAGGTTATTTGATGGTCACTCAAATGAGTTTTTTGATGATCGGTTGCTTTTCGAAATGTTAAGCTTAATTCATATTTCAAGTGTTATGGAATATTCTGTTCCCAAATACATTCGTTGAATGTAAGAAAAAATGAACGTTGCATGTCTTCCGGAAAATTTTATAAGAAATCTTCCGGAAATCTTCAAAACACTTTCCGAAATAGAATTTCCTAAACATTGCCTTCAGTTATAATTAGGGAGCGGATTTTGATGACCCAAAAACTCGCCAAAAATGATCAATAAAATGCTCTTAAAATGCCCTAAAACCAAAGAAAAATGACGTAAAGAATCCTATCAAAACCAGTTCGGATGAACAACTCAAGGTGTTGGATATGTTGCTGATGTAATCGAAGCTTCTTCCATTCGTTGGAGTGAAATCAGCTAGAAAACTTTTGGTTTGGACTGTTCTTTATCAGGAAATCTTCCTTTAGTTATCCCAAAATCGGCCGAACTGGCAATGGCGCTGATAAACGTCACACGAATTTCATACTCACAACAGCTGTCAAAACAATTTCTGAGCAAACAAATCGAATGGACTACTGAGTAATTCTGTGAAGAACATTTGTTGCATATCGTAAACATTATTTGAAGCAAGTACCATTAAAATGACATTACAATCGACGAACTCAGAAAAAATGCATTAAAAATTAGCGAAAAAGACAAAAAAAGACATTTTTGAAATCGACAAAAAATGCAAAATGATGCTCAATAAAAATGGGCCATTTCCTTTTGTCGTAATATAAATTGAATTTCTATACTAAATGGCATTGTTCTAACGCAAAAAGAAGAAAATGACATTTTATTAAAATCACCCCTTTAGTTATAATATAATGGGGACTAGGATGAAATTCAGTTAGAGTATGTGATAAGCCACAAGGATTTATTTTTAAATTTTGGATTCATACACCCCTGAATGTATTCGTATATTCTCCCACTCCGGAATTGCTGAGTTAATTGTTATGGAACCTCCAATACTAGGATTCATTCATAATAACATGTAAATTATCCAATTGCAACGTCGGTGTATCTCACCTTCGATTTACAGCTGAATTACGATTCTTCTACAGTAGCCTCCAAACGAGATAATATCACGTATCCTCCACTCTATCTGGACCCATAAAGCGTTCCCCAAGCAAACACAGATACCCACCTCCACATGCACTTTTTGGCCGATTACCCATGCACAGAGAGACCCTTATTTACGAGCGCACGCAGAGCTCATTCGTCAAAGAAATTCGTGTAAATTACGTTCCACTTTCTTTGTGATTCCACGGGGCCCCGTTTGTCTCTGTCACTCGCGCGCAAGCAGCTCGGGAGATTTACGTCCCGGAGAGCTGGACGAAGCTTGCACGCGCAACTGTGCTGGGGGCGGAGGCAGGGTGACATGTAAACGCAGTTGTCGTCTCGGAGAGATTTGTAACGTATTATTGAATATCTCGGAATGGACGGTGATGAACGAGAATCGGGCATCGTTACCCCTGTAGAAGGTCATGAATAAATCTCGGTCGTTTCCTTGCCCCCGGTGTTCCCGTCATTATGCAGTTACAGGGGCGCGTGGGCGTTGGTGGTGGCGGTGGTGGCGGCGGTGGTGGTGGTGGTGGTGGTGGTGGTGGCGGTGGTGGCGGTGGTGGCGGTGGCGGCGGTGGCGGTGGTGGCGGTGGTGGTGGCGGTGGTGGCGGTGGCGGTGGCGGTGGCGGTGGCGGTGGCGGTGGCGGTGGCGGTGGCGGTGGCGGTGGCGGTGGCGGTGGCGATGGCGATGGCGATGGCGATGGCGGTGGTGGCGGTGGTGGCGGTGGCGGTGGCGGTGGCGGTGGCGGTGGCGGTGGCGGTGGCGGTGGCGGTGGCGGTGGCGGTGGCGGTGGTGGTGGCGGTGGCGGCGGCGGCGGCGTCGGGAAAGGTGGAGGTCGCGTCGTAGCCCTTGGACGCGCCTTCCGTTCGTCGTTGGGAGCGCGAGATACCATCTCGGCCGCTCGGTGCTCCCCGATGGTGATTGCGCGTTCGGGGCGCCACCGGCGGTGGTTATCGGAACCGCGGTGGCCGCGCGGGCTGTCAACTGCGCAATCAGCGAGCGGGCGATGACGGGCTGCCGGCCGACCGGCGCGCCGCCCCCGGCCGCTCGCCCCAGATGCTATCGCCGCCGCCATTATGCGCCTGCTGTTGTTACGGGCGCTTGTCGGAGGCGTATTGTTTTTGTGGAGAGCGCGGTGGGTGAGCGGAGAACTCTCATGCCCTTCGTTTGGGAATTGTAGCCAGATGGGGCCCGCGGCAGGGAAGTGCTTCTGCGAAATACACTTCTATTTAATAGCGCAAACTTACACGATCTTGAGATGAGAACAAAATCGTACTGTTCGCCGAAGGAGTGAATCTAGTTTATTTGGATAATGATTAATTTTATAGATAAATTATTGTTCCTGTAGTCTGATTATCCTCAGGAATGTTAATCACTGAAAAGTGATATGACATTTTAACTGGTGAAAATGTAACTTGCTGAGATGTTTTGCTATACATTGTATTGTTATACTGACATTATTTAGAATTTGACATTTTTACGTCTGCATAAATAAAAATTTAAGGGCTTAGAATTCAATATTTTTAACTAATAAGTTGTCATGATATGACCAAATACAAAATAGAATTTTTTGAATTAATATATATATATATATATATATATATATATATATATATATATATATATATATATATATATATATCTTTGCATGAAACTATTTCATCAAGTCCTAAAAAATGTAAAAAGATAAGAATGTTTTTTTTATCATTTTCTACCTTGTATTATGATTAGTAAAAAGGATTGGAATACTAAGGATTCAATACTAATACTTATCCATTCTCAATTGTGAATTTATTTGTAAAATTGTAAAATGAACTGGTATTTGAATTAAAAAAGTATTGAATATCTATATTGAATAAAAAACTGAATAAAAGTATTAATGCCATAAGAAAAAATATAAAATTTACGTTTTATAAAACGTTTTATAAAAGAAATGCAGAAAATACACTGCGTACAACAGGCTTAATATAAAAGAAATTTCATCAAAACTTTGCCGAGTTTTGTAAAAGTACACGTTGCAGCAGCAATGCTTAACTATCATTTACTTCAACAAAAACTATTAAACAATTCTTCTATAAAAATTATTTTCATTTTATTGTGTATCTTACTGTTATTTAATAATATTGAAAGTATACCAATTTAGTGTACAACGATTTTGGTGACATCAACGCTGGGGTAGGAGAGAATCCTTTTGTAAAGATTCTTATTTACCCGTTTGCATGTAACATGCAGTAAGTGAGTCGATTAAAGGGCAATAAAAGTTCGCTAAGTATCTCTCTTATATGTTCACCAAGTATAATGTAAAGTGGAACATAAATTGCAATATTTAATTAAGGTAGCTAAAAAATATGTTATTTACGGGTATGCCGAAAAAATAAATTGAGAAATAATGGCAAACAGATATTTTGAAAATGTTCAATTGAAAATAAATTATTGTTAAATTTTTGGGATATTCATGTTGAGTTGTAGATGTTTACCTTGTTTGTTTTAATCGCAAATACGTTGTTGAATGAAAAAAATATATTAGTATTTCTACAAGGGTTTGTGTAAGGAAGCTAAAACTGTAATAATCATATACACAGTGTTCTTTAATGATGCTGACAAAAACATGCAACTTCTATCGTTAATTGAGGATGTCAGATAGCAATCAGTTCCCAGTCGAAAATTTTGTTTTTCCCAAAAACGCTATTTACCTTCCTCCGGAAGCGTAATTCAAATACTTTGCACTGGACTTGTGGAGATGAGAGTACGTGACAGGTATAAGGATGGGAGGTCAGCATAATACAAGGCGTGAGCCTTCCTGCGAAAGGGAACTAAAGCCCGCTATCCCATGTTGTAGATTTACTGGATGTATAAGATCCTCTAGCCTAAATGAAGCCTCTGAGAAAAATTCAGATCACCTCTTTCTTAGACCGAGTGATACCTTCTTTCTTTGCCAGACGGTGAAAGGAGAATAGCGGAATTTGCTAGGTCAGGCGGAAGAAGAGCCATCCAAATAGTACCGTGAAATATCTCGGTCTAAACATGGATACTAAACTGAACTGGAACCAACACGTCAATTGTAAAATATAACAGGCAAAAATAAGGTACACCAACTAAAACACATCGTTAATCGATCTTCACACCTCCCACTCCCAACCGCCATAACCATCTACAAAACCATTAGACCACTCCTCCTTTACGCTTGTCCAGTTTTGATCTCCGCGGCAAAAACAAACCTAAACAAGCTCCAAATAGTCCAAAACCATTTTCTTAGAACTATCACAAATGCTCCTTCGTTTGTCACAAACACAGCTCCACAAGTAATTCCAAAATGACTCCATACAACAACCATATGACATATCTCTCAACCCAGTTATATCACTCCATACCACAAATTCCACACCTAGACAACTTCAGACTCCGAAAAACTTCTCATAGAACCAAAATAAAAAATAGATATTCATACCAGGCATTCCTAGTCAAATTTTCCAAAATATATTGTTTTTAGAGGTGTCTGGAGAAGATTTTCTCGCCCAAATTAGTTTGTAGTTTAATTTTAGGTAAATTAGAATATAAGGCGTCATACATATGTAAAGTGTGGTATGTACTGAACTATGTACGCTCTGTAAAAAAAACAATTAATAAAAGAGGCGGAAGAACAGGCCGCATTGCCCGAGCCTCGCCTGGGAAAATAAGACATAATTGAATTGAATTGAAATATCTCGTTGCGGTGGACACGGCACATATGGAAGGGTGAAGCAGGAAAATTGTGCCACCCTTAGGTGGACCTTACTGCAGCCGACTTTACCCTTCAACAACCACTTAATACAGTGTCTGCTTCAGGGTGTGTGTCCATGCTGTGCCGAATATTTGAATTTCGCTTGAAAATGTGTAACATAAAATCTTCTTCTTCTTCTTCGTCTTCTTCTTCTTCTCCTCTTCAGGTCGGTAGGTTTTCGGCTGTTACGCCTCTTTTGTTCCTTCTTCCTATCCAACTTGTCTTCGGTCGCCCTGGGTAGAATTGTTTTGAAAACAAAATTTTCGGACGTGAAATCGATTGCACGAAATTTTCTTCAATAAAAAGAGATTATTTTTTGCCGAAATAATTCACGGACATTCTGCATTTAGAGACGTGACATATCATTAGAATTATACGAAGAGAATACTTAAGAAAAATTAGAAATTGAATAAAATGAAAGTGTTCGTATTGTGAATTCACTAAACGAATAATATAATAACAAGAATAATTATTTATTACTTAAAAAATGAAAATTGTATAACTGTATTATCATTTGAGGGAATTAAAATTGTATTTACTCTCCTGAAGGAAATAAACTCTCAGGATCCGATCTCAGGACAAAATTTTCGGACGTGAAATCGATTGCACGAAATTTTATTCAATAAAAATATATTATTTTTCGTCGAAGTAATTCGCGGACATTCTGCATTTAGAGACGTGACATATCATTAAAATTATACGAAGAGAATACTTAAGAAAAATTAGAAATTGAATAAAATGAAAGTGTTCGTATTGTGAATTAACAAAACGAATAATATAATAACAAGAATAATTATTTATTACTTAAAAAATGAAAATTGTATAACTGTATTATCATTTGAGTGAATTAAATTTGTATTTACTCTCCTGAAGGAAATGAACTATTGGATTACTAAAGTAACTGAACTACTAAATGAATTACTCTCCTGAAGGAAATAAACTCTCAGGATCCGTAGAAAACGGAACGAAAACCACCATCAAGATAGTTCCTTCACTCAAAGGCACTTAATTAAGTACATCCTTGTTCTTGTTTGAAATTATATATTTAAACAACTTTTTAGAAAAAATCATGAAACTTATGGAAATAATGATTGATTAACAAATACGGAATACTATTGAAATAATGTGTTGCTTCTTGTGGTTGAATAATTACAATATAGATTTGAACGTATTACATTATATAAATTATATTAATGAATATATCCCAATTAATCTAACAAATTTGATGAAATATTGTCTTTATGGTGAAAAATACTATTAGAACTCAGAGCCTTCATGTTGTGTCTGTGTATTTTGCAAATTCGACGCAATGAACTACTGCGTGAATTTTCATTTCACACCAACTTCTTTATGATAGAAACAATTATTAAAAGGAAAAAATTAGTGCTTAAAACTTCTCACGATAGACATTCATGAATATTCAGCAAAGGTCTCTCGGATAGACATCGATGACTTGCACATACGATAGGCTGGAAGTGTATCTAGGAAGTGCATCCAACTGCTTGGAGTTTCAGTGCTTGTAAATATTTACACTTTATTGCGACTAGAATTCATAATTCTCCCAGCACCTTTACTGACTCTCAATTATATCTTTCGCAAATGAAAGTAAAAATGTCTGATGTAATGTTTTATCTGAGTTATTAATTTACAATCATTATCAATTTGAAGTAACATAATAACACGTCATACACATTTTTCTCATACACTTGCGTATTTCTTATTTGTATAGAACACCCAGAGTTATAATACTAAAAAAAGTCGATTCCATTTCTAAGATCTCTTGTAGTAAAAAGAATGTTTAAAGTTAGTGTAGTATGTCAAACGTTGTTCAACTTAAGTTTTTAGAAACAACGATTCTCTCTCCTAGCTCTCGGGGATTATTTTCTCCTCGAATGCCTCCGACAAACAAATCATGTTTAACTGTACGTCAGGCATAGCCAGCGTGGGTAGACCCCGCATTACAAATAGAGTGGGAGTAATTTCGAAGTTTCAACTTCTCCATCTGAGTAAAAGCAGCGGACACCGGACGTTCCCAGAAGCGAAAGAGAAAGATTTATTTAATAAAGATCTCATGATTGTAGTTGTTCTATTTATCTTACTGACGTGATTACTATGAACCCGAGCATGCAGGGTAGGAGCGGCCTGCCGTTTATCACCGTAACATTCGGAAGTAGTTATTATCGCAACGTCTTTATCTGGGTAATACTGCGACGTCACATCTGAATATATTATTTTAATTAGTTTGGTAGCAATACAAGTCCTGAAACAACAACTGGTGTGTAATTTTCTCTGCGATTATAAATGTAAACAAATATCACAAAGTCTTATGGCACAAGTCACGTTTGATCTGGAGATTTGACGAATGAGCGTTGGGTGAATTATGTTAATGTTTCCTCTAATTTCGTAATGCGTCGTCCTGCTTCGATCCTCAAATTTTATTTCGCTCAAGGCCTTGACATGCTTCGATTCATTTTGTAATGTCCTAATATTACTGCTATCGACAGCAGATGTTAAAATTTATTACGATGAGCTCGTAAATGTTTGATTTATTTTGAGCTGCTCTTTATAATAATCAGTCATTCATGAGCACTCACCCCGCACGTGTGTTTCTCGCAGATCATAAAGTTTTCGGCTACTGAATACTGAATGCTGAATTCTCCAATTTGCGTTAGGAAGGTATCGGTGCAAGTAAAAGCGCAGCCGCGCTGACACGGGGTGCTTAAATTTTATGATTCCAATTAGACCCCGAATAAGCCCTAAATATCACCTAGGTTCTGTGTAAAAAGAGCATTTTCATTACGCTGGCATGTCCAGATTGTCGTTGTTAATTCAGTAGGCAAATAAACGAAGGCTAGTAATGTAATTCGCAAAACTTTGGCCTGGAATATGTTAGCCTAATTTTATAAGCTGAGCAGGATGTAAATGTAAAGGTTTTGTAAAGCAGCAATCGAATATTGTTTTAGTACGACGAAAGTACTAGGAAAAAGGTCATTCTTTTAAAATACAAATTATCTGGTAAGTAATACGTTTTTGAAATAATTTGATAAATGACATTTTGGGACTACAACAATAAATTATTGTCCTGAATGTTATCATCATTTTAGCACATTTAATACGATTTAGATAATTAAGTGATACTTTACGTTCAAGAAAGTGACATGATATAGAAGATTCCTTGAATAAATTTAATGATCTTTACACGATCTCGTAAAGATTCATTTTTTATGTACATATTAATTTTCAAACTAAATTAGTCCCCCTGAAACCGCAGAAACAATGATACAATGAAGTGTTTTGTAGTGGTTCTGCTTTTCAACGACTTCGGAGAGAGATCGAGCAAATGAAATTGGTAGAGTTAACGTAAAAATATGATTATACTCGGGGAGCACATCCCGTTTAACGTTAGCACTTAAAAAATTCATCAAATATCACCCCAGAGAATTACACTATTATATACGTAGAAAATGTTGTCACCTAAAAATAGTTTTATATACGTTAGCACTTGCAAAATTAAATCAAATATCACCCAGGGAATTACACTACTATATACATAGAAAATATTGACACCTAAAAATAGTTTTATACTATTACTTGTATGCACTTCGTCTTCTATACTTTGTTTTCGCTAATATGATTCAAACTGCTCAAAAAGCAACCAGGTTTCTATTGGATGGAAGAAGAAACTGAAAATCAGTTAATTGGAGGAAGAACAGGAAATTTGAGATCGTTGATTCTCGTTGTCCCAAATACCAGAACGCCCCAAACACTCATAAATAAGCGAACACCCGGAAGAATGTTAAATAAATCATCGTCCATTCGCGTGTTGACGTATCCACTCCTAAATACTCCTCTCAGTTTCATTCGATATCTGCGCAACAATTGTCATTTCGTTGGATTATTTTTCATCGTTACTATAGTCTCCCATTTTTCTTGATTTAGTGGTGAGTTGTAGTTGACATTTACATGATTGAAATGATTGAAGGCGTTGTCATTGTCAACATACAACAATTGTTGACAATGACAACGCCTTCAATCATTTCAATCTCCCATTTTTCACTGCTATTCGCCCCGTTGCCCTCAAACACGTTATTGGTCGCTTACACCGGAATCTATGACCCTGTTTCTTCGCCAGCCACTAAACTTTCCTCTTTCAATTCCTCCCCTTCACATTGATCGTTCACCTATTTTATTGGACCTTGCTCCTACTCATTCGTTTAGAAGTTCCCAGTTCCTTTTCTGCTGTCCTCCAATTCTTTTCCTTTCCAATTCATATATTCCTTTATCTTATCTCGCTACACACCACTAGTCATACAAATTTTGGATGATTTACCTTCTCTTCGTTCTTTTCAAAGCCGGTGTACGGTTGTCACAACGACTGAAGTGGCGATGAAGCCCCTTATTTCAGGGGATAACTACAAAATCTATTTGAAATATTCCAATGAAGTTGAAAGAGTTGGTCGAAAGACCATAAATACTATAATTAGTACGTTAAATGTAAGCAATTCATTTTTAGGCTAAAAGAAATTCAGATTTTCACAAAACTACACTGAAGATCGTGATTTTACTCTTCTGTAACCTGTAATGGCATTACAGCTGATTTAATACACGATATATGATACTAACACAAATACCTCAAAGATTTCGTAGATAACGATACATTTTTACCACAATTCACCAAAATTAACAGGATTCTTAACAATTTCTTCAAAATTATTTTTTTCAATGTTTAGCAACATAACTGTACATTCTTCTTAAAACGTTTTATTACTTCACATTATCACATGTAGACTCCTCCCTTGGGGGTGAAGAGACAAATCAGGACTCGAAGGGGCCCATAACAATTCTGATGGGAATGCTGTGTTCACTCACCACTGTCCAATCTCCCTACTCTTCTCCTCCCTCCCCTTCTCCCTTTCCTTCCCTCTCTCTCTCTCCCCTTCTCTTCTCTCCCCCTCTTCTCCTTCTTCTCCTTCTCCTTTTTTCTCTCCCCTTCTATTTCTCATCTCTCTCCCCCTTCCCCTCTTCTCTCTCCCTCCCTTCTCCTCTTCTCTCTCCTCCCCTTCTCCTCTTCTTTCTCCCTCTCCTCTGTCTTTCTCCCTACTATTTCTTCTTTTTCTCTGTCCCCCTCCTTTTCTCTGTCACCCTCTTCTCCCTCACTCCTCCGCTTCTCCTCCTCTCTTCCCCTCCTCCTTCTCTCTCCGTCTTCTGGGCGCCTCCACCCATTTCCCCACCGTCCCGCTCTCCCGCCCCACCGCCGTGTGGGCCACGTGCTCCGGAGGCGCCCGCCAACACGCGCGAGGGCTTCAGCCGGGCCCTGTTAATCGTCGGCCATTACATGGAAAGCGAACGGCGGCGCAGGCGCCCGGCGTGGCGCCATCTGGACGACGAGGGCGCCGGCCGACGCGCGATTGTCGCTCGTCCAACCGTCCTGGCGGGTCGCCTGCTCCTCTGGAAAAATCGCTCGACCCGTGATTATTGCCGGGGAACCTTGCGTCCCGATCACTAAACTGCGCCGTTACAACGCTAATTACCTGTTTTAGGGAAGGGCGACCAGTTTACCTGTCTCGGCCGCGTCCTGAACGTCTCGTGCGCGCCGGGCGGAGCGGCGTCAATGAGAGGTTGCGCTTTCGGCGCTCGCCTGGAATGGTTGGAAAACGGCGCGGGGGAGAGGGGGACCGTTTTCGACTTTACGGCGAATTGGTGTAATTTCGTAATGCGTCAATTTGGATAATAAAGGATTCGGTAAATGTCTGTGTTTGCTTTGTGTTTTCTTGTATTGTGTTCCTAAATTGGGATGCCGTTTAGTGCAGTTTCTAAATAAAGCTATGTGTTTGATTGTGGGGTGGAGCAAACGAAGTTATATCCACGCTCCGTTTATTATCGTTCCATTCCCTATTATATTTCGTATTACAATTAAGTAAATTTTATATTATCATAATTATGTCCAAACATAAAATGACTATTCTGGCTGTTTCGGTGTTGTCACATTACCTATGTTATCATCTAACAAGTGACAATAAAATTCAATGTATCAATCAAATACAAAATAAATGTTTACAATAACGTGGAGAAAAAGTGAAGAACATGTAAATTTAGTACCTACATTAAACAGTTCATATTGCGTATTGAACACAGAAAAAAGTGGGAGATTCAGTGAATTATAATTAGTCTTTTCGTATAATCTAACCCTGGAAATAACTTTGTATGCGTCACCATTAACTATCACTATTAGTTTGAAACTTTATATTTTTCAGAAAAATTTATGAAACTTTCAATAAATACGTCGTATGATATGAAGATTAAGTTTTCAGTAGTCTTGCTCCTCTTACCTGTGAACACTAAACGAATCCTAATGATAACGAAGCAGTCAAAATATGCTTACCGGGAGAGACAGCTCAGTCCATCAACTGATGTCACTGCAGCGCCTCTGACCGGGAGGTCCTAGGTTCCCACTCCCCACGGCGGCAGGATTTTCGGCTCTTCAGCTAGGTCGAATTCAGTCGCTGTCTGGAGGAGAATTCTAGCGGCCGGCTGCTCTGATAGTTTTCCGTCGTTTCTCCGACCAACACCAGTGTGAATGCTAGAGCAGTACCCTACCAAACGGGCCACGGACCGCGCGCGATCCTCTTCCTTGTCCTATCCTCTCCCCTTACACACACACTAACACTAACATGTACCACACTACCACATATCCCAGGAGACTGGTCGGGAGCTTAGAGCTTGTCCCGACTGAGGCGGTGCCTCGCTGGGAGAGTCCTGGTTAGGGGGAAACCCCATTAGCCGACGTTAGGTCGGCGACGGATCTCGCCATCCAGCGGGGGTAGATCATCACCGTCTCCCGAGAAAAAACATGCACTACACTAACGGGACTAATGACCAAAGCTGTTGACGTGCCCGGAAACACGAAAAAAATCAATAAATAAAAAGATGCTTACTTCATTTTTTTAAAAATTCATTCTTATTTCGAACCATATTTGCAAAGACCTCAAAAAGAGTTGTCTTTGAGATTTTGAATATGTCGCTTCTCGAAACACAGGATTCCCATTACTTCCTTACACACTCATCGACTCGCACATACGCAGATCAGCAAGTGGTCTCTCAATAGCTGGCTGATTTCCAAATACCGTAGAGCGTTCACAAACTCACATTACCGCACGTAAGCACCTCGTTTACAGTTGCTTAGTTTACAACCCAATCGAACAGCGTAACCCGGCGAGACTTTCACAGCGTCGGACGGATCCATACGTGTGGTCGCGGAGTTGTAGAAGTGGCCTTTGACCGTAACAATTCATTATCTGACGTGGTACACTGTTCGCGGGCTCATAAAGCGGTTAATTGAAAAGGGGCTCGTCCGAGTCGGTCGAGGGAGTGACACTCGGATGCCCGAGTTGGATTCGAGAAGGAGTCGGAGGTGCTGAACACCCAATACTCATAAACGGCTCTTGGGCTGTGCGTCGGCTGGAGGCCTTCGAATTGCGTTGCCATGTATGGGCGCCGCTATGGGCAGTAAACAAGCAGCCAGGCACAACAATGGCGGAGGCTATTCCGGGGCCGGAGGAGAGGGAATTCTTACTCAAGAGCGAGGGAGGGAGGGAGGAAGTAAGGAAGGAAGGAAGGAAGAAAGGAAGGAAGAAAGGAAGAGAGAAAGAGAGGGTGGGGCAAAAGGAGGGTGGGATAAAGGGAGGGTGGGATAATCGGAGGGTGGGATAAAGGGAGGGTGGGCGTGTAGAAGAAGAAAAGGGGAGACGAGAACGAAAATTGAAGAATGGAGTAATCAGAACGAAAAATTAGAAAGAAAGAGAAATTAGAGAGAAAGAAAACCTTAAAAATCATTCTTCTGCGAAAATACGAGGGAATAAGTAAATGTGTTGAACATGGGGATTGAGATTTAAAGAAGCGAGAAGATTAACAAGAGATGTTTAATAAAGTAGAAAAGAAAATGAGAACATTGAGAAAAGTATTGGACTGTGAAAACGCGGGTAAATAGTGTATTGAATTTAGTTTACTTGATCTATATTTTCTTGTGCAAAATCGTGCACACTTCTACGAGTATTATCATTATTTGGTCTTCTTCTAAATAAGGTAAGAGGAATGATAAAGAATAATATTGTAGAATTGTTCATTTGAGCGGCAGTTACTTTTGCATTCCCTAAAAAAATATGAAAATTACGAAAACCTTTATTCTAGAAATTAGAATAGAATTTCTGCTGGTGAAAATTGTACTTTCCCTTCCCTTCTTCCACGTTCAAATGCGTAAGAAAAATAGTTGGAACGTAGTCATTTGCACGTAAGAATAGGAGTGGTTGCACGTGGAAGCAATGCTTGGAGGCGGTGGAATGTGCGGTGCGTCTGTATATGGCGTGCACAGCGAGTGGCTTCGCCTGAGGCGAGCCCTGTGCAGTGAAGTGTTGTGCGCATGTGTTAGTGAATGTGTTTGCATATACAGAATAAGAGAGCATATGTGAGTGAATAAATAAGTAAGAAAAAAAATGAAGGAAAGTGAACAATCAAAAGATCTGCCAGACATTTATTAAAATTGATATTAACTAATAATCAAAGCGGCCATGTAAAATAGTTTTAATTTGGAGGCAATAAATAATAACCAGCAATAAATAATAACCAGCAATAAATAATAACCAGCAATAAATAATAACCAGCAATAAATAATAACCAGCAATAAATAATAACCAGCAATAAATAATAACCAGCAATAAATAATAACCAGCAATAAATAATAACCAGCAATAAATAATAACCAGCAATAAATAATAACCAGCAATAAACAATAACCAGCAATAAACAATAACCAGCAATAAACAATAACCAGCAATAAACAATAACCAGCAATAAACAATAACCAGCAATAAACAATAACCAGCAATAAACATGTACGGATAAAGTCCTTTCTTTCTCCTGAAGTCCCAATAATGGATAAAGTCACTCCTTTCCAAGGTTACTGGAGACGGGAAAAGAAAGAAAGAAAGAAAGAAAGAAAGAAAGAAAGAAAGAAAGAAAGAAAGAAAGAAAGAAAGAAAGAAAGAAAGAAAGAAAGAAAGAAAGAAAGAAAGAAAGAAAGAATGAAAAAGAAAGAAAAAGAGTGAAAGAAAGAAAGAAACGATATCTGCGCCGGCTGCAGTGCGTCCGCAATAGGCCCCTGTTTCGTAGCCTGGCAACGCTCCTCGTGAGTCAGAGCGCTTTGCCCTCTCGTAAAGGTCTTTGGAGCGATGCCATTGGTCGCTAGGGCTGGCGACTTACAGAGCGAATAGGCACTCTGCACCCGTCGTCTTTTCGTAACTTTCCGGTAACTGAAGTCTGAGCCGGAAACCGTGCGGGAGGCGCCGAAACAGGTCTCGCCGGGCCGGGACCGCCTGGATACGAAAACGTCGCGGCGCCAGGGAACCTTGAGTAAAGTCGGCGTCGTGGAGAACAAACAAGTTTAAGTATGTGTAAATAGTGCAGTGAATTGTGACGTGCATGAGTGGGTGAATGTGTTGTAAATATAGCTTAAGAATGAATGAGAATGTGAATGCAAAAAACCAAAAAGGAAGACCAAAGAAGAAAACATGAACTAATAAACGTTCAAAATAAATAATAAGCATCTGAAAACTAAATCAAGGCCCAAAGTGGCCATTGTATTGTAATTAGTTTTAGATTAGAACGTAAGTTAATCACAGCTAGTATTTTTTAGATATTAGCCCTCCTTATGGTTCAAAAGCGAAATCGGCTGAAATTATTTGCTGTATTTCCTAAAGTTGAATAAACTCCCGCCTCTCCAGAGCTACTGCAGAGGGGAAAATGAAATGAACTAAAGTTTCACTTCCTGCGTCTGAGTAGATATTGCGCTGTGTATTTGGAAAAATGTAGCTACAATTGGTAAATCTTGCTCAGGACAGTTTTCAAATTTATTTATTATTATTTTGTTTATTACCTTATTTTGGTATACAATGATAAACGAATTCAGGGAATTCAATAATTACTAACAAAATGAGTAGTATGTTTTTTTAATTTAAAAAGTTAAAAATTAAAAAATAGTAAATTAAATTAAAAATAAACAATTTCATTGTCTAATTATTAATTATGGAATGAGAGAGTGAAAATTTGCTGATCTGCAACTTGCGTAGACACGGTCAGATAGATTATCTCTATAATAATCTTCTAACAATTACGAAGAACTTTACAGAAACGTAAATTACATTTTTATTATTGCTTATCTACACACGAATATTTGTAAAAGTTTCTTAAAAAATGTTGAAAAATTGAAGAAACGGATTTATTTTTCCAACCTAAAACTTCTGGTCGACTTCTCCTGACTCCCCTCTTATTTCCCCTCCAAACTCAGAAAGGGTTGCACACGCGCAAGCTGAAGTGACATCATTTGAAGGGAATAGTGGCTTAATTTGAAAATATGTTTGCTAGATTTGTTCCATTGAAAAACTTAATTTTTGTTTACATTATTTAATACTTAATATTATTTCATGTGAATTAAAATATTTGACCAAACATTCGGTAAACAGAAGGTACTTTGTAGGATAATGAGAACACTGCGATTATTTGTTGCGTGACTTACGCAACGCATCTCTTAAACTTTTGTTAGGAGTTGAGCGCTTCCGTGGAGTAATCCTCCTTTAATTTCTTTGTCAAGTCTCGTCACTTCGCAGTCACTCGATGCCTTTTATCCCTTCGGCCAGGGGCTCGTGGAAATACCTTACTGGAATGATGGAACATTATGTACACACCTTTCCGACTCTTTGCCAATTGCACGTGGAGTTGCCCTAGGATCGAGTTGAGACCCTGTTCTCTTCATACTACACTGCGATTATTTGATGATACTTTTCAAGAATGATGCAGAGGAAGCCAATACAATAATTAAGATATATTTCAGTGTTTTTTGCCATTAGTAAACAAGTCAAAGAATTAGTACTTAAATCAACTATCAGTTCGTAAGCATTACGAAAATATGGTAAGAACGGAAGAAAATAACAATTGGAAAATATCGCGTTCTATGGTATTTCGAACATAATAATGCTCTAATATGAGGTTGTACTCTCGCAATTGGCACGGTCATTTAATACATTTATTTACAATGAAAGCGTGCAGGGCTACTGAAAGTTTGATTACATAGCAGCAATATTCCAAAGAAGTAAAAGTAGAGGTATATAATTACAGAAGTATTAGCCACGCTTCACTTTTACGCACAATGTTCAATCATTCTACACCCAGCAAAGTAGATTGGTTTCATGAAATGTGCCAGAAATGACACTTTAATATCACATTCATTCAATTTAACAATAAAGTCGATGTATTTGTTGAATTGCGAGATGGTAAATCAATAAATATTTCTTCAACAATTTCGACCCTCGTCTTGTCAGAACTGCATATTCTGCGCACGAGGTGTCAGCAATGGAAACTGGACACGTGGTTCCAGTCGGCCACACCCGGCGCGCTCATCCGTACATTTACGAGTCGCAGTTGGGTGCTTGCCTTCCCAACAGGGCACCCAACATCTGCTCCGACCGTTGTCTGGCCTACTATAAATCATCAGTTTTCAACTTTGATGATTGGACGTCGATCACCATATTTTATTAACATAGAAATATTGAAAACCATGAAATTGTAGAAATATTGAAAGCATATTGAAAATTTCCCAACCAGAAAAAACAGTCAAAAACTATATTTATGGCATTATGTTCGTGTTTTGTTAATTGACGAACAGATGCATAAACCAAAACAATCCCGCAAAACTAATATATTTTTGTTAATCAAACATTTTAATTCATTTTAAAATGAATTGTCAATCAATAACAAACGCATATGACTATTTCTTTTAAAATAGAAAGAGTTCAACAATGACAATAAAAGCAACTGGTATAGAAAAAAATGAAGGTGAAATAAGCATATAAAAGAAGATAACGTAATAAAATAGTTGAAACAAACTGCAAGTTTAGGTTAAAAAGAAACATCGTGAAAATAAAAGTAAAACAAATGCATCATAAAAAGGATTAAAAAGAAAACAACCTACAAATAAAAAAAATGACCTATTCCAGAGAAGTGTCAAATATTTGTCAGAAGCACGAGTACGCTACACACAAGTTTTACCGTTTTTGACGACAAATAAATTTTAAAAAAAGTGTCTTGTACAGCGCTTGTGGATCCCTAGTCCGTGGATGCGTCGCACTAAGTTAAGAAGTGTGGTTGGTGGGCGTCACTGCGGCATGTACTGCAGTGCGAGAAGGCCCTCGCCGTCCACCGGAATGAGACAAGCCCAGCTATAAAGCGCACGAGGCGCAATAAAACTCACGAGCATTCCAATCACATAAAGTGTACGAAAACAACCGCCGTAAATAAAAACAGTGTAAACTACTTGGTTAACACTGTAACGTAAGTCTGTCCCCGGAGTCGTAAAACAGATGCCTGGAGATCCTCGAGTGCCGAAGAGGAGCTGCATTAGCTACGATGCTCCTTGCATTTCTTTGGCATTTCTTTCGCGCGTGACATGTGTGACGGTCGATCCAATGAACGTCCACGCACGCAACATGTTTATGAAGGAAACTGATCAAAGAAATTCAACAGAGTCAGATTTTACTGTAGTTTTATGGCTTAGGTTTGGGTTAAACTGAAATTTTCATTCATCGCCAGTTTACTCTCTACCTAGCGTTTACCGCTGGGACATAAATCTTCCAAAACTCATGAACGATTACAGGAAGTATAAATATTATTTTGAACTAATCCACGATGGCAAGGAATGCAGGGCATTTCCCACAATTATGAATAAAACAAATATAAACGTGTGCGAGGGCGTGAATATAAATTTGAGAAATTAAAGTAGTTTTATTGATGAATAAAATTATGTGCATTTAGTTATTTACGAAACTAATACAGAAAATGTCTTCGGTGTACGAATGAAATGTTTTATTTTGAAATGCGTTTATCGAAAAAAATTTCATACGAGTTACTTAAATTTGTAAAGTACAAATTCGTGGAAACGTACAAGTATAACTTGGGAAGATTCTCAATATTCAAATAGGCTGTCATGTTGATTCTTGTAACCCCCAGAGTTTTGCTTGTTTTGCAGTACACCGTTCTTTTATATAGACATGACTTCTTTGCGGTATGCGTACGATAAAAATCTACTTTAAAACATCAATTTTAAGGGGATATTGTAGTGGAATTTGGAAGTAAAAGCGATAGTTGTTTTTCAATTTTTGTACCTTGAAAATGTGCTGAATGCAGCTGTTGTCACCGTTTAGCAATATCTCAAATTTAAATGCCTTTTTCTCTGATAATTAAATTTGCTACACCTCCTGTCATGGTGTGCATCAACGCGCATCTGTTTATAAAGATACTCTTTCACTTCTGAGTTAAAAGTTAGATTGCAAGTGGGAAAAGCTGATAAAACAGTGGAAGATCTTATCACAGAGGCAAGAAAGACGAAATGAAACATAAAGAAGAAAAGGGAAGAGGATGATACATTTTACATCGAAGGATGCTTCTAGTCTCTCTTAGTGATTTGTGGGTGTCACTGTTTACTTTGAAGGCCATTTGCCGCAAATTTCATTCCAGTAGTCATTCGTGCATTCATCCCAAAAAATATGTAAGGCAACTATTCTAAAAAAATTGTGTCATACACAACTCAATGTGCTCTTGATATTAGACTCGTTGTATTCAAAATAATCTTTCAAAAAAAATCTTTTTTTAAAAAAAGCTTACATGTGGTAAAAAATATAACTTTTAAATGAAAAACGTTAATGCAAAAAATAGTCTACCATGTTAAAAGTTATAATACAAAGCTGGTGGAAAACATAAAATATATAACTTTCATTGTTCTTGAGAAAAGTGTAGTAGAAGTTTAAACATTTAACATTACTAGAATAGACACTATTTCACTTAAGCGCGGTTTTATATGCAGATGATATAGTTTTAATACAAAACAATGAATATAAAAATTAGATGTCAGCATATAGACTAACCCAATTTACAGAAGAATACCATCTTAAAATATCTGAAACGCGAGTGTTTTGGTAGCAAAACTAAGAATCTGACCCCAGCACTTCCCAATGACCCAATATTAGAAGTTTTTGGTTTTTGTTTCCTTTTTAAATTTGTGCCAAGCAATACATAGCGAGATTTTTGTCTTCAAAGATATGAAAGTCAGATTAAAACTCTAATGATATCTGTAGTTAATAAAAGACAGATTTCTTATCGATAGCTGTTGTGCACAAGTAAATAATATACGATTTATTCATGTTCTGTAACCACCGCTCGGTATTTTATTTACAATAAGAGATTGCACCGCTGAGGTACTCCTTCGACCGAAGAAGTTTAACAATGGTGATGCAGTATTTATTTACAATTAATTTTTAAATTATAACATATTTTTAAGATGTACCTCATACAGACTTAAAGTACATAATCAGTTTTAACATGATTGATGCAACTTACCTTTTCGTACACTTAAGAAAGCATTCCATTGGGTCATATTATTTTCACATCCTATTAACATTTTCTTAACTCTTGACTTTTCAAAGTAAATTTTTCTCAGAATTTCCTTTCTGCATTTTTTGCTCTTATTCTGAATACTTTGTTTAATCGCAAAATGATACATTTACAAAATAGAATTAAGCTAAAGATTTTGCTTAACAAAGTGATCTTTTTTCCAATGCAAAACGTTTTGATCAGTAGGTTGATTTCTTCTACTCTTTTCCGAAATGGTCATTCAAAAGTTAATAGCTAGGTCAAATTGACTGCAGGAGAAATCTAGGGGCTTGGTACTCTCATCGGTAGTTTTCTGTGATTTCTTTGTTTGCTGAAATTGCATTCTTCAATGGTTTCAAATGCCACAGCAATATGGTAACATACGGGCAATATATCGCGTGTCATTCTTCATTCTGTTCCCTCCTCTTCCACTACTCACAATTCCACTTACATGCTCTACACTACCACAAATGTCAGAAGACGAGATAACTAAGATCTTGTCTCGGCAGAGGCGGTGCCTGGGAAGATATCTGGATCGGGAATACTCGTATGTCGATGCCAGATCCCATGCTCCACCGGAGGAGGAACACATTCAATTCCCGGGATACAATGGGCACTACACTTACGGGACTAATTAACTAGGAAGTTGGTGACCTCTTAGTAAATACTGACCGCTTGACATACACCCGCAAACCAAAAATATTATGGATGAAACATGTATTCTTGATAATACAAAAAAAGAAGAAAGAAAAATATCCATAGCATCATCCTCTACTGTCAATCCTGTCACCGAGTCCTTTTACCGACACTCGTCGCTTGTCCACCTCAGTGGCGAATTCGTCGATACACCGCGTATACCGCCGGTATACCTAGCAATTCAAAGTGTATAAGAAATATTTCATAACTTTGGTCATAGTATAAAGAGTTATTGAAATTTTAAAAGCTTTAAAACAGATGCTAAAAAAAACTCTGCTTTTCTACCGAGAGCCAGTCAGTCTTCCGCATCCGTAAGCGCGTTAGAGTGAGAAGTTTCAAACAGTTCTTAATGCTGTCCAGAGAATTCGCTAGCGCAGGCGAAGGCACCGCATGTCAGCCGCGATAACCTAACGGTCCTTGTGTTTCAAGGTCGGGGAGAGGGGAGGATGAGCGTCTGGACTGTCGGTAGGCATCGCAAACTATTACGGTGAAAAGTCCTTCTCTGGTCGTTTGTTACGCTTCTCTTACGTTTTTGTGAAAATAGAGTGTGTTAATGATCCGGAAACTAGTGGTATGTGTAGTGGTCTTATAGAACAATTCTTAAGGACTGAATTTCATAGTATTGGGATTTCAGAAAAGCTCAAAATAAAAGACAACGATAGAGATAGCTTTCATTAAGTGCAGTGTACTTGATATAAAGTTCAGGATTCGCCACTGGTCCACCTGCCTTGCGCTGCGATTTCCCCAACGTGCGCTGCGGTGTAATCGAGTTCGTTTTGATTTCGAGCACTTTAACTGCAATACTCATTAGTCCCTCCCATTAGTTATTATACCCTGGGAGATGGTGGTGTTCTTTCCTACTTGGACACAAGGTCCGGCGCCGACCTACATGTTGGCTAGCGTAGTTTCCCCTCCTCCAAGAAATCTCACCTCGCAGGGCACTGCTCCAGCTTGGACCAGCTCTACACTGGTCTCCAGATGTGGGTGGAGGAGCAGTTCATGTTAGTGAAAGTTTGTGTGTGTGGTGTGTGTGTGGTGTGTGTGTGGTGTGTGTGTGTGGTGTGTGTGTGTGGTGTGTGTGTGTGGTGTGTGTGTGTGGTGTGTGTGTGTGGTGTGTGTGTGGTGTGTGTGTGGGTGTGTGTGTGGTGTGTGTGTGGTGTGTGTGTGGTGTGTGTGTGGTGTGTGTGTGGTGTGTGTGTGGTGTGTGTGTGGTGTGTGTGTGTGTGTGTGTGTGTGTGGTGTGTATGTGGTGTGTGTGTGGTGTGTGTGTGGTGTGTGTGTGGTGTGTGTGTGGTGTGTGTGTGTGGTGTGTGTGTGTATGGGGGAGAGGAGTGGACAAGGATAACGCACGAAAAATCGCGCGCAGTCCTTGGCCCGTTTGTTAAGAACCACTTCGATAACGAATGTGGTCGCTCAGCAATTTCACCTAGTGATCACCCCATGAACCACAAATACCTCATAAAACAACAAAACCATAAGAAAAAAGAAAAGTCCACAGCATCATCCCCCTATTATGGTTTCTGCCACCGAGTCCTTTTACCGACTCTCGTCTGGCGTTCGTCTGCCTTACGCCGCAGCGCGCCGGTGGGCGGCAAGCGGGCGGGCGGGCGGAAAAACGCCCCAGGATTTATAGGCGGCGGGCGGCGTCCGCGCTGGTGCGAACGCGCTTTTTCCGCCCCTAATGGCCGCCGCGCGCCTCCTCAGTATGCCCCGCGCGCGCCCCGGCGACAGCTTTGCGACGCGCGCAGTCTGTATCTCTGGCGGCGTCCGCCTCGGCGCGCGTCGCTTTTTGGACGCTCCGCCCCGCCCGGCTCCGCCCCGCCTCGCTCTATCCCGCACCGCCTCGCCCGGCAAGCCCCACCTCGTCCGGCCAGCCCCGCTTCGCCCGGCCATCCCCGCCTCGTCCGGCCAGCCCCGCCTCGCCCGTCCAGCCCCGTCCCGCCCGGCCAGCCCCGCCTCGCCCGGACAGCTCCGCCTCGTCCGTACAGCCCCGCCTCGCCCGGCCAGCCCCGCCTCGCCTGGCCATCCCCGCCTCGCCCGGACAGCCCCGCCTCGTCCGGACAGCCCCGCCTCGCCCGGACAGCCCCTCCTCGCCCGGACAGCCCCGCCTCGCCCGGCCATCCCCGCCTCGTCCGGCCAGCCCCGCCTCGCCCGGCCAGCCCCGCCTCGTCCGGCCAGCCCCGCCTCGCCCAGCCAGCCCCGCCTCGCCCTGACAGCCCCGCCTCGTCCGGACAGCTCCGCCTCGCCCGGACAGCCCCGCCTCACCCGGACAGCCCCGCCCCGTCCCGCCCCGCCCCGCCCGCCCATCCCCGCTTGCCCGTCCAGCCCCGCCCCGTCCCGCCCCGCCCCGCCCGCCCATCCCCGCTTAGCCCGTCCAGCCCCGCCTCGCCCGTCCAGCCCGCCTCGCCGTCCAGCCCCGCCTCGCCCGTCAGCCCCGCCTCGCCCGTCCAGCCCCGCCTCGCCCGCCCAGCCCCGCCTCGCCCGTCCAGCCCCGCCTCGCCCGTCCAGCCCCGCCTCGCCCGTCCAGCCCCGCACCGTCCCCCGGCTCGCCCGGCCCCGAACCATCTCGCAAGGCCCCGCACCGTCTCGTCAGGCCCCACCCCTCCTCTCCCGGCCCCGTCCCGCTCGCCCAGCCCCATCTTGTTCGTCCCCGCGTCGCCCATCCCCCTTGTACTGTCCCGCCCCGCCCACGCAGCGGCCGCCTCGTACACGCAGTCGCTGGCTGGCTGGCTTTGTGTGGAGCGCCTCCTAAACGGACGCGCGCGCTTTTTCTGCGGATGTTTATTTGGAGGCCATTTACATTTATTGGGGAGGGTTGCGCTGCGTGGATGCCTCGTGGGTCATCTCTGAAGAGAGGGACGAGGCGTTGAATGTCCCTAGTTTGGGGTAAGTAAAGAGAAGAGGATTGTGATTTGTCTGATTCATCATTGGGGAAAATTGCCAGTCATGTGAATAAGTTTTGTAATATATAGAGGTCAAGACAACACCTGTTCAAAGTTCCTAAAGAGTTGAATTTAAATGCTCATCTCCTTGAAAATGGCATTCTCTACTGTAAATAAATGCAAAAATTGTAATAAAGAATATAACATTAAAATATTAATGTGGAATGCAAGAAATTCATTCGATCTATTTTACTTGATTGCTCTTCAATCATTCGACCGATAAAAACATTTCTTTAGATTCTCTTATGATTTATGTATTTAGTTGGATATTCTATACGAATAAATTTTCTATGTGTATGTAATTTCATGAACAAGAACAATTAGTAAAGTGGTCGTTTGTTCAATATTTGAAAGAAATTTAACAGACGAACATACTACAGAATTAATGGACTGTAAATTTGGTTCATTCAATTTATGGGTGGCCATTCACCATACTTCTCTTCCACTTCACGAGTGTTCGTTTACAGTTTCGATTTTATCATCAAGAATTTTTTTCAGCTCTTAAATACACCCAGCGACGCTTTTCACCTTGTTTTCTTCATGGCTCCCTATTGTGTCATTTAATTATGTACATTATATTCTTTACCCTGTCCTGTTCTACACACTTTTTCTCAGAAATTCTCGGCCGTTGTTCCAGCGAGCCTTTTCTTTCATTCCTCGCAGTCCACGGAGGTTTTTCTTCGTCAAGGACTTCAATTAATCTTTCCTGTTTTGCTTCTTCCAACCGGAGATTTCTACATAGATCTTCATCATCTTCCGACTGTCTTATTCAAGTGCAGATTTTATTTCATTCTTCTTTTTCCTAGAGTATCCAAAGAATGACGAAAACATGTGTTTGTAGGATAGAATATATAACTCTGAAGAACATGAATTGAATTAATATTTAGAAACTCACATCACTCACACTGATGTATCTTTTATAATTTAGTTCATATATTCCTGAAGAAAAGAACAAAGAATGTTGTGACAGAACTTTTATCCAACTTTTACTCTTTAAAATACGGGAAGGATAATTTATTTCGTCCACTAATAATAATCAACCACAATCAAATTGGTGTCTCGTGTTATTAGATAAGTATGTATCTTGTAATACATAAAAAGGAAGTTGTTTAAATGGTATGTGTCACAAAAAAGGTTTCGCTGAAGAAATTGCTCTCAACTTTGAAACGAATACTTTCCAGAAACTAATAATCACACATAGCGTTGTTGCGACTCAAAATATTACAGCAAAATGTACTTTTTTCACAAAAAACATTATTTTGGAGTAAACGCAGCCTACCTACGGTAGCTTACGCATTGTAAAAAGTATCAAAGTTGAACCAAGAACAGACAACCGTCTACGCGTTTCTTGGTGCATTTAGTTGTAGCTAACGCATATTAGAATTAAAATAACAATATTTAATTCTATAAAAATACAATATTTATACATATAAGTTGGATATTGATCTTAATAGCTTTTAGGTGTGAATGCATTGTGTGTACAAGAGGAGAAATTAATGAAAAAATACATAATTGGAGATTACGTAAAACTGTGACAGACTGGATTATTTTCGCAGGAAAGAGTGCTTTACTTAATGGGTAAGATATAGAACCTCCTCAAAAGCATAGATAGGAGATGGGGTAATTTTAATTTTAATTTTAATTTTAGTATAGATATCTTAACCTTTTAATTAGAAAACAAAGTAGATGGGGAATTGGTGGTGGATCAGGGCAAGGTAACGAAAGACGAGGAAAGGCCAAGTGGAGCGGGAATGCAATAGAATAGATAGAAGTGGGTGAAAAAAGAATAAATAAATAGAATTCAAAGAGATTATGATCGATTCTGCCAAATAGATTTTGAACAATAAATACCGGAGCAACGAGATGAACTTGAATGATGTTTGTGTATGTATGAATGCGCTTAGAGAATATATAAGAACTTGAGAGTGACAAAGTATTATAAAAGTTCTTGCAATTACGATAATGAAAATCCAAGAGCATATATAAAACTTTCGGCGTTCAATTTTTGTTGGAAATGTGTATTGAAGATTACAAATTGCAGAAATTGTTTTGATAACACACATTTCAAACCTTGAATGCTAAAAGATTTTGAAGAAAAAACACATTTCTGCAAAATATAAAAACAACAAAATCCAGCAAGGAGTTTGCTCATTTTTATTTGAAAATGTTATTTTTTATTCGTGCGAATAAACTCTAGAAGTAATGCGGAATATTATTTTGAAAGAGACAAGAAAATTTTTGTCTTGTTACATCCCTTGGAAACTCTGAAAACGTAAACATTGGTTACATAACATCACAAACTATAAACATTGAACAATACTTTCTCAGATTGTTCTCTTGTTTCCTTCTCGTCCAAAGCATGATGTACTCAGTTTTTCTATGAATTGATACGCAAATCCTTCACCAAATTCTCCGAACAAATGTAAAGGTCCATGATAAAATTACCACAGACTGCTGCTTGTTTTAGCAAAAGATAAGGCTTTTCATAAACAACATTTGAAAAAACAATTCAAAAAGGACCAATATAATATTTTTAAGACATTACTTTTGCTTCAAGAAATTTCAAAGGCGAATGATGGACAGTTTGCAGTTTCATGATAAACGACCGTATACGGTAATAAATTACCGTATTTGCCTTAATCAAGGCACTCTCATCTCTCAAAAAATGTTGACAACTGGACACCGACAAACAATTAGCGATCTTTACATTGCTGCTACTGTCTTGGGTATTGAACGGTGAATTATTCCCCTCTGGTGGATATGTGTTGTCAAAACTATTCATAACACATTTATAGACTGAAGTCACTAGCACAGAGATGTCAAGATCATGGGCAAGGTAACTAGCTCCGGCACGGGATTTAAAAGTAAGGGTTGTACAAACGGAGTGGCAATGCGTTGCTGGATACTTGACACAGGGCATTTTTTTAAAGAAATTAATTGACAGTTATTTCTCGAAATGTAGCTATTATTAATTCCAATTTACTCTACCAAAGGAAAGAAATTATCCATTAAAGCGAAATAATATATCAATCAGATTTCAAAATGTCAAATGAGAGTAAAATTAAATATTTTTAATCAAAAGTGCCTTGATTTTGTCATTTTTTAAAATTTAAAAGTACGTATACGGTACAAGTAATAATTTCACACTCTTCCTACGTTCACATGAGAATTGAACAAAGATTCTGTCAAAAGAGCTATCCGCTCGTAAACGAAAATTGATAATCTATAAAAACTTCTTTTTGCTGTGAACAAACAACGAATCTTAAGAATTTAATTAAACCACAAAAAATGAAAGGAAAAAAGAATTTGCTTTTTAAACACATTCTTGCCACCTAGTAAATATGTTTGTGCAAGGTGACTTCAAAAAACTAAACATACTTGTAAAATAGTAACAAGTAATAAAGAAAATAAACCAAATACAAATTACAATTGTTTAATAGAACCATTCCGGCAAACATACTTTTGTATGAAGTCACTATTCCCTAACGGGGTGTACACATGCTGAAACGGCATTCTTTATTTGGATAGGGAATGAGAGCGGAGTCGGGGGAAGTTGTCTGCGCTGTAGTTCAATTTATTTAACGTGGCGCCTCAAAGCCCCGAGCTGGACAAAGAGGAGGTCCCTGTCATTCAATCGGAAGTTTCGTTACGATTTAAATTTTTGGTATTGGAGTTACCGATTGGAGGACAATGTCCCTCTCTCCTGTCTGCTCGTTACCTTGAGACGTCACGTAAAATAAATGAAAGTATAGTGCAAGTGCTGGGCTTCTCAGACAGGCAAGTAACACGCACGGTCGCTGTTTGACATGCTTGCACAAGAAGGAAGGTTTATTTACTGAGTGGTGCCACACCTCGTGAAATCTAATAGATTGCCCTCACGTTTCAGAGTATCTGATGATGGGTATCATTTTTACTATGAATTTCATAAGATGTTATTTTTAATGGCATACGGCGACTTCCGCTCTTGGTAGTATATCTCCTTAGAAACAGACATGTATCCATAATGGAGAAGTATTCTTTCCTCCGCGATTTGTTTAAATCTCGGCTTGTAAGCAGAGTTCTGCTAAAATCAATGTTCAAAACTACTCCATGTTGACGATGAAGACTATTGAATTAAAGGCTGGAATCCTGAAAGGAGCCTTCCCTGAGAATCTAATTTCACTGATTCTCATGCTACTAATATGCAGATACTTAAAATAAAACTTTTGAAAGTGACATATTTCAATGGCCTGCTTTTAGGAATATATCAAAAATGTAATTATTGACTCATCTAATATTACATATTTCTCAAAAATGTGTTGCTTAACGGGTTGTCTCAAAAATGATTATCAAATGTTCTAGAATTTAGAGGTATATGATTCAGACGTTCCTGGCGCTTGGAACATCATTTTTTCTCGTAGAGTAAGAGACAATTCATATTTAAGCTATATGTTAAATCCTCCAGATCTTATTTCTAACTATTCGAATTCCTTACAAAGATTTCAAGTTCCTTACAAGTATTAGGGGACTTGACCGATTTAATGTTTCCTGTTCTTAACAGAGGTTTAACCTACGAAAACTGCGGTGGAAGGAATATTCAAACCAGAGGCGACAAGTGATCTACCATTGGGGTAAAGTCCTCTCAAAGTTCAAATATTACACCAATTTCACCTAATTACACTCACGGTGCTATCTCTACGAAATTATATTGTGGACTGTTCTCCTTTGAATACTGGAATGGCATACGTGAAAAAAATATTGCTTACGTTCTTTGAACTTTTTTGTAAGCACTGAGAATGATTCGGGATATGGTACATACCTCCTGTTCACAGACACCTGTTCTCGAAAGGTATCGGAGACTGTACTCAAAAGTGAAATAGAATTCGTCGTGAGCGAATGAAGTCTGTGGGCATCAACGAACGAAATCCAAAAACCTTGACTGACATCCTCTCGCTTTTTCTAGGTTATTTTTAACACTTCCTGGTATTTCATTCCAAGATCAACACTTGCCTAATTTCGTGCCTCCGCTTGCAAAGATAGTCAAGAAACGGGAGTTCCCTGATTCCAGACTTACATCTAAGTTTCCAGCTTGATTGAGATCGATTACAAATAATAAAAGGAAAATAATGACGGAAAAGGAAGAAAGGTTAAAAATAAGGCAAAAAATAGGTGTCAGAAGCTAAAACAGGTAAAAAAAGGCAAAATGAAAATAATCTTAAACCACGCCAGATGTACAGTTTAGTGATTACTATTGTTAAAAACCTTAAAAAACTAACAATAATAAAAAGCTTTTTTCCAAACTGCCTGGCTCTATTTATTAAACATGTGATGGAGTGGACCAGTAAACATAGTTTGTTAAATTTATATCCCTCACTTGTGGAAATAATGGAATGTCATAGATAACAACACAAGGCTACTTGCATGAGAATAAATAATGCATTTATCACGTTTAAAAATCCAGATTATGCAATCCACGGTATTATGCACTCTATTTACACTGGAGGGAACTGAGTGGCAGTTGGTTATGCTTGGCAAGAACTGCTGATGAATTGCCCAATTAAAGGATTGTGGCAAGAGGAAAATTCCAAGTCTTAGAAAAGTGCTTCTAAAAATAAAGAAAATCTTATCTATTCAAGAGTTGATTGAAGCTTGACTCTATCATGTCACGAAGTTAATGAGAATTAATGCAGAATCAACATTTCAAATGACTGTCTTTTGTGCGTACCTAGTATTCATTGCCAAAGATATATTTTGAAAAAAAAATGAGATTCTGCATATGGTAGCAACCATTTAGTACAACAATGTTGAATTTGCAACATTGGGGTTTCTAATTCTATACTATTCTACAATCTGAACCTAATTAGGTCAGTGAAGATATGTCATTTAGACCTAGTGAATTTAACAATCGTAAGTCTTATTTTATGTTTACTAGAATGGTTCCGACGTGTACTTTCGGGACCCATGCTGCTCTTTAGCGCTTTTGGTGGATTTGGTATTCTTATATCTTCAACGTCATAGAGCTGCTACAGACTATAATTGAAGTGATTTCAATGAATTTTATGAAATTAGAAAACAAACTTAGCATATCAGGATGTGCTATAGTTCATTTGTAATAGGTTCATGTTTCACCTAGCAGCTTAAAAAAATACACCTGCAAAGAAAGTATTGAAAAAAACACAATTACTTCCATTGTGTGCGCTCCTACGTCACCAACAAAAAGAGCAAACTGTATTTTCATATACCTTATAGGGATGACGTGTTTAGCAGCACATTGAAATCGTATATCTGAAACGTGAAATTTTCTCTGTTTCTCGGTACAATGTTTTATAAAACCACAAAACTCTATATTATTCTGTCAATGTATTGTATGTTACGAGGATATTCTCTTTATGCCCTCCCCGTTTTTAGACTGGTTATCAAAGTTGCCTTCCTGATGCATGGTTAAAATTTATTATGATAGGAATGAAAGTTTAGATGTGATGGTATGAGACGTAAACAAAACCACCACTTGGTGTTGAAAACATTGAAAAGAAAATCTCCACGAATAGAACAGTACACTTAAATTTTATTGATTTAAGGAATGCCTGACGGAATAAAAATCAGTGGCGTAAAGAGTGCGAGAAACAATCATTAGAACTGTAAAATACTCCCTTAATAATATTAATATATCCTTTCTACACTTCTATACTTAGAAATAATGCTTCTTTTTTTCACTTTCCTCTCCGGTCATCTTCTTTTGTCCTTGAATTTATACCTCAACCCTCTCGACCAGATGAGACCACGATTCACGTCCTTGCGATAAACAGTGGCTCGGCAACACTCCGTTCAATAGGACAGTTCGAAGGCAATGGCTATTTTTTTTAAACATTCTGGCTTCTTGTGACGCATACAAAGTTGTGACGCATTTCACTGAAAGCCACGGTTCATTATTATTTCTAAAATGGCATTGTTCTCTATAAATCGTGTTTCTAGTCTCTTGATTCTCCATTAATTTTCCACCCGATAAGAGTCTTCCTTAAACTTTAACATACGAGGTACCGATTTTTTAATACATATCGACCTACACATGCGTATTTCGGGCAGAAAAATAATAGTTTATACATAAATTGTGTATGTCAATTCGATTTCGTCTTATTTTTATTTGTCTCTATAAGGGTTATTTACAAACATTTATTTTTTCAAAGTTTATATTAATAAAACGTCATACAAAACAAATCCACGTTTGTCGGTAATTTTGAAGTTGTATCGATAGCCCAGTTTTTAAAAATATAAAATTGTGTATAGTTTTTCAGTTGTTCATTATTATTTTTAGTTCAGTTCAAATTCGATTTGAACGACATTCGAAATACATTCCGTGGGTTTTTGATGCATTTGGCAGTTCTTTAACCCCATCTCGGGGCTCTTGTGCCCCACTGTGCGGCGATGGCACGTCCGGCCGCTTCCGGTGCCCCAGCTGGGTCTCCCTGGCGCTATGTGACCGGCATATGACAGCCTTCCCTCTCCCTCTCTCCCTCTTTCACTGGGCTGCGCCGCGGGGCACACAACAAGGGAGGCACCTGAATGTCAAGGAAAACAGGAGAGAGAACGTAGCAGTGCGAGGCGTGCCACATTTGGTGAGCAAGCAGCAATTCCATGCTTTGTACCCAAATTTTGGAAGACTAAAATATCATTCAATGATAATGTCACAATAGTAGTTTATGAAAATGAGTTTATACTGTTAAGCTTTATTGCATGGGTACATGTTACGGAAACGAGCGACGTTATGAGGGAGTTTTAAAATTTGTACGAAAGCAATAAAGCAACATCATAAGCGAGTTGCATATGCTATTTTTTAAATTAACAGCATTACAAATTTATAAGAGAATCAAACTTCTTGTGGAACAACTTTCTTGTAACGTCTCGGGTATTTGACATTTGTGCGAGAAAATGGTGGTTGTCTGTTCCGTTCTCCGCTACCTCTCCACGATTCTCTCGCTGCGATTGGCTGAATGTGTGATGACGCACATCATTCGTGCCAGAAGATCAAATACGTCATCATCTGTGCCATAACATTCCCTTTTGTGAATGATTTCTTGCACCAGAAAAGGTTGTTTATAACGCCGGTATACAAGGAAACAATTGTTATTGATATAGTATAATCTTCAAATTAAATAAAACCCAGATTTGTGGTAATTAAAATGAAAAATGTTAGCACTTTTTAGAAGAGAGAGAATATAATTTATTTTTATTTTACTTTTATGCTTATATTATATGCTCGTATAATCCCAATCGAAATAGTTTTGAAGTTAAGTTGCTAGATAGTGTCAGAATTAGGGAGTAGACGTGAATATTGGGATTCTTTTTTATATTTAAAAGAAAATCAATAAATCCTAGGGCAAGTGAAACTGCCCTTGGAAGAAGAAATGGGAAGAAATAATACATCGACAAACTAACTACAATATGACAGCGAAAACTAACCAGAGTGAAAATAAAAATAAGAAATAAAGTGGCATAAAGGTACACAAGAACAGCGCTAAGAGATAAAATCGTGGGACTTTCCAAGAACAAGAATAAATTGGGACGGTACACCAATTCTCAAACATCAAAGTATGAAGTATTTATCACTTACCAATGGCAGAAAAATTCGAGTCCACGGGATGCACGAGAATGCTGCCAGACAAAGCCTGGAACATTCAATAAAACAGTTGCTTTTAGAATGATGTTAAATACGTTTCAAAAGACGCCTTCAGCACCATCCAGGGTAATATTTCCCTAGTTTAAAAAGAAGTAACTGCACTATTTTGTATTGTATCATGTAGAAGCAAATAGGCTGGTGGACAAAACCACTCAAAAGAATTTTATAAAAAGTAGCACGCACACTATTAAAGAACAACCAAAAAATATTCTCGTATAACTCGACAATAAATTAAATATTTCAACAAAACAGTCTTCACGATTACTGCAATACTGTACAACTGTTCTTGACATACCAACAATATAAAAATGTTGCTGATCCATTGTTGCCACCCAAAACAGGTGAATAGCAAATTATTAATTGTGAACAGCCTTCCATAGAGCCTTGATGTCGCATGACGGAAACTGTGTCATAAGCAGTGACATTGAGTATGAGAATTGAGTCAGTAGGCAGAATAATAGAAACAAATTTTTGAATTTTTCAGTCAAGATCGAAACAGTTTAAGTGAATTTATTGTTATTTTTTATTTTCCCCAACTGTCTGGGTATATAACGAAACCAAGGACACGGCTCCAATAACTAGACACGTTAGTATTGATTGATTGATTCATTGATTTTTTCGTGTTTCCAGGCGCGTCAACTGCTTCAGTCACTAGTCCCGTTAGTGTAGTGCATGTTTTTTCCTCGGGAGATGGCGGTGATCTTCCCCCGCTCGATGGCGAGATCCGGCACCGACCTACCGTCGGCTAGTGGGGTTTCCCCCTAACAAGGACTCTCCCATCAGCGGGGCACCGCCCCAGTCGGGACAAGCTCTAAGCTCCCGACCGGTCTCTCGGAATATGTGGCAGTGTGGTGCATGTCAGTGTAAGCGTATGTGTAAGAGGAGAGGATAGGACAAGGAAGAGGAAGGACAGATCGCGCGCGGTCCGTGGCCCGTTTGGTAGGGTACTGCTCCGGCATTCGCCTAGTGTTGATCGGAGAAACCACGGAAAACTACCGATCAGAGCAGCCGGCTGCTAGAATTCTCCTCCAGACAGCGACTGAATTCGACCTAGCTGAAAAGCTCACTTCAACTCCAGACTCAGGGTGATTTTCGCTCGCATCCGGATCACGCCAAACAGTACCAGCGTCAGTAGATTGATTCATTGACTAGTGGTCCTGGGCGCGGAATTGGCTAGTCATTATTCCCGTAAGTACAGTGCATGATTAATCGCTTTAAAGCTAGTGTCGAAAATCCTGTCACTCATTTTAGTATTCTTTCAAATTCTGCGCTCTTTAGAAATTAATAATACAGATGTCCGGTGAATCAGATGCATCATGACTCCGCGCAAAGGTCAGTTCAAGCGATGATAAATGATCCAAGGCGGTACCACCGTAACGCGCCGGCGGTCGGCAAGAACCGGCAGCAGCTTCGGACGGACGCCGGTCGGCGAAGGGGCACCCGAAAGGCAACGGAGGCGTCGGTCGAGGCGTCGAAGACGCCGGCGCGAACAGCGGGGGCAGCGACGGGGGCGGCGTGGCGGGCGTGGGGGCGGGACCGCGGCACCGTGCCGTCCGGCGGCGGCTGCGCGACGCCCGGAGGCGGCAGCAGCTACCGTGCAGCGGCGGCGGCGGCGGCGGCGGCGGCTGGCGCGTCATTACCTCGCCGGCGACCAATTTGTCCAGCGCGCGCTGCGCATAGCAATCAGGCGGCGCAGCAGCGGCCGCCGCCGCCGCCGCCGCCGCCGGTAGCTCGGCCGAGATCGCCGCCGCCGCCGCTGATGCATAGGCATGATACGGAGCCCCGCGCAACCATTACTGGCGGCGGGCGGCGCTGGTAGTGGCGGAGGAGGTGCGGGTGGTGACGGCAGTTGGAGATGGTGAGAAAGGGGCGGTCAGCGAGGACGAAAGAATGGAAAATAGGGTGAATGGTAATGTAGAAACATGTGTAATTGAGGTGGGTGCTAATCCGAGGCGTAGCGGTGACATCGGAAGTGGAAGGCTGCGAGGATCGTGAGGTGCTGGGGTTGTGGAAGAGTGGAGGAAGCTAAACTTTTCGGCGAAGTATAATGGGCGGCGGATGAAGGGATGGATGATGGGAAGAACGACGGACGGATGGAGGTGGCGGTAATGGGTAGGTGGACGTCTCCGGACGGGCAGTGAACGGACGACAAAGGGTTCTTGGAGTGGGTGGTGAGTTGGGTGGTGGAGTGGGTGGCGGGGTGGCGGAGTGGCGAGGAGGGAGTGTCCGGGTAACATGGTGGGCGGGGTGGCGTATGGCGAGGGGAGAGGGTGTCGCATGGCGAGGTGGGCTTGTGACGGGTGGCTGGGTGGGTGGGTGACGTGTGGTGGGGTGGGTGGTGGACGTGTAGCAGGTGGTGAGGTGGGCTTGAGGAGGGATGGGCTTGTGGTTAACGTTAGGTGGGCTTATGGTGGGATGGGCTTCTGGTGGGGTGGACTTCTGGAGGCATAGGGGATGGCGAGATAGGGTAGGACGACAAAGGCTTTGTGGAGTGGGTGGTGAGTTAGGCCTTAAGCGGGTGGCGGGGTGGCGGGGTGGCGGGTGGTGGATGGCAAGGAGGGAGTGTCCGGGTGGCATGGTGGGCGGGGTGGGCTTGTGGTGGGTGGCTGCGTGGGAGGATGGCTGGATGGACGAATGGCTGAATAGGCGAATGGCTGGGTGGGTGGGAGGGAGGGTGGGCGGATGGCTGGGTGGGTGAGAGAGCGGGTGGATGGCTGGGTGTGTGGGTGTCGAGTAGCGGGGTGTGTATGTGGCGGGTGGTGGACGTGAAGCGGGTGAACGTGTAGCGACTTGTGGGGTGGGTTTGTGGTTAGGTGGGGGTTGAGGTGGGATGGGCTTCTGGAGGCATGGGAGATAGCGGGATGATGGAAGGCGGGTGGCGGGTCGGGCGAGTGGCAACGGGAAGGGAGGTTGCTCGCAGCGGGACGCGCGGAGGCCGTCGCGGCGCCCGCCTCTTTTGTTCAGAGGGCGCTGCTGTCGCCCGCGGCGCTCGTTCGGCGCACGGGCCGCGCTCGCTTGTTTACGACCGCCCTCTCCACCCCTCCCCGCCCCCCCCCCCGCCGCCGCCGGCGCGTCTGCACTCGCCCGAGAAGCGGCTTCGCGCCCCGGAACGGGCTGCCGTGCACCTAGACGCCACTCGGCCTTCACACTGCCGCCCCGTAACAACATACTCGGTTGTGCGCCACGTGCATCGAGAAGGCGGTGTTTAACGGAACGCTTGATTTTACGAGAAGAGCATTTTTACAGTTCAGCTTCATTGACTTAAATTAATGTCTTTTGAAATTTTCTTGTTGACCTTTTGGAGGCATAAACGGATAAAGAAGCAATATAAATTTCTGAGAACGTTTGAAGTTCTGCGTATCAATTTGGCATTTTTTTGTGGATGAAAAACAGAATACTAGTTAGGACGGTTAAAGTTAAAATAATATTAGTTTCCGATTTGGCATTTTTGAGATTACTAATAATATTTATTGCGCGTATTCGTATTAAGTTACTTGAAAAATGTAATCCTATGTACTAAAATATATCAGTTAATTTGCACAAAATCATTATTTTGTCTGATGAAAAAATTGTATATTGTCAATCTGATTTCAATTAAAAATCAAAAAATTATTATTTTTAATTGCAAGAAAACTGTTACGTAAGATTTTATGTAAACAATTGTGTTTTTGAAATTGTTTTTCAGACAATCAATCTTACGATGTGATACCTTCTAACTACTACATCTCGATAAGCAGATATTTAAGACATTATTTGCGTATTAAGGAGTGAAAAAAAGGTTTTGTGTTCAAATTCCAAGAAGTTACGAAGACGTTCTATGCCAGCAGAACAGATTTAAAAATAAACAAATGATTTGGTTCTAATTTAAACTGTTATTCAATCATTAGGTAAAATAAGCACAAAAATAAATGCTCGAATAACGTCAATTAGATTTCTGTTGTACTTTCTATGACCCCTGTGAATAAGTAGATATTAAGTATATTTTTTGCTGAAAATGAGGAGAGAGTAATACTGCATTCACCTATTCTATACATATTCTGAATTCACTTACAGAATCAATGAGTACGATCATACGAGATGTCTGCTTATTGGTACTAGAAGAATAGTTTAAGTTTTTACAGGAAAGCAAAATACCTTGCGTTAACTTGCTTTCCACCTTATACAGAAGAGCCAAAGGTACCGAGAAAGGAATAAAATATTGAAAAAGTTAACCGGAAAAAAAATAAGAGTACCCCAAATATCAATTATCTAAGCTATATCTCAAGTGAGTAACTGGAGATGAAAAAAATCAACCAATATACAATTCCAAATTAAATGAAGAAATGTTTGTTATGACATTAATCTGAGAAGTGTTTAGTTTCTGCACAGGCAATTCTTGTTGATTTATCTTCTATAATGTTCGAAAGGCCTGATTCGAAGAGCCCGTAAGTATTGTCAAGAATATTCCACTTTTTTCGACAGAAACTAAGAAAAACGCAAATTTTTTAATTGACTAAAATTGATGGAGATGGAATTATTCTCTCTTCTTTCTGTACTTCATAAAATAAATACGTAGGCATCGTATACCTAGCTACTATATGCGAATAAATACTGGAAACGGTGGAAATAGGAACCATCTGATACGCTTCTATGAATTTACTTCGGAAGCCAGGACTACAATTTCTAATAAAACCAAGCGTGTAGTCCCAGTTCCCAGGCTCAATGCAAAACGAGCCGGTTTAAATATACAAAGTTGTAATAAAAATAATATATTACAAAGCATAAAAGGGAGAAGCAAATTTTCTGATATATATTAAGTTTATCATAAGGTTCCGCCAATGTTAAAGATGACACACTTTTGTTGCCCGCAAATATTTCATAAGATCTGTAGGCCAAAGGTCCATGAAGACGCAAGGACAACGAGAAACGATTATATTTTGAAAATATACTACTGCCGGCTGTTAATTGAATGCAGATTGCATGTCTGTATTCTTATATCACCGACAGAGATAGTGTCTTACTTTTGTGCTGCTCTTTTCTGGAGCTTTCCACAAGGAAATCCCCAGCGTAAGAGAAAATTGCAAGCAATTTTTTTGGAACGGATATTTAAAGTTATTGAAGTTCGCGACAAAATGCGTTACAGGTTTTCTTTACATCTTTACAGATAAGGATATTTTAACAATGAATTTTCATTCTGTTACAAAAAAACTTGAGGCACCTCCTTGAAACTTACATAACGCTTTAACTACTGCTCTGGGAAGTTCATAATGGATCTGGATGGCCGTGGTGGTTAAGGGCGTGTAACGACTCAGTGCTTCTGTCCGAAGGTTTGCGGGTTCGAGTCCCGCCTTGGGCGTGGTGGTTTGTCCCCTGTCTCTTATGTACTTAGGTACGTGTGTGGTTGCGGAGGGCCTCGCGTTCTGCTGCTCAGACCAGAGGAGTCAGAAAGTGTGTAGGTCTCGTGTATGATCCAATATGCGTTCTAGCGGGGCGTAAAAGGTAACCGACTGTTATGGATAAAAAAGCCCTAAAAAGTTGTAGTATCATACTGACGGGGTATTACCAGCCTTTAAAATCCGTTAAAAAATTAAATTCTTCGCCGCGAGACCCATGTTGGCCTAGGCAGGGTTTGCGAGTTACAGCTCAAGAACGGTTGCTTTTTCATACTTAAACTATCCCATTTCACAAGCAGCAGTGCAGACTAATGGCGTAAACCTGAGTTCCTCCAGTAAAGTTTTACTACGATAAAAATTAGGAGATTTTCTTTTGTTTCTTGAAATACTTTCGGGCGTAGCTGCTAATTGAGTTTGCAAAACAGTGTGCGGAGTGACAATTCGGCATCACAACTAAGATAAAAATAAAATTAATGCTTCAACATCATTACGATGATTAACCTTTACTTGAATGAGAGCCATGGGATTAAATCCCTGGTGTGATATGAAGAGTATTGCAAACCTGTAACTTTACAATGGGAGATTGTCAAACCTACGTTTTTCTTAGTTAAGTATCCACGTTTTCCATAGTTAAGTGTTGATGTTTTCCCTAGTTAAGTGTTGACGTTTTTCTTAGTTAAGTGTCAACGTTTTCCTTAGTAAAGTGTTTACTGTGTCACTCACTACGAACTGCACTCCGCACTTACTTGGCTAGAGAATGAATGGTTGGCTTCCAGGCCTGCAACAGGTGGAAGCCGCCAAGAGCAGGGCAGTGCGTGCTGAGGGATGGGTCGCGGCGTCCTCGTAAACCCTGGCCTTCCAATCGGGCGTGCCGTGCCGTGCCGTGCCATGCCGTGGCGTTCCGTTCCGGCCCGGCCGCCGGGGAGTCACGCGGCGGGGGCAGAGCGCGTGAAAATCGCGGCGCCGCGCGGCGGCCGGCGGCCGCCACATAAACGTTTCCTTTCGTTCCGGCGCCGTCGAGGACGCACCGGGAGCGGCGGGGAGGGCGACGGGGGAGGGCGGGGGTGGCCGGACAGGAGCCGCAGCGGCGGGTGTGATAGCATCGCGGCCACACCGTGGTGGTGGTGGTGGTGGTGATGGAGATGGCACGAGTGGTGGAGATGGAGGCGGAGATGAACGCGAAGGTGGAAGTGGAGGCTTTGGCAGGAACGGGGGGCGGAAATGGGTCATAGGCGGTGGGGGGGTTGGATGGGGGAGGGGAAGGCGGAGGTGACGGTGGCGGCGGTGGCGGCCTCGATGGTGGTGGTGGTGGTGGCGGCGGTGGCGGTGGCGGCGGTGGTGGCGGGGGTGGAGGCGGTGGTGGTGGCGGTGGTGGCGGTGGTGCCGGCTGTGCCGGCTGTGGCGGCGGTGGCGGCGGTGGCGGCGGTGGCGGCGGTGGCGGTGGCGGCGGTGGCGGCGATGGCGGTGGTGGCGGCTGTGTCGGCAGTGGCAGTGGTGGCGGTGGTGGCTGTGGTGGCGGTGGTGGCGGCGGTGGCGTTGGCGTTGGCGGTGGCGGTGGCGGCGACGGTAGCCGCGGTGGCTTCTGTGGCTGCTGTGGTGGCGGTGGCGGTGGCGGCAGCAGCAGCAATAGCAGCAGAGGTGGCGTCGGCCGCGGGCACCCAGATCGACTGATATGAGCGTCCTCTGGATGTCCCGCCCCCGCCACCACAGTCTCCCCCCCCCCCAACCGCCGCCGCGTCCCTGTGGCATCTGCCGCCATGGCTTGTTCCCGACACTCTGCCACCCCGCCGCTCACCGCTCTCCCGCCGTTTCCGCTGTCAGAGCTGAAGTGTCATCCCCGCAGCTTGTCCTTGCTTCCCCTTTCCCTTATCGATGTACTCTCTATCTCTATGACATCTCGTCGTTCTTCGTAAGTCATCATAGCTATCCCCACTTCCATCTGGTTTCCTTCCGCTCTTTCCCGCGTAACTCTTACTTTCAGTGCTGTCAAAAGTGCACACAAAACATGTTTTAAACAAAATATTTGCGTGAATGTTGTCGCTTGCATCTTGTAATATTGTGCGAAATGTAAAGTCAAAGAATAATTTTTCTAGTGAAATGGGCGAGAAAGAAACGTTTCCATGGGTTAGAAACGACTGGAAGTGCCTAGAATCAAGAACGTTGCACGCTTCTTTTAATGAAAACGAATGTTAGCTTGAAAAGCCAAGTCCGATTCCTCTATCCCATTATTCGAACATGGACTCTGCCTTTCTGGCGTGACATAAACCCATAACCTCACTACCTCCTTCTATTCTGTTCCCTCACTGATCAAATGATTTCATCTTCATCCTCTTTATGGCATTTATTCTGCACTGTAAATCTCTCGTCATGTTTAAGAATTAAACTTTGCCTTCTCCTGGGTATTACCACTGCTACCTACCGTCTGTGATGTTGCTGCTACTGCATTCACTAGCCTAAACTTCTCCTCAGGCTCATCTCATCACTTTATCTCGGCCATTGCTCATCGCGCCGCAGCAACATCTACGATCTCTGTGCCCGCCCCCGACGCCGCTCTCATGGTGCTCTCGCACTCACATCTGCCTTCATCCTCGCGCTGCAACCCTGCTCCATACGCCGTCGGCTACTCGTGTGACGCCTCTCGCTGTGAGTGTTTACTTCCGTTTCCTTTTGGATACACTTTACCTTACCTTTTAACTTTGAATAAAACGTAATTATCGTCATAATGAAGTCGTAATGCTCTTTCTTTAATATTATTAAAATGAGAATAACTTTATGCTTCAAATCACACGTGTGTCCGTAGGCAGCTAGGGCATCTTTTTGCCTGTGCGATTTTTTAGAACAAAAAATAATTTAGTCGTTGTACGTACACTTCGTGTAGGTACGTACACTTCGTGTATCGTGTAGTTATCCAATGCAGCGTATATCGTCACGGCTTCCCGTTCGTTCCGTGTTAGATTTTTCAGCTAACCATTTTCATTCCATTTTCTCATTTCACTCAGTTTGATCTCATATAGTTCGCCCTGTAGAATATCGCACACTTATTGCGATCCAGTCTCTGTAATGATTCTTCGTAATTTCCATAAATTCTTCGTATTTTTATAAATATAAGGTATTCTTTCGTAATATCCTCTATACTACAGAAACGTGATTTCTTGAGGATAATTATATAAAAATATCATGAGGAATCTAGCTAAACGAAAGTGATGAAGGCCTGTCTAAAGTTAAAGAGAATTACCATGAACAGTGTAAAGAGACGTGGAGTTCTTATGAAAGAAAAACGCCACTTTTATTTTACACTCATGTCTGTCCCTTGATTGTCTTTCAGCTTCAGAAGTTTCTAAGAATTGCAGTGGGAACATCCGAATCCATTCAAAACTCACGCCTCATCTACTATTCCCCATCATCCCGCCGTCTCATTTTCCATCCGACCTTTGGTGACATGTATAAGACTATTACACACCATCTCCATTCAATCCCCCCTTCACCATCACTCCATCTCTCAGCCATCCCTTCTTTCTCAGTATTCGATTATGAATATGCCTTTATCCCACTTTCATCATCATCTCCACTCTACATCACCTCCATCCCAAGCCCTGCCTCCAAATGTCTGTTCTTTGTTTTCATACGTTCATGTCAATTCCTCGCCCCTGGCTTCGCTTCCATCTCAAGGTTCCACCTTCGTTTCCATCCCAAGTACAACCCTTGGCCTCTATCCCAAGCCCCCGCCTTCACTTCCATCCCAAGTACCATCCTTCTCCTCTATCCCAAGCCCCCGCCTTCACGTTCATCCCAAGTACCAGATTTCGCCTCTATCCCAAGCCCCCGCCTTCGCTTCCATCCCAAGTACCATCCTTCTCCTCTATCCCAAGCCCCTGCCTTCAATTTCATCCCAAGTACCAGCTTTCGCCTCTATCCCAAGCCCCCGCCTTCGCGTCCATCCCAAGGCCCCGCCTTCGCGTCCAAACGTCGCTCCTGCCTTCAGTTCTTTATGTCACCTCACTTTAGTGCCTATTCCTCCACCTACCTTCGACATCAACCCAAGATCCGCATTCGCCTCCAAGAGTGATACCCGACCGCGCCTCTATACGTCACCACCGCTTTCGCCTACATGTCACCGTATCTTCGCCTCCAATCGTCGCCCCGTCTTGTCAAATCATCACCTCAAATAATCGTCTGAAATCATTATCCCGCCTTCGCCTCCAAACGTAACCTCCTTCGCTTCCATAGGTCACCTTCAAGTCCCGCTTTTGTTCTGTGCGTCGCCTCAACTTTCCTCTCAATCACTTACCTGCTACTTTGTCTCGATCAATTCTGTCTTACCCAGTTTTGTTATCATCTCTTTATACCCACCCTCAGTTCTCGTTTTTTTCACTTCCACACTCCGACCTTTCCTCAGTCACCACTGCTGCTCCTCATTTCTGTTACATCCTCCTATACCATCCCTTACTCTATCTCCACCGCCTTCATTTCCACCCCCTGGCTCCTCCTCCATTACAGCCTTCGCCTCCACCCCATGCCTTCGTCTCCATCTCCCCCTCCCCACCTTCATTTCCACCACTTGCTCTTGCATTCATCTCTGCTACTGCCTACGTCTCCACCCTTTGCCACCGCCTATATCTCTGCCAACACCTTCTTGTCCACTCCTTCTTGTCCACTGTTCCGCCATCGCCTTCGCGTCCACTCCTAGCCACCGCCTCCATCTCTGTCTATTTCTTCTTCTCCACCCGTTGCCATCGCCTCCTTCTCCGCCTCTCCCTCCCACACCACCTTCACTCGAACCCCTTGCCCCCACCATCTCCATCACCGCCTTCACTTCCACCCTGTCTTCCTACCTGCATATCCGCCAAAACCTTTGCCTCCACCCCTTGCGTCCGCCTCCATCTCCCCCACAGCCTTCTCCTCCGCCGCCACCTCATCCGCCAAAACCTTTGCCTCCACCCCTTGCGTCCGCCTCCATCTCCCCCACAGCCTTCTCCTCCGCCGCCACCTTCGCCTCTACCGCCGGACGCCCTTTGTGAGCGGCGACCTCGGCCTCGCTTCCGCCGCGTCGGATCGGGATCGCGCCGACCCCCGCGATAACCATCCGACCGCCGGAGGAGGCGGCGGCGGCGGCGGAGGCCGCACGGCGCGGCGCGGACCCAGACAACCCGCCCGGACGTGTCCCCCGCGATGCGACGCGACGCGACGCGACGCAACGAGACGCCTGCGTGTCCCCGGCGCATCTCCCCGGCTGCCTCTCGCAGCTGCGCGTCTGCGGAGATGATACCGTTGTTGCGAGAGCGCAGCGAGCGCGCCCCCAGCAGGGGAGATATGAAGATACGCGCCAGACAGTGGTTGCTGCTGGGGAAGTTTAATTCGAACTAAAATGTTGGATTGAAGACAAATTAATAGTTATTTACGCACTAAGGGTGCTAATGATCGAGCGGTGGCACAAGACCATTGGGGCTTTGGTCGAGATATTATCGCCGCGTGAGATCATTAGAACCAGGCTCGTGATACGTACAAGAATTTATTTTTTTATGTAATTTTAATGATTTAGATTTACTTAGTAATTAACTAGATGTTAACTTCACTGAAATTGTACTATTTTGATTTTTATCATTCATTTTTCTCTCCCGTACTTCTTTCCCATCACACTCTCTCGTAATTCCCTTCATAAGAGAACATGTAGTGTCATTCAACTGTTTTCATATTTCTCTCGTAACCGCGGTTCTTTCGATCCCGGTAAGATACGCAGCTTATATCCAAGGCAAGAATAAATAATAATGCGCAAAAAAAAAAAATCCGGGAGTTTCCGGAATGCAAATTATAATGTCAGTACACGCAATGTGTCTGTCAGACAGACTCTTGTTTTTGCTTGTTATCGTTGTAAGCAATCAAAATAGTTTTGTGCCCATCTTTTGCTTATGATATTGAAGTTTTACTTAACGTCATTCAGTTTGTAACGTGAGTTTTGTAATATTTATCGAAAACGTATTAGGAGTCTTTCACAGCGAGTGGTTTCACTGGTGCAAGAGGTCACTGGATCTTCCCATACATGGAACAGCGTAGCGGAGAAGTGTCACTTTTGTCCAGAACCATTCACGAAGACGATTGTTGAAATAAATTGTCTATCTGTACTTGGCGCAACAGCCCGCGTACGGGCCACGGCCTACTAGCAGCGTCCCGGCACCGCGGCCATGGGTTAAGGGGGTACGTGCGGTTAGCACATAGACATCCCTACGCCGTATTCTGGTCTTCTCAACCCGAGAAGCGAGTTTTCTCATCGTCACACAGCAACATATACTGGCACATGACGAGGAAAACGCACATTATAATCGTGCCTCGACCGAGAATCGAATTCGGGGTTACGTCATGGAAAGTGGGCACGCTGATAAATGAGGTAAACCACGAGGCAAAATAAACGCAATAGGATTAATTAGGAGAAATTAACTCTAGAAAGAATAGAAAAATCTCAGGTTCAAATGAAGATCGCGTCTTTTAATTATTTTAAAAAGGTTTATAATCTCGATATCATAGATAAATTGCGCGGACTCTGGAAGTAAGCTCCGTTTTCAATTTTAGTATCAACTTTTCATTATTAATGCTCAAGACGAATACTTCAAGATCGTCACATGATTGATTAATTGATTGATTGTTAGTGACTTTCAGCGCATCAACTAGAGGGGCTATTAGTTCCGTACATTTAGTGCATGTTATTGCTCGTGAGGTGGTGGTGATCTTCCCCGTTGGATGACGAGATCTGGCGCCGACCTACCGTCGGTTAGCAGGGTTTTCCCTAACCAGGTATCTCCCTTCATTAAGGCACCACGCCAGCCAGGACAAGCTCTAAGATCCCGACCGGTCTCTCGGCATGTGTAGTAGTGTAATGCATGTTAGTGTGTGTGTAACAGGTAAGGATAGGACAAGGAAGAGGCAGGATAGATCACGCGCGGTCCTTGGCCCGTTTGTTAGGGTACTTCTACGACATTCGCCTGGTGTTGATCGGAGAAATCAAGGGCAACTAATGATCAGAGCAGCCAGCCGCTAGAATTCTTCTCCAGACAGCGACTGAATTCGACCTAGCTGACGAGCTAGTATCAAACTCCCGCCATCGTCGGGACTTCAACCCAGGACCTCCCGGTCAGAGGAACTCTGACATGAGTTGGTGCCCCGAGCCATCCCTCCCGATATGATCGTGACAGATAAGTTTCATTTCCTTGCCTCTGAGTCTCAAAAAAAATGCCTAAACATGTGAGTTACGCCTTCGCATTATTGGTAGTACGTTTCCTTCCTATGAATGACCCTATAGCTTAATTAGCGTAATTCCAACCTAACACCTCCGCATCTTCGTAGATCTGTCTTACTCTTTCAGAAATGGGATGATGAGGCATAGAGAATCAGCCCGTTTTTTCGAAGTAGGGAGTGGCTGGGGAAGGAAAAATCGCGTGTGGTCCATTATTGTCTCTCTCAGTATCTGCCTGGAATTAGGTACGGAATGGATGAAGCCATTAAACATCCAATTGGAACACCCGATCTATACATTCCCACAGAATTCTCATTAACATCACCCTCCCTTTCTAAGATATTTATCTGGTTTCTATATCTAACCTCTATGATTCAATTGATAGGATATTTATAGGACGAAAAAGGAAATTATAATATTCATGATTCTTATACAGCATATCAAAAATTTGTTTTGGCAACTGACTTGTCTGATTAAAAAATCGATATTTCTGTGCGGATTTGACATTTAACTACTTCAACTTTCCATCACAGGGGTCAATCCACTGAGCTGAGATGCGGAATTCCATTGGGATAGCCATCATCAACGACGATCTTTGATTTCCAATATTGTGTGGAATTTGATTTACCCCAGATCACTGTTCTACTTAAAAATACATGATTCCCTTTAATGTGTACCTCTGAGAGATTTGTATAACATTGTTCATCATTCGTAGGCAGTCGCTGAAATTCAGAAATCAGGGAAATGCACCACTTCTAATCCTTGTCAGGAGATGTCCATAAGACAGATGCAGGATGCTGTCACCGTTGCATAAATAATATTACTTCTCTAGATTTTTTAGATAAACGTGCCTCAATATGATCGTTGTGTTGTGATAGCGCTCGACCTCAGGGACTATTTTTTAAACTAAAAGTAGTCCCTGAGTTCGGTAAATTAGACAATGTGATATGGCCTTCTTGCGCACAGCACTCCTTCGAATCCTTACATTAGCAAAATTCTTAATTTCTTTTCTGCTTTCTCATCTTGAGCGGTCAGCTCTACCGTAATCAATAGCTGCACCACCCTTAGTTACGCTATTTGCCATTGCTCGAAACACAAATATCGACCAAATTGATATGGAGAGGATTCAACGCATTATTTCTGTAGTTTGCCTTCTGCTCTGACCCAGCAATGTACGTTAACCCAGCAATACAGTCCTCGCAAACCCCCAGCTTAGGCTTTTATCGCCGATTAAGAAACTAAATTCCTTACAGAGGGTTTGACATAAGTAAGTGCAACGTTAGAACGTTCCTTTACTCACAATTTCCATAGAACTACGCGTTAAATTTTTATCGATGTCTGGCCATACGGTATATATACCTATTAAATAATTTTTTAATATTTTTATTCCAAAATTGATTGAAAAAATATTCTCATTTTTGAATAAACGAAAGCGCATTGCATCTTTTAAAACTATCATATCAACCTCTTTTTATGAAATCTTTACTGAACTTGATCATAACTAACGATGATAATTCTACTTAACTAATTATGATAATTCTACTTTGCATTTCTTAAAGTTTTAGGTACAATTCTCATCGCAATAAATTCTTAATCAGCTTGAGCATAACCCAAAACAGCTAAATATTTATGTCACGCCTTACATTAAATTCTCAAAAAACGTTGGTAATATTTGTTTTCAAGAAAAAACTGTACCTATTAATGAATATTATTAGTATTAAATTTTATACTTCAGTTACATTAAATTTATTTATTTATTAGTAGTAGTTATCTGCATTACATTATTTTGCTAAAAACTGCATTAATGTACTCACACACGTTGTGGATCATCTCTTTGACAAGTTAATGTTTCAGAGATTTGGAGTAGAAAAGCAAGAACGATACCTGGAATTCTTTAGACAGTTCCTCTGTTCAAGGCAAGCAGTCTCGGAAAAGAGGAAGGCGCCTTCATTTGCCCAAGGTTCGTTTTTCTCCGGAAACAAAAACCTCATGAATTTTATTGCGTGTTATTTGTACAACGCGGAAGATCTCCATCTCTTCATTTCGCTTTCGCCGAGAGGCAGGTATACCGAGTGAATAATCACCTCACACATGTGTGATTTAAGCTTTGGGTATTGGTTTCCGCTTTAAAGAGTGTAAACTAAACAACGAGGGCATCCCTAATGTTATGTGAGTTATGACTGTGACTTCTAACATTTTGCCGTTAACTTTGTTTAAGAAGGAAGTAGAAGAATGTTAACCAATTATTTTTATATTTTATCATCTATACACAGAATTCGCATATTTCCCATGATTTCATATTTATTGTTGAATTCGTTATATATATATATATATATATATATATATATATATATATATATATATATATATATTTTGTACACCTGTGCTAACAATTTATTATTAATTTAGCCGTTCATATATAGTGGTTATTTATACATTTCTTATAATTTATAGAATGTGCATATTTTACATCTTAAATGATAATAAATTCTACTTCTAGAATGCACTCCATGGAAATTAGATAGAGCTAATTAGCCATTATCTTTTAATTCATTTCTTTTGTCTGATTATTAAAAGAACCCTTGCTGAATTAGTTGTGAAAATCACGACTTAGTGATAGTTGCATGTGAGGAAGTCATGAACAGTCACATCCAAGAAACCATTATCTTTAGTTCACCACAAACTACACCACACACCAACAAACGTGAACAGTGCTTGATTTGCGCGTCAGTTGAGTTGGGAATAAACTACACGGTTCGGGTGCAAGAAGATGCCACGAAATTACATTTTTCAAGAAAAAAATTATTAATGCTTATAGCAAAAATATTTACTGAAGTAGTTTCTACTCACCTGTGGTTCTTGATCTTCAATATACGAGTCTAAGTCAATCTGTCCAACCGCTTGTTCTCGTAATATGTACAGAAAAAATCTTGCTTCCTATTAATAAATAGGTACTTCCCACATGCCTAGCACAGAAAGGGAATAACAACAGCATCAGAAGACCGAGGCTTAGTTTTCAAACTTCGCCTCTCTCTACTCCGCATACGTACTTCCCTCCAAACTTATAATTATTTCGGATATTTGAGCTCAGAATTAAGACAATGCTTATAGTGGTGAGTATATATATTCAATATTTTATTCTCTTAACTTACTTTAGTTCTTTTTATTAATTTCATCACAATCAGTTCTTCAATTAATAGAGCGCAAATTACCCTCATTCTCTCGCTTCTGTTCCTTTTCCTTGCATTTCTACATCTTTTGAAGAGCAGACCTGTACTGCAATAACTTGGGTAGAAAACGATCAGCAGTAATTTCAGATTCCTAATCTTACCACTCCCCCTTTTGCTCGCTTCCTACACTCCATTCTGTTACGTAATTCTCCTTGGTCTACCCGAACAAGGATCCAAACTTACTTTCCTTCCAGTGAGGGTCACCTATATTAAATATTCTATGATATTTCCATTCACTCTCTTAATTCATTCCAAAAAATCCATTATTCTCCCATCATTCCACAGAACGCAAATCCACCGCATTTGCTCGCTCCCATTTCTTTTCCTTTTTGTTATGTAATTCTCCTTGGTCTACCGACCCAAGATCCAAATTCACTTTCATCAGTAAGGATCACATATATCCAATGTCTTATGATATTACTGTTCATAAGCTCCATTCAATTCATTCCAAAAAATCTATTAGCCTTCCATCATTCCATTAAACGCATATCCACCGCATTTGCTCCTTCGCATTCCTTTTCCATTCTGTTATGTAATTCTCTATGACCTACCGACCCAAGATTCAAAACTCGCTTTCCTTCCAGTGAGGATTCAATGTCTTGTGATCCTACCGTTCATACTCTTAATTCATTCCAAAAAAATCCATTAGCCTCCCATCATTCCACAGAACGCAAATCCACCGCATACACTCGCTCTTATTCCTTTTCCTTTCTTTCCAACGCCTTCTGGAGAGCCCACTCGCCCAACGGCTTGCACCGGCAGCAGTAACAGCAGCGAAGGGGGCCGTGCCTCCCAACCCCACCCCGCCCCCTCCCCACCCTCCCCGCGTGCGTGCTGCGCTCCGGTCCGCGCCTGTCCCGCGGCTGCTGCAGCGGCGGCGGCTGTCGACGGTAGATTTACGCGGAGCGGGCGGGCGGGGCGGCGCGGCCAGACGTTTATGGTCGACCGGCGGGGATGTTCCCTGTAATAATTATAATAGCGGATCGGGCGGACGGGCTGCGGCGGCGGGGGCGCGGCGGGGGGCGGGGGAGGGGGCGAGGGGCACGGAGCACGCGGCGCGAGACGAGGCTCCCCGCCCAATTTCGGGCTACTGCAAAATGCCCGGAAGCCAAATCTCGCTCGAAAGGAGTTCCACCGCCGAAATAAAAAAAAGCAGGCCGGCCATAAAAATTATGATATACCCCACTCTTTAAAATGTTATTTTAAAAAAGCAAAAGGAATAAAAAGTAATACGTTACCTCAGAGATATCCCCGCACAACACTTTCTGAAACACTGTCTTCAATACACAGTATTTTTATGTTCTTTTATTTTATAGCAGATATATAAAAACACGTCCGAAACACTGCTCGTCTTTATAATTTCATCGGTTCCAAAAGCTCGCCTCTGCTATTTTCTGATTTTTATCTCACGTCTTTGCTCTTGGCGATTTTCGGAAGAGCGTACCTGTTGAGTATGGTTCGTCGACGCAACAAAAAACACAACGGAGTCGTTTTTTACCGCGGTCTTCCTCGCCTGTGGTTTTACCTCTTGCAACGTTATTGGTCTACAGTTACACTCTAAGTTTATAATGAAATATGTTCTAATGAGCAGTCGGCGACCGACTGCCCTCCAGACACAACAGGATTAAAACACATCATTAAAATTTTTGAAGCAAAGGTTACTCGGGCTACTTGCTCGGCCTTGCCACGATATGGAAATGAAGTCGGTCAAGAAGCATAATTCTAACATTACAAACATCCGGCGTTTTGTTAGGTTAATGACTCTCACATTACTAGAAATGGCACGAATTATTCATTGACAATAAATTTCCTTCGCGCGACATTACGGGAGACGCGTAAGCGCCATTCATGAAGGCAAGTTGTTTCCTCGCATAAGCTGTTGTACGAGACAAGATCCGCCAACTCTCAAATTGTTACTTACGATTTACTGCGGAAAGTACCTAAATTCATTTTCAGAAGAAGTTTAGAGAAAATTTCATAACTCGTTTGCAAAATATTACTTATACCCTCTCAAAAGCATACATTAAAATTTTCTATTGAATTTTAATCGCATTTTATGGATATTTTTACAATTACGTGCCTAGATTGCATTTCTATACACATTTGAGCAGACTATTTATTTATTGATTGGAGTTTAGAGGACTTAAATTTGTTGAGATCATTACGACGCACGAAAAATGATATAATTAAATTAAAGCGATAATAATGGCGAGAAAATGGTGGAATAAGACGCAAAGGAAACCTGATAATCGCTGGAAAGCATGCCAAGAACATGATTCCCCCATGAATTCCAAATTACTCCACAAGGCGTAAGTTACTATGCCTTTTTTTCGTAAAGCACATTCTATCTGGTGCTTGAAAATCCTATATTAATACAAGTCTTAAAAATAGAAGAATCAATAGTATTCTAATTTTTGTCGTATTGTTGTAGTTTGTTGCAGTCTAAATTCTAAGAGATATTTCAAGCAACAAATTAAATGTAAAACGTCTTTAAAAAATGCAACTTTAGAGATACCATAAAACAAAAGATTTCAGTAAAGTCGGTCTAATGAACAAGTTTTGAATAATTAAACCTGGGCAGTTTTTAAAAAATATTAATTATGTTTTCACTGACAATTATTGATTTCTTAAACGAATTGTTAAGAACACATAATTCATATTGAGCAAATAAATTCTGAGATACAGACATTTTTACACATAAACAAACGTGTTTATTTATATGGATTACCTAAAAACAATACTACAAATACATCATTAAAACATTCGCAGTGAAATGGGAAGATCTATTTAACAGATAAATCGAACTGGGACGTTTGTGTTCAACGTGTATTCGAGATAGGTTTCTCTGTCTTGCGGGAAGGGTATATGTGCGCAATTTGACCTCCTGAGCAGTCATCTGCAGAAGACCTAATAACTTAAGCTCGCCAGGGCGAGAGCACAGTTATTTGGCTATAACTCCTGCAGAGTGGATGTTCCTCGAATTTTTTGCAAGCGTCCGACAAGAGGCCGAACGAGCTCCACTTTAACGCTTGTCGACGATTTTTCAGCACTACAAGTCTTTACAGTATGATTGCTTGGATGGAAGAAATAACCTAACTAATACCGTGGAGTGGGGAAGAACCATTTGAATGAGTCGATGGTTTTATTTCACTGAGTAAAGTGCTTCTTTCTGCGTTTGTTTTATTGCCAGTCACAACTGTGTATCTTTTTAAGTTATTTTCTTCAATACCTAAATATTTAGTGTTACTATATCGTTGTTGACATAGAAACGATGTAATAACCATCGCATTTACTTTAAGAGCATCAATGTACTATTTCAAAAAGCTTCCAGAAAGTCAGAACGATTCCATCACTTTCATTTACTTCTTCCTCTTACTTGAACATGGCTATATTTTTCCTAACAATCATGAGATTTACCAAAATGATAGATGTATGTAAAAAATTACACTCCAGTTTAATTTAATGGTCAACAAATATCATTTCTTTCTAGCTAGCGTCATCTCGTATAGCAGTTTTCTCTCTGCTGGATTTTTTTGGAAATGCGCGATGTTAATTTGAATATAATTTTTCTTTCGGATGATATGACGTCAAGAACATTCAAATACATTGAATAAAGAGAAATTCTAATAAGTAATAAGTAAAGAAAGTTAATTTTCATGCAATAAATTAACTTCACATTTCAATTATCTTTATTTTATAGAATGAAATTGTAGAGTTCCAAATACGGTTCAATTTCCTTTATGAACTGTAGTACACAACACAAAAATGTTCTGAATAATGAAATGAATATGCATTTAATAGAACGTATTTGTGTTTAATTAAGATTACGAACTCATTAGTAAAATTTTTTTCAAAAATTGTTTTTGCAAAAAAAAAAATAATAATTTTAAAACCCTGACAATATTTGTCCATCAAAAATAATGAATTTGTAAATAAGACCTCAAAAAATTGTCAATGCACGTCATTTATCGGTTAATTTTTTCTGATGGTCCTAAAATACCACACTTATATTCTAAATAATGCTTCGTAACTGTTTATACACATTATTCCCCGTTTATCATTTATTTCCTGTAAAGTATTACCCTTATTACTAATGTAAGCCCTAATTGAAACATAATTCCCATATATTAAATTAGCATTCAAAATGGAATGAAGTAGGACATTAATATCAACAAAAATAAAAGAACGATCGTAATGAGTGACATTGAAGTCGGAGGATAAGCTGGTATGATGTTTTAGAGGACCTTGAAGAGATAAATTTTAACCTACGCAATGACGAGAATTAAACAACAATTTCATAGAAAACCTCCATATTCTTCCATCACCTGTTTTCCGAGAAACGAAAATAGATATGCAGGAGTATTCATTCCAAGCAAGACCCCATGCCCAGCCTATAAAATCACAATTACCATGCAAAGATTGAGGAAGTACGCGTGAATCTAGTCGCTTCGGGCAATTTGCAAAACAGTACGTAGCAGCATGTGAGCTTTGGATAGCACCCTATACAGCCTCAACAGCTGGGATCGTTTTTTTTCTAGAAGGAGCGGTGACGACGCGGCGGCGGCGCGCAGGTTGGAGGCGGCGGGCTACGGCCGGGGGCCATACGGTCGGAAACCTTGTCCGGTGCGTGCGGGCCCGTGTTTCGTGGGGCCCAGTCCCTCAGGGCTCTGCCAGTCGGCCTTCCTACTTTCCCCTTTGCGTGCGCCAGGACTGCAGCCTCCGTCGCCAACATTCGCTCCATCATCGACATCACCACTCGTGACCATCGTCACTGCCATGATCGCCTCCATCGTTAATATAAGCTCTTGTGGTATCGCATTACCTCCTGTGGTATCGCATCACCTCCTGTGGTATCGCATCACCACCTGTGGTATGGCATCACCTCCTGTGGTATCACATCACCTCCTGTGGTATCGCATCACCTCCTGTGGTATCGCATCACCTCCTGTGGTATCGCATCACCTCCTGTGGTATCGCATCACCTCCTGTGGTATCGCATCACCTCCTGTGGTATGGCATCACTTCCTGTGGTATGGCATCCTCTCCTCCTTTGGCATCCTCTCCTCCTTTGGCATCCTCTCCTCCTTTGGCATCCTCTCCTCCTTTGGCATCCTCTCCTCCTTTGGCATCCTCTCCTCCTTTGTCATCCTCTCCTCCTTTGGCATCCTCACCTCCTTTGGCATCTTCACCTCCTTTGGCATCCTCACTTCCTTTGGCATCCTCACCTCCGTTGGCATCCTCACTTCCTTTGGCATCCTCACCTCCTTTGGCATCCTCACCTCCTTTGGCATCCTCGCCTCCTTTGGCATCCTCACCTCCTTTGGCATCCTCACCTCCTTTGGCATCCTCTGCCGCGCAATTGTAAAATCCTTTGTTCCTTTCCCATCTTTGTCTCTCCACTTCCACTGCCAAGAAAACAACCGCTTTGATAATCATTTTCCATCACCCCGAGTTTGTCTCCCGCCACGCCATTACAAACTCAATCGTTGCCACGCCCACACAATCGTCTGCTCGTCCAGCTAACCGTCATCGCTTTGTTCGGGTTCGTCGTTCATGCGGGCGTCGAAGTCTCCGCGGCGGCATGTGGCGGCGGGGAAGGCGCACGCGCGTCCGTGGGCGTTCTGGACCCCGCCCCGCGCCCGCCCGCGCCCGCCCGCGCCCGCCCGCGCCCGCCCGCGCCCGCCCGCGCCCGCCCGCGCCCGCTGCGTGTCCCGCCCGCCCTCGCGTGCGCCGCCCCGCCGCGCACGCGCGTGCCAGACCCAACGGGACCGCCCGCGGACGCTTTCGGAGGCACGCGGCCAGAGATGGCAGATGGAAGCAACGCTGAGATTCCACTTGTTCTCTCCCGACTTACTGTTCTCGGTGGTTCTACTTGATGCAGTGAAAAGGAAAGTTATACCAGCAAACTTTAGACTGGTCCTCTACAATCTAATTTTTACTCTCAGAAAAGAAATCACCTCAATTTTCCAAATTTATTTCAAAGGGAAGTATATACGAAATTGAACAATATACTTTCCAGACTTTTTAATAAAAAATCTGAATTTGAAAGTGGGTATCATTTAAGGCTAATACTAATTAAAATAATCCCATAAATTAATAACTCATTTGTTGCAGGAGAAACAAAGAATGGAAAAGTGTAAATCTATCATCAACTACAACATCGAATGAAATTAATTTAATTTAATCAATAAGTTGAAACGTCAAAATACGAATGAGGTAAGCTTGATGATGGGTGTCATTACATATTTTAAATTAAATAATGCTTTCGCAATGTTTTGCATAACTACAAAAAATCTTGCTAAACATAATTTAAAAAGATGAGAAGTATCAATAATAGGTTTCAAATGACACTAATTCATCTAATGACATTAAGTTAGGTCGTGACGTCATAACCGCGTGTGTGTCGCGAACAACTAAAGGAGCTTCGCTGTTTAGAAAAGGAAGCGCGCTAACGCCCATGGCTTCCATTCACAGTACGGTAGCCAGAAATATATGCACATCGCATCTTTCAAGACTGTGGAGCTTCGTTGTTATGCTGCTCCTGGGCTTGGTATACCCGTCAGGTCGCACCTTTGTTCTAAATACCGAAAGGCATTCCGACTACCTGTACTCTGCATCCCAGCCTCTAGAGGAAGGAGCCAGAAACACTGGAGGCGGTAACTTTATATAAAAAATATTTCAGGACTGGACCTTGATAGCGATCAAACTCCCTTCCAACTTTTCGTGCCTCCGAGCGAAAATTCATAATTGACGCGTTGCCCGAGAGAGAGAGAGAGAGAGAGCGCACGCGCAGAGGCCGGCTGGAGGGCGGCGAGGGAAGTGGGCGGGGCGGAGGCGCTAGGAGTCGAGCGATCCGCGACGGGGCAGAGGGTGGTGGGAGGTGGGCGGCGGGCAGCGGGTGGTGGGTGGTAGGTGGTGTGTGGTGGACGGTGGGCGGAAGACAGTGGGGGCGGGCGGCGGGCAGTGGGCAGTGGACGGTGGACAGTGGGACAGTGGGCGGCGGGCGGCGGGCGGCGGGCGGCGGGCGGCGGCGGCGGCGGGCGGCGGGCGGCGGGGGCGGGCGGCGGCGGCGGGCGGCGGGCGGCGGGCGGCGGGCGGCGGGCGGGCGGGCGGCGGGCGGCGGGCGGCGGGCGGCGGGCGGCGGGCGGCGGCGGCGGCGGCGGGCGGCGGGCGGCGGGCGGGCGGCGGCGGCGGGCGGCGGGCGGCGGGCGGCGGGCGGCGGGCGGCGGGCGGCGGGCGGCGGGCGGCGGGCGGCGGGCGGCGGGCGGCGGGCGGCGGGGACGGGTGGTGGGGACGGGCAGTGAAGACGAGCGGCGGAGACGCGAGGAGTCGGGCGGACCGCGACGGGACGGCCCGTCGTCGCAAGTGGTACAAATTAAAGAGGATAATAACGGCGGCGCCGGGCGCCGGTTTCAGGGCTACAGGGGATTCGAGGGCCAGTGGGGGATAGGGGTGCGCCGGCGAGTGAGCGGCGGAGCGGGCGGGACATGGCTAACACAGGAAGGGACGAATGCCTGCAAGATTTGTCCATACGTGGAGGAATGAGTTTTCGTCAATATATTAGCAGTGAAAAGTACAAACACTAGATAACAAGAAAAAACAGATAATTACTAACAAAATTAAGAGAGGAAGACGAAGGGAAGATCACGCGCGGTCCGTGGCCCGTTTGTTAGGGTACTGCCCCGGCATTCACCTTGTGTTGATAGGAGAAACCACGAAAAACTGCCGATCAGAGCAGCCGGTCGCTAGAATGCTCCTCCAGACAGCGACTGAAATCGAGCCAGCTATCTATCTTGTGTCGGATTTTCTCGCACTGTCGGGACTCGACACCTCTATCTTCCCGGTCAGATGCACTGCAGTCACATCAGTTATTGCCCAGCGCAACCTAAGCCTGTAATAATTTAAGTAGAAACATTTCATAGATCGGAAATAATGAATAAAAATGAATTAAGAACTATTTTGCATTCTCCATTGGATTACATAGAATCGAGGGAATCAATTATGAAATAAATACATTACTTAAAACTGCATTGTGCATAATCAATCATCAAAATGAATATTAATACTAGCTGTATAAAACAATGTCTATCCCAAGACGAATTAATTGAGTGATGTGTTGAATAAGAACACTTAAAATTAATTAGCAATTTGAATAAATTATTTAACAGTTGCTTGTGTCGTCGTTGATTAATTATGTGGTTTTTCATTCCATAATAGAAGCTTAGGACGTGAAAAACTCATACTTATATTTGCTGAAAAATAATTGAAATTCTATAAATAAGTGTCATTTTGCAATTAATTAGGGAGTTAAATTCTGAGAAACAAGACTTTAAAGAACTTTTATTTATTTTATTTTGCATTTAATTTGTTCTTCAAAAAAAGTATCTACTACTGTCTCGCCTTACATTTTTTATTTATTAATATATCAATGTGTGAATAAAAACAAAAATGTAGATTTATTGTCACATACGTGGAGAAAGAATTGAAGTTTTTGGAGGAAGTTCCAGTGTTTAAAGCATTGTAGGGCTGGATTTACTTCGTATTTGTTTGGGTATTTCTTGACGTTTATTCACCCGCAAACCACTGCCAAACCCTTGCAATGACCTTCCCGTCACTGCCAACTCGACTGACATCTTGAACACCTAGCCTATAGAATTAAAAATGTTATACTAGTACTGAATTACTTCACTGATATCGAGAGTGATTTTTCAGCGTATTTCGACAAGGTTTCTTCTTGCTTCGCTTTAAAAAATTGACTGGATTTTTGAGTAATTGTATTTTGGGAAAAAAACATAATTTTAATAGGCAAGAACGCCTTTTTTGATTGATTTCATTGACATTTTGAATTTAGAGAAAGGTACAAAATCTTGCAAGCAGCAAAAACATTTCATTCCAACAAGAGAAAAGGTAATATTAAGAAACTTTATTTCGTAGTCTGAATTAGTGGTACAAGATTGGACATGAATATGGATATAGGTTTACATTCCCAACGTACATGCAATTTTCAAAGTAATCAATGCATATTCGTCAATAAAAAATCTTCTGATTATTCTACTCATTGTATTAATGATATTTAAAATAGATTGCGTTGGTTTCATGAAATGAGCTATTGATAATTCCAATAACATGTAAGTGATGCTTAGATGATCTGAAATATTTGCATGGTTCGGAAACTATACAATATGCGCGACGGCATAGCATGGGTGGAAAATGGGCAATGGGCGCCGCACGGGGGGAAATCTCCACACCACCCCCTGTCACCCTCCCCCTGGCGCGGGCTGTCGGCCGCCCTCCCGCTCCCCCCCCACCGCCGGCGGCGCTCCGGAGGGCTGCGTCCCTCCAGCCGCCTGCCCTCCTCCTCTCGTAATTAGCGAGCGCGCATTCCGGCGATGCGCCTTTTAAGGGGTTTATAACATAAGTAGCGCACTCCGCCGCGGGCGCTGGGGCCGTCGCCTATAAAGCGCCGCCCGCCCGCCCCGCCCCGCCCCGCCCCGCCCCGCCCCGCCCCGCCCCGCCCCGCCCCGCCCCGCCCCGCCCCGCCCCGCCCCGCCCCGCCCCGCCCCGCCCCGCCCAACCCGGCCGCCCCGCCCCGAACGCCCGCCCCGCCCCGTCCCGCCCGCCTCGCCCCGTCCCGCCCGCCTCGCCCCGTCCCGCCCGCCCCGCCCCGGCCCGCCCGCCTCTACCCCCGGCCTCGCTTCACTCCACCCGCCCTGCTCCACCCACCTCACTCCCGTCCGAAACGCCCTGCCCACTCCTTACCCCTCGCTTCGCCACTCGTTACTCCGCTCCGATCCTTCCCATTCCACTCCCTCCCCGCTCAGCTATGTCCATCCCACCCTTCCCCGCTCGCCTTGCCTCGTTTCACCTTGATCCTTCACCACCAACCCTGCTTTGTCCATCTCTTCCGCACACACCACCATCCACACTCCTCCCCGCCCCTTCCACCCCTATACGCTCCGCCATCCCATCACCACTCATCCCCCCCCTCCCCTCTAGTCTTACCGACCCTACTTCCCCATCCAGTCCGCTCTCCCCTCCTATCACCACTCCTCCCATCCTCTCGTCTTTCCGCTCTTACTGTCCTTCCTTCCCCGCCCCGCACGCATAGTCACCCTCATCCTTCACAATCAACCTTCCTCGTCCCTCCTCCGTTTCCTCCAACTCGCATCAAACCGGCCCGCCTTGCCCTTCCCCGCCCTTCCCCCCCGCCCGCCCTTCCCCGTCCCGTCCCGTCCCGTCCCGTCCCGCCCCGCCCCGGCCCGACCCGGGCCTCCGCCCCGGCCTGCCCCGGCCCGCCCCGGCCCGCCCCCCCCCTGGCCCGCCCCCGGCCCGCCCTGCTCCCTGCCCCGCCCCGCCCCGCCCCGCCCCGCCCCGCCCCGCCCCGCCACGCCAGGCCCCTTCCCTCCCCGCCCCGCCCAAGTCCAAGTCCAAGTCCATCCCGCCTCGTTCCATTCCGCCCCGTTCAGTCTTACCCGAAAACCCATACCTCCCCCCAGTCACATTTCGTCCTGCTCCACCTCACGTCATTCTGCACGGCTCAGATCCTCCTTGCTCACTCCCGGCCCTCTCTATTCGACGCCTGACACCCATCTAATCTAATATTTTTGAACTACTACTATAGATGCTGTGAAAACTTAACTTGCTTATTATGTTATGTACAAACTGAGTAAAAGACAGTAATTTCATTATTATTCTAGGTTACGTCTTCTAGAATTCATTGGGAAATATAGTTATTCAAATTATCGTTTCCATGTTGTTGCGGCAGGAAGTATTATTCCTTGACGAAGGACATCATGGATAAGAGCCCAAAATTTATTGCTTATTTATCCTTGAAAATAGGTTTTATTACATGACAGCTTTTCAAAATTTCTTAGTGTAGGGATCACAGAATTTTGAAAATGTGCACAGAATTCACTTCTTCCCATAGCACGTCATACGCAGTTTCAACTGTTTTTTGACGTAAAATAAATAAAAAAATAAAATTAACCTTTCAGTCCCAAAGGCTGCGAGTTTTATTGAAACGTGGCAATCAATGATAACAGTGACTCGGGGATCGTGGTTTAAATCCCAAACGGGTACCGGACATTATACTTGATATATTAAATATCAGTGAGATAGAGGCCCCTGTCGTAATTGAGTCTCCGCATCGCTTCTCTGGTAGGTGGTTTTTGTGATTTTCTGATCACTCGCAGGCGAATGCTGAAGCAGCACCTTATTGTAAGGACTATACACCTATCGCGAATATTTTTTTCTCGCAATGTCTTTTCCTGTGAGCAGTCGCAACCTTAGGATACAGAAATACGATTGATTGATTAATTTACTGATTCCGGGAGCGTCAACTACTGATGTCGTTAATCCTATAAATGTAGTGCATTTTTCCATCGGGAGGTGACAGTGATATTCTCCCACTGGTCGCCCCAGTCGCGATAAGTTGTAAGTCCCCGACCGGTCTACCGGCATGTGTATGAGTAGTATAGGAGTAGTATATGTGAGAGTAGTATGTGTTAGTGAGTAGTATTTATGATAAGTTTATATGAGAGAAGTATATGTTAGAGTGTGTGTGTGTGTGTGAATGGGGTGAGGATAGGACAAGGAAGAGGAAGGAGAGATCACGCGCGGTCCATTTGTTAGGATGTTGCTCCGGCATTCGCCTGTAGTTGACCGGAGAAACCACGGAAAACCACCGATCAGAGCAGCCGGCCGCTAGAATTTTCCTCCAGACTGCGACTGAATTCGACCTAGCTCACAAGCTAGTGTCGAAAATCGTACCGCCGTAGGGATTCGAACCTAGAACCTCCCGGTCAGAGGCACTGCTTTGACATCAGTTGATGCACTGAGCCACCTCTTCCGGTACAGTAATACGACAATCCCTCATTTCCATGTGGCCTAATGCTCTAGAAAGGCCTTTGAAAGGCGGGAGTGATTCGTAAGCGCCGAAGACAGTGTTATCAGTCGGTAACAAATAATACATTTTCATTTGTGATTTTTTAAATTTTTATTTCGAATGAAACTAAGTTCTTAAACTAATGAAATAAGAATTTATAAATCAAGATTTTACTTTTATTGACCAAAATTCTAACGCAGAAAAATTTAAAAGAAAATCTTTCATTTATTTGGTTATATTCACTATTATAAGAGGCAATTACGTTACCGGAATACTTTCTCTTTTGCTGTATCTGCAATTGCCTCTACCAATAAGGCGCACATATTTGTCGAGAAATAATTATCAGAATAAATTTAAATTTCAAGTTGAGCTGTTCATTCGACAGAGACCCCACTGACAATCAGATCTAATTACAGTCCACCAAGCCATTCATCAAACGACTAGGTGCGCTTGTGATTTCAAAGACCGAGCTGAATTATTCATCATTCTTTTTAAACCTGTCAATAAGTGAGCTTGACGATCTTTCCTGTCGTGTGCCGTACAGTCTTGTGGTCTCAGCGAGTAAGCTCGCTGACGCACTTCATTACTAAACCAGTTAATTTAGTGGAGATTGTTTTTACTGAATTGCAGGATGTCGGAAATCAGATGAGAGTTCGAATTCCTTGATCAGTGTCATTCCCTGATGCAACTAATTTCTTTCTACCTCCCTAAACTGACAGGACCTCCCTAGTTGATCGTATTTATTGTCAATCAAACGTAGTCATAATTCACTGACCGTAGCTCAGAATGGAAAAGCTGTCAAAAGAGGTGTGCAATGAAGAGCAGAAAGATGTCACTCTTTCGATCGTTTTTACGATGCGAAGATGTTAGTTCGCAACTTCTCTCAAATTATTTGAAGAAGTAATAACCGCGATTTGATCCGAATACAGTTTAAGCGTGCATTGAAAAGTTTATTAAGAATATATGCATTTCCGTATGTCTTCTTTTAAAACTTTCTGAAAAATCAAACGATTAATGTTTTCGAACTTTTCTGCCAAGCAATTGTTTTCAAACTTTTCTTTTACTTTTAAAATTCAAGGAAAATTTTTTGAAGTGAATTATTCCTTTTAAAGGTTTTCCCATATTTTATTCGCATTATCTTCTCAAAACAAATCTATATTCCCCCAAAGTCTTAAACGTATTTCTTAGAATGTTTCTATCCGTTCCATGTGTATAAAGACAAGAACGGATATATAATATCACACGAGCACCCTTTTCATTGAAACTAATCCATTTTTTAGTGTCAAAATTTAATTTTAATTTTTTCGAACTCCTCCAGCGTTAATTTCTAGTTTAATGAATCTTTAAGAATGGATAAAGTGATTTCTTTATAAGTTTCTCGAACTTAATATTAGAAAAGTTGTTAAAGTTGAATTACAGAGAAAGTCAAGAATATATGGAAAACGTTTAGTCACACATCGTAATCACACATTTAGTAAAACAACGAAAAAAATTCATTTAATATTTTGATTGTTTATTTTGTTTGAATTTTCTATTTTACGCCATTTTTTTAAACTGATAATTGATTATCCACTATTTCATCTCAAGGACTTATTGTAGTTCTAAATATTTGTTCGTATTGTTACAAAATGTTTACGACTATGCACGTTCAAAACTTTTGTTTTTATTGCATTTATATTGTTACACAACATTTTGAAAACCTATTTTATTCCCTTCTTCAGGTGTCTTTTCCTTCATAAAAATATGCCTTGCATCGGCAACATGATCAACTTGACAATGTAACGGTTGATTTCATTATTCCATTGTTTGGACGAAAAGACACCTGAAGAAGGAGGTAAAATGTGTTCCCACAACGTTATGTAACAATGTAAATGAAATTAAATCAAATGTTTTCGAACACGCACATCCGAGTTTTAAGAACTGCAGTATGTCCATGCGATGAAATGGCGGAGAGTAAATTGACTGTCTTTAAATAAATGAGGATGTAAAATAACAAAATCTATCAAATAATTTGTAGTAATGTAAGAGGAGATACTAAAACTTAACACATAGGAATCGTTTTTTCCTTTTTTCACAATCTAAAAAAAGGTTTTCAAAACATGTTTTCTTGTCCATAATGTGTGATAAATTATTACTATTCCTATTAGTGACAATCGTACTATTCTTATTTGACTGTTTAATGAATTTTCAGGTTTTGTCTTCCCTCAAATAATACGAGATAGACAATGGGTAGCTTATTCGAGACCCTTTCTTCACTTTTCGTTTTCTCGTTTTTTTTTCCTTTTTTGATAATCTATAAAAAGGTTTTCAAAAAATGTTTTATTGTTCATATTTTGTGCTAAATTATTAACTTTATTAGTGACAATCATACGATTCTTATTCTACTGTTTAAAGAAACGTCAGTTATTTGCTTCCCTCAAATAATACAAGATAAACAATGGGTGGCTTATTCGTGACCCTTTCTTCACTTTTCGTTTTCTCATTTTTTTTTCCTTTTTTGACATTCTATAAAAATGTTTTGAAAAAATGTTTTATTGTCCATATTGTGTGCTAAATTATTAGTATTATTAGTGACCATCATACTATTCCTATTTCACTGTTTAATGAAACTTCAGTTATTTGTCTTCCCTTAGATAGTACAAGATAAACAATGGTTGTCTTATGTGAGCCCCTTTCTTCACTCCGAAATCGCCGCTTGGGGGCAGGGTTTCGCGCGGGGGCCCGTGTGGAGGGTGTTACGCCCTCGATTGTTCGTTTGCCGCGTGGCGTCGCCGGGCACCACCCGAAATGCGATGACGTGGGCGTTTCCACATATCGAGGGGGGAGTTGGCCGTTAGCGGATTTCGTAATGAACCAGATGGATACACCAGGTGTCGAAGGGCGTACTCCGAGTCAGCCGTCCGGAGAAAAGTGGTTTTCTTGGAAGAGCATTATTGAGCTGCTTCCGTCAGGGGACCATACATGAGGCGTAGGCTGCATCACCTAAGCACACGCTGTCATCTCTGGTGGACTTATTAACTAACCTAGTTTTAGGCCTTCATGATGCATAGCCCAATTATTGCGGCATTCGTTTTCTTTGTGCTACTGATTCCGAGGTAATCCGTATACATGAATTCAGGTCAATTTTTCTGACTGATATTTTACACTTCAGATTTTGTTTATCTGTTGAATATCATATGAGATTATATTGTGGAATTTGAGCTTGATAAGTGAAGTCAATCAAGCGTAATACATAATGAATTTTAAATCTAACGGTGTGAAAATTTTGAAAACGACTGTGTGCTGGGTGATTTTACAGAGTAGATGTTTTATACATAGAGGTTTGTAATTCAAAAAATGAGTTTTCAAACAATCAGTGGCAATCTACTATATTTAAAACTCTAGAGTTTTGTAGGTACATTTCATAAAGAAATGTAACTACAAAATATCATATTCGTATGTATCAACAATATCTATACTGGAGAGATAAATTTATCCAAATAATCCGAATTGTATTTTTAATCGCATGGGTCTCAGGGATAAGTTCACAAATGAGCAAAAAGGGCGAATAAATTGTCGCTTTCTTTCTCTCTGAGTTGATGCTTCTGTAATTCCAGAGACTCACGAAATCGTGAAAGAGCTTTCCTTGATCTCCGCTTAATTTGTATCCGTCAATCGTGAAATATCGTGACCTTTATTCTTCCGCTTCAGTACTTCTCTTCACCGTCTGAAGGCCGCCGACAATACAGTTACTGTTGCTCCATCTCGATTGTAACAATATCTTCAATTATTTCATATATCTTTTGCATTACGTTCACGAGTAACACGTGGTAAATTTGAATAATAGGTTAGACAGATACTGTTGGCATTCTGTAAATCAGATTTCAGGAAGGAATGTTTCGAACAAATTGTACAATGATAAGTTGCAAAGATAATTACAAATCATTCCTTACGAATATTGCAAACTAGAGATAACACATTTATAATTTTACTAGCGAGAAATATATTTTCTTTCGTAATATTGAATGTGTATTTTTAGATTCTGGTGTAGGACCTTTAGCACGCTTTCATTTAATATTTTCCCTCTAATATTCTTCTTTAGGCAAAAATTGAGACATATTCAAAGTTGAGGAAAATATTTTTGACGCCTTACATCTACCCAGATATATTTTAGCCCAACATAAAAGGTTGTAGTCTACACAATGCAGAAGTACAAGAACACAAACAAATCAATAATATTCATTTACATTTTTCCCAGTAATGTTGAAATATGCCATTTGTTTGGAGAGTATTGACAATTCTTGAGTTTCCCAATTTTTATAAAGATGAGCATATGAATGCTATACTTATGAGTAGTCTATTGTATGGTAAACGGCGTGAGTTTTACGGAGGCGGCAATATTGTTGTCGTTTCGAATCGAAAAACCTTGACATTGCGGACGTCGGAAGTCCCTAAGAAGGAATTTGAGTCCAGATGTAATTATGAAGACGATGACGACGACGACGACGACGACGATGATATTAGTAATAAGCATGAAGATGGATATGGTCGAATGTGAGGTAGCCAAAACGGAACAACCCCACGAAAACCTGCTACCAATCCGCTTTGTCCATCACACTTTCCTATAGGATTGGTCGGAAATCGACCAAAGGTATCAGCGATGTGAAACCAATCTAAACACTATACCACGTCTGTGACTTGAATGATCAAAGGCAATTACAGTGAATTTCTATTTCCATTATTTTGTGAAGTATTACCCGAGGTGACAAAGGCCAGCGGGGCCCAGAAAGCAATGCTTGCGAAGGAGTTGACATTGCCGTTACCGGGAGTTTGAGTGTAGATGTAATTATAAAGATAGTGATGACGATGATTAGGTTAGTAACAAATGAGCATGAAGATGGAGAAGGTCAAATGCGAGACAGAGGAAACGGGAGAACCCCGACAAAACTTGCTTTTCTATTCCACTTTGTTTCGAAATGAAATTATAGAACTTGGTACGAATGTATCAATTCGTAAGAGAACGAACAGAGAAATGTAAGGGATTGCAATGGAAACAAGTGTGTTTGGGAGACACTGGCTAGAGTTTGAAAGATGTGGCCGCACGACAATTATGTCGTAAGATTATATGTTAAATACTTGTTCAAATACTCAATTAGTAGCGCCTTCCAGTAATTAAAAGATTGGCGAAACGTTGGGGAAGTTATTAGTTATAATTAATTCGGGGTTCAGGAATACAGAACAAAATATTCGCAGTAGCGGAACAGGTAACAGTTTGCCGATTGATTACACAGCCATCCAGAACAATATATTTTCTTTTCGTTGGGACTTTAAATGTTTTATCTTACCATCCTCAAGAGTGAATAGATTGGAAAGCGGCGTTAGGTAAGTGGAAAGCAGTGACAGCTGAAATAATATTGAAAATACCCATGATCACGGGTGCCCACGGGAGCACTGTTGCAGTTCATAGATACGCAACACACTTTACTTTACTTTCGGACATCAAACTCCCGTTACGAGCAATGGAAGGCGATCAGTCTCAACTCCACCACGGGTGTGTTCTGAGTGGTCAAACTTAATTTCTATTGCCATTATCCTGTGAAATATTCCCCCGAGGTGACACGGGCCAGCGGGGCCCAGAAGGCAAAGCTTCCAAAGGAGTCAGCACCGGGCGCCCGGCAACACGCGCCAAAAACAACAGTCACGACGCGCCCCGCGCCGCGCCGCGCGGTCACGAGCACGGCCTGCGGGCGGCGTGGCCCCACCGCACGCAACACAGCGCGCCCGTGCCCGCCCTCAACCCACAAGCCCCCGAAAGGAGAGGCGGAGCATGGTCGGCTGCACCGCAGCAACCCGCCATGGACATTCCTCTAGTGGAGCGAGGGCGACTCGTAGTGGAGTGGTTGGCTGGTTGTTAGTGATTCCGGACACGTCTACTACTGAGGTCATTAATCCCGTAAGTGTTGTACATGATTTTTCATCGGGAGGTGGCGGTGAGCTTCCCCCGCTGGATGGCGAGATCCAGTGCCGACCTACCGTTCGCTACCGGGGTTTTCCCTAAACCAGGTATCTCCCACCAGCGGGGCACCGTCCCAGCCGGGACAAGCTCTAAGCTCCCGACCACTCTCCCGGCATGTGCGGTATTATAGAGCATGTTAGTGTGTGTGCGCGTAAGGGGTGGCGATAGGACAAGGAAGAGGAAGGATACATCGCGCGCGGTTCGTGACCCGTTTGATAGTGTACTGCTCCGGCATTCGCCTGGTGTTGATCGGAGAAACCACGGAGAACTACCGATCAGAGCAGCCGGCCGCTAGAATTTTCCTCGAGACAGTGACTGAATTCGACCTAGCAGAGAAGCTAGTGTCGAAAACCGTACCACTGTCGGGACTCGAACCTGGGATCTCCCGGTCAGAGGCACTGCAGTAACATCAGTTAACCCCCTGAGCCTCCTCTCCTGGTACGGCGAAGTTGTCATATCACTCATCTCTCAATGCTGGGTTAAAATTATCGTTCGTTAATGTAATTGATAAATTAAGACGACCACTCAAACATGTTATTGTTAATTATTAGTACTATTACTGTTTCATAGATTTATAAGAGTCAATTAATATAAACTGATTTTCTTTTAAGTTTCTTTTTAATTAATGATATGTAACGAATTATGTTGAAGGAACAATAGCATATTGCAAGCAACGTGGACACACAGCTTGGAGCAAACGCTCATGGACTTCAGTCTACACCGTGGCATGCCGCCGTTTGCGGCGTAATGTATTTCTTTTTGAGTTGGAAAATAAATACTTCTATATAATTCTGGGGCTCAAACCACGGTCAATCCATCTGAATTTGCGGTGGAACAAGTGAGTTAGCTGAAGGTTATTTTAGATTGATTGATTCTTTAGTGATTTAGGACACGTCAACTGCTGAAATCATGGGTCCTCTAAGTTCAGTGCATGTTTTTATGGCAGAAGGTGGCGATCTTTCCCCCGCTGGGAGGTGAGATCCGGCGCCGAGCTACCCGGCGGCTCGCAGGGCTTTACCAGGCATACCAGGCCTCTCCCACCAGCAAGGCACCGCCCCATCTGGGAGAAGCTCTACATTCCCTACAGGTCTGCCGACAAGCGTAGTAGTGCAGTGCATGAAAGTTCAAGCGTGTGTAAATACGGGGTGAATATAGGCCCAGGAAGAGGAAGGATGGATAGCGGCGGTCCGTAGTCCGTTTGTTAGGGTACTGCTCCGGCATTCGCCGGGTGTTCATCCGAGAAAGCATGGAAAACTACCCATCAGAGCAGCCGACCACCAGAATTCTAAAGACAGCGGCTGAATACGACGATGCTATGCAGCCAGTGTAGAAAATCCTGCCACCCTAGGACCACCCTAGCTCAGAGACACTGCAGTGACATCAGTTGAAACCCTGAGCCACCTAAGCCGGTGAAGGTTCTCTCAGAGCTCCGTTTTCCCTTCTTCTTATTCCACCATTGCTGAAGTTATATCCTTCGCTGTCCGTAGCGACTCGTGTACCGAAGTATCTGGTGGGTCACAAACTGTTTTGAATATCCCACAAGCAGGGGCAGATACTACATGAAGAATGAAGAAAAACTGTTAAGCCTTTTGTTGAGGTTGCCAAATAGCTTTAATTTTTTTGGAGAGCAACCTCAGACGTTCCGTTTTGAAGAACAAGACTTATTAGTTTCCATCAACGTAAGAATTATTAAGTACTGAAGAAGTCAGTATTACCTAGTCTGCGTGAAAATAAAATTGTTCGCTGTCGTAATTCGGGCGTGATACAAGGTTAAGCAGAAGCTCCGCGACAAAACTCTGTTCACGGAATCTGCACTGCTGTTAACTAGACCAGTACTAATGTAAAATTCTAACTTTCAATGCCTTCACTCTCTACATTAGCACAGTGTGCCACCACTCGGTTTCTCGATCTTTAAACAATGCGATTGCGTCGCATCCCAAGTATGAGACAAAGATTCCTCGAATCGCGACAATATGAAATATTATCTTCCTCTGGTCGTTTGTTGGTGTCCGTTCCGCGGCGCGCACTGACGCCATTCTTAGGAAGTAGATCAAAATTTCAACGCAGTTCAGCCGTAATAGAGAGTTTCATATGAAAAAATATTTTTCAGAGAGAAAGATAATACATTTAAGTCCAAAGCGGGACGTTTGAAATGTATACCCATTGCTGCTAATTAACGCCAAGGAATTGCTATACACGATTTAATTCCAAGTACGGCGGCAAATTTGAATTAATTTTGGCCGCCAATGTTCCAACATATTTTAACTTCTAAAAATTGTTTAAAAATATCTATCATTTATTATCACATAGGTAGATTTCCACTGGCTTTGCGAAAATTGGGTCTGTTGTAAAGGCCTTATAGTTGTTGGCTTCGTTTCCTTTTTCATTGGAAGTCGTGTGATCTTGGCTACTGCCTTCCGTCAGTTTCTCTTTTTGGACGTCTTACTTCAAACGCAACAGTGGTGATATCGTTCTGTGACACTCAACTAGTTGTGCACCGCCGTGAATGATTCCTCGCGTTAATTCCCCGTAAAGCAAGACCACTATTGTCGCGCATAGTCTGGCAGTCAAAAAGGAGCACAGCATTGCTTGCGCTCTTTTGCTCCGGCAAACATAGTTTACGTAAGTAAGAAGGAAATGGGCATTTTGGGATTCGCGGAGAGATTAATATAATATGTTTCAAAAACGTTTTTATTTTGCTGTGTTGAATCATAGTATTTGATGCACAGTCCAAGTCCTATTTATAGAGGTATCAATGCTCTTGGTAATCTTAACACGAGCCGCCTCTAATTACAAGCATAATCATAATTATTATCAGGGACGAATCCAGCCGATTATGTTGGGGGTTATCGTAGATGATGTTAAATAATGAAAATTTTTATTATAATATTGTGTATTATTTTACATTAACTTTTAATTATTTATATTTATTTTCTTTATTAATATGATTTATTTATGATATTACACAATATTATTTTTAAATAATTACATAATTGTAACATAAATAAAAATTTAAAGCAAAATTGCCAAATAAAGGAATGTAACAAACTTATTTTTATTTTTCCTGCACTTGTACCATTTTAATTCTTTTCTAGGTCTTTTTGATGAGGGGCATGGTCCTTATCCTCTCCCCAGATCCACTACTGATCATCAGCATTAATTCATCAAAAAATCCATATCAGATGTGGGCGAAAGGCTAGTTCCCGAGTATCATAAAAAAGAACCCCACAGATTCCGATAGTCTTCTGTTTCACCACTATATGCTTTTGGAGCGCAGGCGTTCGAAGCATCCTTGAAATATACGTAGCAGTAGGTTGTCGAGTCACGTGGGTGATTCCACTACTTGGTTGTGTAGTTATTACACTTTTCTCGTCACTATTTATCACATTGAACATTATCCTAACGGTAATCATTTATCTTAAAATTATTATTTACTTTTCTGTCTATAGATTTTTCAACATAGTTAGACTTCTTGAAATGTTATATTTATTTGTTTTCCCATTTAAGCCTGAAGATGGAAAAAATATTTTCCAAAACGTTGCTATTTCTAATATACATCACATATATTACAATCGTATTGTAATTTTTATATAAAACAATTATCCCAAACAAATTTCTGTCTTTTATTTTAAAGTCCAAATACAGTCTATGTTGAATATAATAATTTATATACTTTCATCCCGCTCTAATGATCACCAAATCCTCCTTTATAATGAGGCACGCCAAGGGGAACCAGAAAAGGGAAGGAAATATCTGTAACAGTTCATCTATTATCATTCACTCCCCATATTTTTCTTCATATAGTGAGAGGTTAAGGCAAACCAGCAACGTGATGAACTGCTCAGGAAAAAAGAGGACACACTGGCGCAAGCCTCTTCTCTTGGGTATGTTCACAAACGAGAATCGCACTTCCCACATTCATCGCCACTCCCAAATAATTTGAGTGAAAATTATGAGCGACTTTAGAATTGCAGAGATTGGATACAGCAACCGTTGTGCCGCAGAAAGCCATTGCGGGGATCTGTCAGATATGATACGCCCCTTGATATACAAGAAAAAGATGTCTTGACGACAGAAAATGCAGTGAATAAAATATCTGAAGGTGAAGTAATTGATGGAATAATAGGCTTGTGAATGGATAGAATCTGTCCCGAATCCACGTTGCCCATACGAAATTTTTAACAGGGGTTTGAACCAAAATACAGGAAGTTGGTAGTCAGCCGTTACGCTACGGTCGCTATTGATTTCAAACTAAGAACTTCTCGAAAGCCAATAGCGGTACAAGCTGCTCATAAATCCTGTCATAGAAGCTATCTAGTGATATAATTAAAATTATTTCTGTTTATTTGAAAAGTGTACACTAAATTACAAATTCGGGCTCGAATCGCGAAGGTGGCACATGTTGAACGCTAGGTAGATAGCTAGGTCGGATTCAAGAAATGTTTAGACGATAATTCTAGCGACTAGCAGCTCAAATCAGGTTTCCGAGGCTTCTCCGATCAATAACCGACAAATGCAAGAGCAGCACCTTAACAAATAGGCCACCGGACCGCGCCACCCTCCTTTATCTGTGACCCTTGCTACACGGACGCGCGCACGCACACTCACAAGTACGCACACGCACGCACACGCACGTACTCGCACGCACACGCGCGCACACACGTACGCGCGCACACTCACACATACGCACGCACACGCACGCGCACGCACATGTACGCACACACATACGTACGCACACGCACACCCACTCACATACGCACGCATACACGACACGCACTCGTCACATGCGCGCACACCCACGCACATGCTCGAACGCATGAACACGCACGCAGACACATGCTCACACACTAATATGCATTACAGAATCACATGTTGGAAGACAAGTTGGAGCTTAGAGCTTGTCCTGGTTGGAGAGATTTCCCGCGAAGGACGATATCTGGAGAGGGAAATCTCGTCGTCCGAAAGGGAAAATCGACGTGAGGTTCTCATAATTCAGCGGGGGAGGATCACAACCACCTCCCGCTTCTAACATCTACTACATTTACGGTACTAATGACCGAAGAAAATGACGCGGTTGTAACTAAAAATTCAATCACTGATTTACACGCTAGGAATTGGAATTAAATATTTTTTAATTCTTTCCCATATGCATGAAATTTTATGAAGACATGTGAATTGATTTTTATAATAGTCTCTTAAGTAGGGTTTTAAAAAGTTGAGGTTTTAAAATGTTGGAGTTACTCCGTTGATATGAAAATAATAATCTTGTAAAATACGTTCAAAATTACTTTAGAAATGTTTTACATAAAAACTCGATCGATGTTTTCACATTTTTATAAGTATAATGTTGTAGGGAGAGAATGAATAGCTGTTGAAATTCAAATGAATGCCAAATACTTAAGTTGAGTAAGTGAACGGATCGTGAGTTAATAGAGTCATTAAGTTATTAAATACAGTGTTTAACTAGTTTATATAATAAAATATTTTTAACAACTCTTTAAAAAACATATGTATGCAGAAACAAGAAAAAATTGTTTGGTAAAAACTTGTTAATTTTATTAGAAAACGAAGTGTAAGATACTCATAAAATTGTACTCGTGCGTGCTAAAATAATTTCCGCAACACATTTATCAATATAAAATGAAATACACTTTTAAGCAATGTGTGGTATGCATTACTCTGTTACGTGTGTCTATAAATACCTACGATCGAAAGCACAACGATACATTTGGAAAGGAAAAAGCATTCCTTTGAAGCATCATAATTGCTAATTTGACACAAACAACTTACAACCCAGTTTAACGATTATTTACCCATTATTTATCCATTCCTATGTTTTACAATACATCGATCATTACCATTGCTTATCTTTGCATTGAATCCATGCTCACTGCCAGAAAAATGGACACAATGACATGAAAAGGAATTCATCTCGTTACATGAGACAAACAGGGAAGATGAGTGTTCACCGGATACCCGTTCTAATTCGCCGCCTATTGTGGGCGTTGGAATTATTCATATGGCGATGGTATCTTCCCCTTGAGGAGCAGTGGAACTCTTCCTCGTGGGTAGAAGCCGGACGCCGCGCCAGCTTAAAAGCGGCAGTTACGTTACTTATTCGCTCAATTAGCGGATACACGCCACCCTAAACCCCTCATTCGCACATCCCACCGCGGCCCCCAATGTTTCATAGTTTCTGTATGCTTCTTCACTTTCCAAACCAATCTAAGAGCTCGCTAATCAAAGTCTCGCCTCTAATTTTCGCGCAGGCACAAAACGACGCGAGATTTATTTTCCGCCACGCCATGTGTCAAGGTGGCGTACCCACTGTAAACACTCCTTTTGCGTGAATCAGTGGTTTCGCCCGGGCAGGTTTCCAGCCGCTGGAAACCTGTTTGATATTTCGGTAGCTCTGAAGGTTTAATGTATGCTGCTGCTCCTCTCTAAGGAAAACCCGATACGGGGTCTCCTCCACGGGAGCCGGGTCTCGCGACATTACACGCGACCGATGACCGACCACGAGCGACCACGAACGACCACACCGGCGCGGGCGGGCGAGAGGAGGAAGCAGCAGACTCAGGACATTCTTTCTATTCGACAAGAAATTTGATCTTCATTGCCCCTCTGGAATAATCACTACGTATTTCCTGAATTATCCTTGTGGCTAATGAAGAGAAAATATGAAGAGAAAATTTGAACTGAAAATAAAGACGAACTCTACTGAAATATATGTGTATTGAACTGTATGTGTGAGTAACATAAGCTTGTGAGAAAACTGCGAGAAATATTAATTTATTAGCAGAAAACTTATACATGGGCAATGATATTGAAATATATGATATAGCTACGGTGGCAAAAAACCCTGACCTATAGACGTACAAACGTTTTGGTAAATGTATTAAAAATGAAATTGAGCGTTTGAAACATAATTAATTCTGAATTGTGGGAATTCTGATTTGGTGTTGTTGACGTTCTTATAAGAAGAAATAAAAGAGGTCATCTTCGTCAACATACTAGCTTTATTAAGATAGCCGGCTTTCGACGGCTTTGCCGTCATCGTCAGTCTATAAGATACAGAAAGATATAACAAAATTATATCTTTCTGTATCTTATAGACTGACGATGACGGCAAAGCCGTCGAAAGCCGGCTATCTTAATAAAGCTAGTATGTTGACGAAGATGACCTCTTTTATTTCTTCTTATAATTAATTCTACAATAGTACTTTTTGTGATGAGCACTATGTACATTTTTCATTATCGTAAGCAAAAGCCACCATACAGATTCCCAGCGAAGGAGCTGAAATGGCACGCCTTTATCATTGCCTCCAATTAGATTTCCTATTTCGCGCACAATGCGAATCAAAAAGAACCTATGAAAGAAATTCAAGAAAAAGAAAAACCATTGGTAAGAAATGAAAAACAAAACTAATGAAAAATGGGAAGAGGTTCAAAATAATTGATAAACATTACAAAAACATGACTAATGAATTCAGCAAATTATTCATGGGGGAGAAATATTCTAAAAATACCAGAACATGAGGTTACTTCAGTGTGTCTCAATTTTTAACAGGATAAACATAAATTGCAATGAAATGATAATTAATACAAAACAAATAAGCTCCTGTAATATTGTGACCCCCAAAATTTAGTTGTTCCTTAATATGGTGATTCTTTTAGGCCAGTGGAAGCACGCAATAGTCTCGTTTTCGAAAATGCATACGCAACAGTTAAAGCGCCTCTCCGGCAAGGCTCTTGGATCAGGGGTGGGCGGGCCGTGGGGTCCGTCTCGGTGCCCCGCGCAAACGGGTTCCTAATCGCGCGAGATAAAGCGCCTCGTGGGGAGCCGCGGCGCTCATTCATCTCCCGCAGGGTGGGAAGGGCGTAACAGGGCGGAGTGGGGCGCTACTAGATCGGTCGGGACGGACTGGGTCGGGACGGACTGGGTCGGGACGGACTGGGTCGGGACGGACTGGGTCGGGACGGACTGGGTCGGGACGGACTGGGTCGGGACGGACTGGGTCGGGACGGACTGGGTCGGGACGGACTGGGGCTGGACGGACTGGGTCGGGACGGACTGGGTCGGGACGGACTGGGTCGGGACGGACTGGGTCGGGACGGACTGGGTCGGGACGGACTGGGTCGGGACGGACTGGGTCGGGACGGGGCGGGATTGGGCTGACGGGGCGGGACGGGGCTGACGGGGCGGGACGGGGCGGGACGGGGCGGGACGGGGCGGGACTAGAGAGACGGGATGGAACTGGAGAGACGTGATGGATCTGGAGAGTCGGGACAGGGCGGATGAGGAGGGACGCGTGGAGACGGGGCGGGTCTGGATGGGGAGAGCGTCCGAGCGGTCGGGAGGGTGGGAAGAAATGAGGCGGGGGAGGGGCGGGGCGAGGCGTGGCGGAGCGTGGTGGGCGGCGTTGGGCGGATCCGGGGGCGTGGGTCGCTCCACGTTCTAATGGACGAGCGGAGACCCGTTCAGAAGCCGCCGGCCGACGTTTTGAAAGATAAAACTACCACCCTGCGTCCCGAGTGCGCACTTGGCCGGCGGATAAGTTTATTTCAATCTGTAGTTATTTAAGACGAATGTTGCCGAGGTTCAGAAAGATTTTTCCTGACAAATTTATATTGGGGTAGACATGAAATGAATATATTTATAAGCGTTTAATCTTTAGGTGCTTTCATAACTGCTGTCAAGACTACATTCCGGTTATTTGCCATTTCCAAAAACAAAAGAATATGTAAATAACATTCTAGAGGTTTCAAAGGAGAATGATAAACTACTTTGACAGATGATTACTTGAAGAAATTAAATTTCGAGCTTCTAAATACTTGTATCTTCAGAGATTGATTGATTGATTTGATTTATTTAAAGTCGCATCAACTACATATGGTTATTAGCGACTACTTTTATAATTACACAGTCAGTACAAAGTAACACAGTAACTCAGAATTATACATATATGGTTAAATACTGTTATAAACTTCAATTTCTCTTATAAAGCTAATGAATTTAATGCACTGTTCTTTGTTATTGAGGTCTTTAGGAGAACTTAAATTGTACTTGTTTCTTGAACTTTCATATTTAGGGCATACAAACAAATGTTCTACTGAAAGAGAAATCTTGCATGAATTGCAGTTATCAGGATCAGTCCTGTTCAATAAGTGGCTGTGAGAAAATTTTGTGTGTCCTATTCTGCATCTTGTCAAGACAACCTGATCGTTTCTGCAGAAGCTGACCGTTGGATTATCATCTTCAAACTTTCTAACTGATCTTAATTTGCACCCCTGTAAGTTGTTCCATTCATTAGTGTCAAGATCAGCTAATTTTTTCTTGACTCTCTTGAGATATTCTTGATAGCTTACTGGTATATCACTTCTAACTACGTTTCGTGCTGCTTCTTTAGCTTTTCTGTCTGCCAATTCGTTTTCTGCAATGCCAACGTGCGAAGGTATCCAGCTCAACGCTATTTCTTTGCCCTCAATGTTTAGTTGGTTGATTTTTCCAACTATCTCTTGGACCAATCCATTATCAATAGATAGATTCATTATAGCAGTTGTATCTTCAGAGAGTTCCGGTCAATGGTCCATATATACCTCCAGATTGCAATTGTTCTTAAGTAAGTGTGTATTTTGTTGATTTTTGCCCGCGTAGGCGGTTAGTCTTAAATTGACGAAAGGAATATCGCGTGTACGATGAAGCTCAGTTCTAAGAACTGGTTGATAGTTTTCCTGGTAAAATTAAGGAAACCACTTAACATTGGATTAGAAGAGCCAGCACTTGGAAAGCGTTCCGCTGAATGTTTCGCATTTCCTTCAGTTAATTAGATTGTCTTTTATTTTGCTATTGTCCGTTATCCAGGATTCGGAGAAGTTCGTTGACGAAGTAATGGAAGCTCATTTACCCCTGTAGCTTATGTCGCAACAAGAAGGTAGAAAATTATCAGATTAGAAATTTGATATTTGAACTTGAAATTGAAAACAATATGCGTGCAAGCAAAAGATTGCGAATTAACAATGTAAATGAAAAACTTAACTTTTGGATTACTTCATTTAATGCAGGTTTGTTCAGTGTTAAAGATGTTAAATCACAGGAATCATTGAATTGTATCACTTAAGATGCAAGTTGCTTAGAAACAAAGTCCAAGGAGTGAGTGAGCATATTGCAACACGATAGGGACAAGACAGTACATAACACTTGTAACGAGGGGACGGATTTTAAAGGCCTAAAACATCGCCAAAAATGATTTTCAAAAAATGCTCTTAAAATGTTTTAAGAAAGCCCTAAACGCAAATAAAAGTGACGTAAAAAAATTGATCAAAACAAGTTCAGATCAACAACTTGTTGGATATGTAACTGATGTAATCGATACTTCGTCCTTTCGTTCAAGTGAACTCAGCATGCAAACTTTGGTTTGGACTGTTCTTTACCAGGAAATCTCTGTCTTTAATTATCGCGAAATCGGCCGAACCAACAATGGTGCTGATGTGCGTCACAGGAACCTTAAATACTTACCATTTCTGACAGTATAATTTCTGAACATAGAAATCGAACAGGCTACTCAGGAATTCTGTGGAGAGCATTTGTTGAATGTCGTAAACACTATTTGAAGCAAGTAGCATTAATATTAAAATCGATGAAATCAACGATTGATTGATTGATTCATGTTTCCGGGCGCGTCAACTGCACTGGTCATTAGTCCCGTTAGTGTAGTGCATGTTTTTTCTCGGGAGATGGCAGTGATCTTCCCCCGCTGGATGGCGAGATCCGGCACCAACCTACCGTCGGCTACTGGGATTTCCCCCTAACCAGGACTCTCCCACCAGCGGGGCACCGCCCCAGCCGGGACAAGCTCTCAGTTCCCGACCGGTCTCTCGGGATGTGGTAGTGTAGTGCATGTTAGTGTAAGTGTGTGTGTGTGTGTGTGTGTGTGTGTAATGGGAGAGGATAGGACAAGGCATGGGAAGGATAGACCGCGCGCGGTTCGTGGCGCGTTTGATAGGGTACTGCTCCGGCATTCGCCTGGTGTTGATCGGATAAACCACAGAAAACTACCGATCAGAGCAGCCGGCCGCTAGAATTCTCCTCCAGACAGCGACTGAATTCGACCTAGCTGAAAAGCTAGTGCCGAAAATCCTGCCGCCGTCAGGACTCGAACCTAGGACCTCCCGGTCAGAGGCGCTGCTCTGACATCAATGAAATCAACGAAAAATGATATCAAAATGACGAAAAAAGATTTTTAAAAAAAGAGTTATTAGTCCAAATCGACGAAAAATGAAAAAAAATCATATAAAAATGGATCATTTCCTTTTGACATAACATAAATTTAATGTCTATACAAAAATAATTGTACTAAATTAAAAAGAAAAAAATGATATTTCAGTAAATCCACCCCCACCCCCTACTTATAACCAATAACAGATCATATTTTGTACACGTAAGCTTCCGCGGCTCGCGTCGATACCCTGAGGAAGCCTGCGACAGGTCAGGCGAAACGTCGGCCTCTCAGCCCACTACGCGGCCGCCAAGCCACCCGGACAGCCAAGAAGTAACAGATCATATTTTGCCAGTTCATGTTACTTTCTTCCACGGTGTTCCCGAAGCATCTCTTCCACAACTCTTCTCTGGGAACAAAGAGCCTCAAAACTCGAAAACCAAAAACCTGTCGTGCCCACAAAGGGTCATCTCGGAGATAACCGCGCGCTGCCATTAACGCCGGGCGGCCCTCACCACCGCCCTTGCCCTTGCCCGGGCGACGCGGGGCGCGGAGGCGTGTGGCGTGGGGGTGGGGGATTGCGCCCCGGGGCGGGCGGCGCGCGGACCGCGCGCGGAGGGGGCTATTATGAAGTAGTGGTGATCCTTACCGGGCTCGGAACGTATACTTTACCGGCACGAAGGGCCCGGGCGGGGCCGCTCGTAATTGATAGAGTCCCGGCGCTTGGCACGCACAGCGCACGCACCCGCCCGCGGTCATTATGTCATTGCGGTCGCCCTCCCCCCCCCATCCACCCACCCCTACGCTCCCTCGCCCACCGAGCAGAGCGCAGTTGCCAACTTAGGCGGGCCGGCGAGCTCCTGGCTGAATGCGCTGCTTATTAGCTTAACGTGGTGCTATCGTTTTACAAGTGGCACACAAAAGATTGGGGGTAAACATTATATTGAAGAATATTCTCTACACGGCTTCAAGGATGGCTCACAGCTTTCTGTAGTGTGGTCCCTGGTTCGACACCCGGTCGAGGCAAAAATAAGAGTTGTAGCTTTCATTTGAAATCGTCCCAGTTTTTGTAGTACTACGATGAAAAACTCAAGCAGGCGGATCATGCTAGTTACGTTGAAGCGAATACGTCATGTTCGCCACATGTCGCTCTTACCCCCAAGCATGGGAATTTGACTAGGTCCAGGCAAAAGGGACACTGTTAGCTGACAGGTGAAGTCGGACTATCGACCCAAAATGCCGAGAACATACATACAAATTCTTAACATTCTGTTGTTGTTTTTTGTTTTCGAGAACATTCAGTGTCAAAAATGGATTAAACACCGTACATAATGCATGGGAAAACTATTTGTCAACAGTTTCTATGACAACCTAGTATTGTTGTGACAAAGCCTCTGTTGAGAAGTATCACAATATATTTATGCATCTCGCAAAGCGAACCTATTCAATTATGCCGTTAAGCAGACGTTTAAATTTTATAACATATCATTTTTATGAAGCTAATGAAATTTTGTTCAGAAGTAATATTTAATATGGAATTATAAAGTTTACTGTACCAGTTTCTTGTAATAATTTTTATGTTTTTAAACAGAAGATAAATCATCTCGTCACAATACAATCGTTTCCTAATAGCCGGCTAACTCGACAACACGACATTTTGTTCCACGACGTTTATCATAACATTCTTTTATATTCTTGTAGTTGGCAACAGCGGCCGCAGAACTGCGTGCCTGGAGATGACTCTTCAGTACAGCAAAAAATCAGCCATCTTCCTCCTTCCAATTTGGCTCGCATTAAATTAAGTTAGCTCAAACTATATATTTGTGCTTTAAGTATCATTGTGGAGGTTCTGAGGTTCAACCGGTTAGGAAAAGCTGTTATAATATTTAAGATAGCTGCACTGATATGTAATTTAGGAGACGCATCAGATAGAGAGGTGGGCAGGACCCCTCAGAAAGAGTATTTGAAAATCCGACTCTCAGACGAACTTCATGTTTTTTATATAACAGACCGAGACAAAAGTGAGAGTTCAGAAGTGACTTGAGTAGGATGCAATTTGTCTGAATAAAAGAATTCCAATACGACCAAGAACTCTTCTCACCCTTTCTAAATCGTAATTCACATCACTTATTTTCCATGCTCTAAAGTGTTGCTGTTTGTATTTGAAGTATGGAATGATTTCAGAACCAATTATGTAACGTTACGATGACTACGACAATCATATAGTGGACGTATGATAATATTTTGTGATGACATTTTATCGTTCGTATCATTTTAGCGGTTAGAAGGACGGCTTCCATCGCCGCATCCATCTTTCACGAGCGTTTGTCGCTATCCAGGAGTAGAAGCAAATCAAACACTTCTGTTGCTGACGCGATGGTATTTTAAAAACCTGCAAGGCAGCTAACTGGAAATCAAACGTAGGGATACAAGTGCGCAAAAATAGTTGCCTACATTAAGAAAAAAATGCACTTAAAAATAAAAAGCAATGAAATATTTTTTGAGAAATGTATAGTCAAGAAGAAAAACAGAGGGTAAATTTTTTTTTTACCATAGTCGAAAAATTCCTTCATCGAGCAATATTCCAGATGTAACTGGAATTACGTTTGGAGACTTCAATGCGTGGGAGCTCATCGAACTCACTGGCTACTCAGTAGACGACCTTCCAGTGTTATTTTTCTTGCCCTTGTACATCAAATATATAATTACGTTGTTCTAACAAACATTAGTCTGTTAATATCTACTAAAAATGTTACCATTAGTGTAATTTCTTGAACGTTAAATATTATCATGTCACATTCAGACAAAGGTGTGAACTCTAATTTTGTGAGCTATAAGAAACTTAAATGAAACAATTTTTATACCTGTTGATAAACAGAAGATTTTAAAATACTATTATGTTATCTAAATAGAGGTAAAATGGTGACGAAAAGGGACAACTAAATTTAAAAAAATACCATGTAGGAAATGCAAACATAAATTTTTAGTGTATCGAAACTGCCAGCGCAATATTTCTTTGAAGCAACCACCGCAGCATTAATCGAATGCAGACAACCGCATCCATTGAAATTCACTGTTCACGAAACTCCAATGTGAGACTCGAATCCAGGACCTTGAGAACCACTGAATCCAAGCTCGTCACGTCACGATCACTGCGCGGTTACCCCATTCGGCAGGTCGTAATCTGGACGCCAGGAATTTTCCGTGTTGGCAGCGGCCGCGGCGCCGGCGATGGAGACGTCGGCGGCGGGGGCGGGGCCGGGGGTGCGGGCGGGGGCGTGGGCGGGGGCGCGGGCGGGGGCGAGGGCGGGGGCGCGGGCGGGGGCGCGCGCGGGGGCGCGCGCGGGGGCGCGCGCGGGGGCGCGCGCGGGGACGCGGGCGGGGGCGCGGACAGGAGCGGGGGCGGAGGCGTTGGCGGGGGCGACGCCAGTGGCCGAGCTGCTGTTGGCGCTGTCAACAGCGGCGGGGGCGGCGGGGGCGATCCGGGTGACGCGGGCCACGCCGCGCGTGAGAACGCGGTGCAGCGCCGGGCCGCATGGCATTCCCGCTCGCCGCCTCTTGCACAAGCCGCGCCATGCCGCGCCCCGCCGCCGCTGCCCCTCGCGCCTGCCTGTAAATTGGGACGCGGGGAGAGGGCCGGGCCGGCCCGGGCCGACGATCGGGGCAGCTGGGTGAACTGGGACTTTGTTTGGGGAATTAAATGAATTCTGAAGACGGTCTTGGTTATAGGTGGTGCACGTGAGTCACAAAAGTCACGTTTTATCAGATATATATATATATATATATATATATATATATATATATATATATATATATATATATATATATATATATATATGTAAAGTGATTGATTTATAAAATTTTAAGAACCGGAACGTGCCTTAAGTTAATTATTAATTTAATAAAAATACTTATATATTTACAATATAATTCAATAATATATTCCAGAGTTTCAAGAACGCCGTTCCGTCGCGTTTCGCCAGAAATCAAGCCCTGTATTAAATATTATGTGCGAAATTATATAATTTCCTTAGAATAACGTCTATATGATACGAAAATTTCAGAATATAAATATAAAATATATTAATAATATTAATACTAAAACTATAATTTCAAAACAGTACTAATTAAATTCTTTGTGTAAATTATCTTTTGACACAAAGTTTCTTGGTGATAACTGGGAGAATAGTCTTTAGGATTCTTCTGTCTGAAAAAAGTATGAAGGGAAATAGTGTTAGTCTATATTAAAGTAAATATCGACGAATATGTAATATATGGAATTCAGTCACAAAAAGTCAATTGATACATCCAGTGAAATTGATATATCCATTCCCCCTAAAAATCCAGAAAATAGTTTGCTCTTTATTTTCATTATTTATGAATTTTCTTAATAACTTTCTTAACCCTATTTATTCATGTCATTTTGTTCAAAGACTTCATTTCTACACTCATAGAGCGGGCGACTAGTAGATGAAAGGTAAGTAGTCTCCCTCATCTGTTATTCAGAAACAGGAGAATCTAAATTAAAACAGTATATCATAACACAACATTTCGAATTCGTTGCATCCAGATTTACTATCTCCAGCATAATCGACCTGTGTTTTTATTGTCTCAGGCAGCAATCAACTCCCAGAATCACGATCGCATTTCAAAACACGTTATAACGACACCTAAGAAGTTAGTAATATTGAACAACGCGTCAGATAATACAAGCGCTAAACTCTAAGTAAATTCCCAAAGAAAGTGAATTGCAGAAATTCCTGTGAACTCTTCTTCTCAAATGTTGTCCTTTGCCACGCCTGGTGCCTCGGCGCGTGTGTGCCGGTGGATGTGGGGGTGGGCGGAAGACGCACGTGGGAGTGAGTTCCAGAGTGAGCGGCAGCTGGAGGTGGCACCAGACGTGACTTTCTGGTTGACAACGCCGTGTTGTTTGCGCTCGTCCGTTCTTCGCTTTCGTTTCCTCGGAATCTTCTCCCTTTCATTCACAAACCTCAAACGTGTGCGCTTCTGTCGCGGTAGACACAAAAGTCTATATGAACACCTGAAGAAAATATTATGCGAATTTTATGGGAATGGTGAAACAAGTTCAAATCATTTTTTTTCTGAACAATGTGGTTAGTACTTGAACGTGAGGGTATAATAGTCTTATCGTGAAGGTATTCTTCTTCTTGTGGTTCGCGATGTACTTGTAGTCCTAATGTACACACCCGTTCTAATCAATTACATTCAGATCAACGAAGTTTACAATGTTATTAAAAAATTATTCACGAATAAAATGAATTACAATTTGTAATACTAGAATAATTTTTTTTGTGGATAATCGTATTTCTCTTTATCATAGGTAATACCATAAGAAATTGTCCATTAATTTCGCGACTCGGGAAGAGAGAAGAGGATTCATCTAATCTATATATATAAAAGAAAGTCGTGTTAGTTACACTATTTATAACTCAAGAACGGCTGTACCGATTTGGCTGAAAATTGGTGAGCAGGAAGCTTAGAGCCAGGAGATGGACATAGGATACTGTTTATCCTGTTCGACAGCGTTCCTGTGTGAGAACGCACGTTTTTGCACGTTTTCGCACGCTTTCGCGTGATTTCGCATGTTAGCGGTGATTGTTGCCTGTTGTAACCCATTGTTTATATTTCCAAATAATTTCTGTAACTTTGTCTCATCAAAAGACGAACTTATCAACTACATATTTCCAAACATTATTTCTAACTACAAAAATAATGAATGGTTGGGTGAGCGAGCAATTTTAGCGGCTAAGAATAAAGATGTAAATGACCTGAACTACGTAATTCAGAGTAAGATCATTGTAACAACGCATTCATTCAAATCTATTGACTGCGTCACGAATGAAGATGAAGCCACCCATTGAATTTTTTAACTCCTTGGATGTGCCTGGCTTACCACCGCACAATTTACGCCTAAAAGTTGGCTCCGTAGTAATCATGCTTCGAAACATAAACCAACCAAAACTGTGCAACGGTACGCGTTTGGTGGTTAGAAAATTGATGAACAATGTAATTTACGCGATGATACTCAAAGGAAAATTCGAAGGTGAGGAAGTTATCATTCCGAGAATCCCGATGATCCCAACCGATATGACGTTTCAATTTAAAAGACTTCAATTTTCGATCCCTCTTGCATTCGCTATGACCATCAACAAATCACAAGGCCAATCATTGAAAGTTTGTGGTTTCAATCTAGAATATCCATGTTTTTCCCATGGTCAATTATATGTGGCATGTTCACGGGTCGGAAGATCATCTGCGGTGTTTGTTTTTGCGCCTGATAATAAAACAAAAAATGTCGTGTATCACAAGGTTCTTAACTGAAGAGTGCAACCTATGCACCAAAATACAGGAAAAACAATGAATGATTAATCTACTTAATTTTTTTATTTGTATTTTCTAATAAACAATTTAACTTGATAAATTCCAAAATCTGCTTATTTATGGCTTTTAACAGCCGGTCCCTATGATTACATCTTTGTATTTCTCTCTTAAACAAAAATCAATTTAAAAAAACGATCTGCTACGTAACAGATTTTTTAATTATCTATTTAATATCAGAGCGTTTTTTTGAAATTCTTCTTTGTTTGAGAGAAAAACACAAATCTGCAATTGCTTTATTATCACGAGTGCAACAAGGATAGTACAGTTTCTCACAGTGAGTGCAACGCGAGAAAAAAGATGGGACCGGCTGTTAAGGCGGAACAGAGTTCGCCGGGTCAGCTAGTCTATATATATAAAAGAAAGTCGTGTTAGTTACACTATTTATAACTCAAGAACGGCTGTACCGATTTGGCTGAAAATTGGTGAGCAGGAAGCTTAGAGCCAGGAGACGGACATAGGATTCTGTTTACCACGTTCGACAGCGTTCCTGTGTGAGAACGCACGTTTTCGCGTGATTTCGCATGTTAGCGGTCATTGTTGCCTGTTGTAACCCATTGTTGTAACGCCGCACTGATAACAGAAGGCGATAATGATAGCCGCCTTTCGTTCGCCGTTATCTATATATATAAAAGAAAGTCGTGTTAGTTACACTATTTATAACTCAAGAACGGCTGTACCGATTTGGCTGAAAATTGGTGAGCAGGAAGCTTAGGGCCAGGAGACGGACATAGGATACTGTTTATCCCGTTCGACAGCGTTCCTGTGTGAGAACGCACGTTTTCGCGTGATTTCGCATGTTAGCGGTCATTGTTGCCTGTTGTAACCCATTGTTGTAACGCCGCACTGATAACAGAGGGCGATAATGATAGCCGCCTTTCGTTCGCCGTTATATCTATATATACAGGTAGTCGTGTTAGTTACACTATTTATAACTCAAGAACGGCTGTACCGATTTGGCTGAAAATTGGTGAGCAGGAAGCTTAGGGCCAGGAGACGGACATAGGATTCTGTTTACCACGTTCGACAGCGTTCCTGTGTGAGAACGCACGTTTTCGCGTGATTTCGCATGTTAGCGGTCATTGTTGCCTGTTGTAACCCATTGTTGTAACGCCGCACTGATAACAGAGGGCGATAATGATAGCCGCCTTTCGTTCGCCGTTATATCTATACATAGTCGTGTTAGTTACACTATTTATAACTCAAGAACGGCTGTACCGATTTGGCTGAAAATCGATGAGCAGGAAGCTTAGAGCCAGGAGACGGACATAAGATACTGTTTATCCCGTTCGACAGCGTTCCTGTGTGAGAACGCACGTTTTTGCACGTTTTCGCACGTTTTCGCGTGATTTCGCATGTTAGCGGTCATTGTTCCCTGTTGTAACCCATTGTTGTAACGCCGCACTGATAACAGAGGGCGATAATGATAGCCGCCTTTCGTTCGCCGTTATATCTATATATAGTCGTGTTAGTTACACTATTTATAACTCAAGAACGGCTGTACCGATTTGGTGAGCAGGAAGCTTCGAGCCAGGAGACGGACATAGGATACTGTTTATCCCGTTTGACAGCGTTCCTGTGTGAGAACGCAAGTTTTTGCACGTACGCAGTGCAACAAGGATAGCACAGTTTCTCACAGTGAGTGCGACGCGAGAAAATGATGGGACCGGCTGTTAAGGCGGAACAGAGTTCGCCGGGTCAGCTAGTAATTTATAAAGCATGAGCGGTATTTAATAGGACTATTCCACAATTGAAATTATGGCTAACCGTTCCAAACTGTGTCAAAAATTGAAAATAACTGAAAGCTATGTTAAAATCAAAGAGGCTATGTTATCGTTCACACGCTGTTTTTGGACATCAACATAGCGATCGATGTATACCACCTTCTAAGATAGATGAGTCACAGTCTATGATTGGTCAATAGGAAGAAGCGGTAAGAAAAATCGGATAGAAAAAGCGGTAAACTTGTTGAGATACACCGCCCTGATTAGGGCATTTTGTATGTATAATTAAAAATTATTAGTTTTAATTTCACGAGTGGTATAGTCAATACAAATATCTGCTTCTTTAATAAAGAGAGTGGTATTTAATATAATTTTTTTTATTTTGCATGTCAAAATAGTGGTTAATGTGGATGGCACAACTTTTCGAGTGAAAATAATCACAATTAGTTGCGTAATTTCCATTTCAAAGATCGTTTCTTATTATCAGAATAACTAATAACATTAACATATATGTCACCAATTTTATTCTCAGTATCAAATTAATGTTTCTTTCAAACAACTCCGATCATTGTTTCTTTTAAACTTCTTTCTTCTCCATTCTCAAGATCAATTTCATATATATTCGCTCTTGGAGTCCATCTATTTATTTTCTCCCTCCTTTGTTCACTCCACCGAGATCTCTTTCTTTTCTTTCAACGAGTACACCATGCACATGCTTCACCGCAACTGTCAGGATCTCCTTTTTCACCTGGGCGTCTTCCACATTCCAGGCAAGTGTTGGTGGTGGCGCATCTTTACCTCCTTTGCGTATTTTCCCTCCACCGTTCGGCCCACCGGGAATTCACGTCGCGTGGTCGCGTATTTGGTCATATGCTAAACAGAAGCTACTGGTCGCGCAGCCATGCCACGCTATCCTTCGTCCAGGTCCATTGCTTCCTTCCCTCTCGTCCTTTCTTCTCCCGCTTGGCTCACAAAAATCGCTTCAGCATCTTTCGCCCAGACCGTCTTGTATCCCTGTTTTCTCTTCCCTCTCGCCTTACTTGACCTATTTCACCCACGACACACTGCTTATAAGCCCATATATTCGAATTACGCTCGACGCAGTCGTTCAACTCTTCCGCTCACCCCTTTCTGTCCAGTCCTTGACGTCGCCTTATCAACTCATCCCAACCGCTTATACTACCACACAATCAGAATACCCGTTCGTCTCTGATGCGCATCCCACGAACAAGACCTCTTCAATCAACCTCTGACTAGCCTGTTGAACTTATCCTGCAACTGATGTCACTGCAACGCCTTTGACCGGGAGGTCCTAGGTTCGAGTCCTGACGGCGGCAGGATTTCCAGCTAGGTTGAATTTAGAATGGCTGGAGGTGAATTCTACCGGCCGGCTGCTCTGATCGGTAGTTTTCCGCGGTTTCTCCGATCAAGACCAGGCGAATGCCGGAGCAGTACCCTACCAAACGGGCCACGGACCGCGCGCAATATGTCCTTCCTCTTCCTTGTCCTATTCTCTCCCCTTACACACACTTACACTAACATGCACTACACTACCACATATTCCGGGAGATCGGTCGGGAGCTTAGAGCTTGTCCCGGCTGGAGCGGTGCCCCGCTGGTGGGAGAGTCCTGGTTAGGGGGAAACCCCACTAGCCGACGGTAGGTCGGCGCCGGATCTCGCCATCCAGCGGGGTTAGATCACCGCCATCTCCAGCGAAAAACAGTACACTAACGGGACTAATGACCAAAGCAGTTGACGCGCCCTGAAACACGAAAAAATCAATCAATCAATTATCCTGCAAACTTAGTTCGCTTAAGTGGCTTCATCACTACCCACCCCCTCATTCTTCAGACTCATCCCAAACGTCCATGTCTACCTGACGTCTCCTAACTTCTATCCACTAATTTCCCTTTTCAGTTGACCTGTCCGTTTGTCATGTCACCACTGGTAAATCCGTCTCTTTCCTCACTTTCTTACCAAACGCCGCATCTATCCTTTCACAACCCGACTTGCCTTATCCCTCCACATCGCTCCCCATCGCACTACCACTCTTCTCGCCAAAACGCCACGTTCAGCCCCTGGAGAAGACTTGGAACTTACGGCAAGGCGGTGGTCAAAAAGACCTCTCCTTAGGAGCTAATTCATCTAACGCATCTATCCTTTCACAACCCGACTTGCCTTATCCCTCCACATCGCTCCCCATCGCACTACCACTCTTCTCACCAAAACGCCACGTACAGGCCCTGCAGAAGACTTGGGGCTTACGGCAAAGCGGTGGTAGAAAAGACCGCTCCTTAGGAGCTAATGCATCTAACGCATCTATCCTTTCACAACCCGACTTACCTTATCCCTCCCCATCGCAGTACCACTCTTCTCGCCAAAACGCCACGTACAGTCCCTGCAGGACACTTGGGACTTACGGCAAGGCGGTGGTCAAAAAGACCGCTCCTTAGGAGCTAATGCATCTAACGCATCTATCCTTCCACAACCCGACTTGCCTTATCCCTCCACATCGCACTACCACTCTTCTCGCCAAAACGCCACGTACAGCCCCTGCAGAAGACTTGGGACTTACGGCAAGGCGGTGGTCAAAAAGACCGCTCCTTAGGAGCTAATGCATCTAACGCATCTATCCTTCCACAACCCGACTTGCCTTATCCCTCCACATCGCACTACCACTCTTCTCGCCAAAACGCCACGTACAGCCCCTGGAGAAGACTTGGAACTTACGGCAAGGCGGTGGTCAAAAAGACCGCTCCTTAGGAGCTGATGCGGCGCGGGACGGCGCGGGGCGGCGCGGGGCGGCGCGGGGCGGCGCGGGGCGGCGCGGGGCGGCGCGGGGCGGCGCGGGGCGGCGCGGGGACTCCGTCCGGGACGCCGCCCGACTCGGAAAAAGAGCGGCCGCCGATGGAGATGAACCGCGCAGATAGCGGAGATGTATTTCCGCGAAGGGCCCAGCCGCGTTTTTGCCCGCTCCGCGCTGCGGTGGCTCGGGGGATGCGGGTTGTTTATGCCCGGCCGCTTTCGGGGAAGGCTGCGGCTGCGCGGGCGGGAAGCCGAAAGAAAGAAGCCTTCCGATGCGCTAATTTATATTTTTAATTCTATCCATCGACATGCCTAAACTCCTTCGTATCTTCTTAATCAATTCAGGTCTTTAATGGATTATAATTTTTCATAAATGTAGCTTTCTGTCGTTACATTCATATTTTTATTGCATGTTACCCAGATAATTTGTTATACCTAGTTTTTGTTGAATAGTTCCAAAAAGTAACTGATTCGTGATGTCCAAAAATTTTAACAAGTGTAAATAAATTGGGATGTAATTGGAACGTAGTATTTATTATCAATTACTACTTCCAGAGTAAGTGCGATTTTCTAATGCCTTAATAATATCTCCATAACTAGTAACTGTGATGAGAAAGGAAATGTTCTCACTAACAACACCTCATCCATATATGTGTATACGCACGCGCACACAGGCACACGCACACGTACACACGCACACGCGCCCACGCACACACGAGCCCACGAGCAAGCGCACACGCGCCCACACGCACACACACACACATATTGAGTATAAAATATGATATAGTATAGTCGCAATATAGTATGTGAAAATTCTTGTGGGTGCCTTAGAAGATGAATGGGCATAGATATAATGTAACGAAATAAAAATTAACAATGATCCTAGCATTACAAACCTTACGGCATACTCAGGACGTTTGACCCGCTATTTTGGTAAACATTTTTTTTCTTTCATTTCATTTGATCATAGTTTTTTGGTATATGTAAAGACAGACCTTATAATAGTATATTATAAAAATATTTATCTTTTCAGGTTAGAATAATCTGTTATTTTCTGCAGTATAAACATGCAGACACCGTGTGTAATAAATAAAAAATTACTGTGTAATAAATAAAGGAAAATGTAATTTAAATAAAAAATGAATTAGTAAAAGCTGGTAAATTCAGATCATTAAAGAGATTGAAACTTAAAAACATTAACAATAAAAATACTTATCATCTAAGACCCATTTCAATAAGATTAGATGATGTACTGCCAACTGAAATATTAATTGTTCATTGATAAGTTGAGATTAATTGTTCACTGAAAACCATGTTTATGATGAATAGAAGAAAAAACAATATTAATTGTATATATTTAATCTTACAAACTAGAAATGAAATGAAAAAATCAACTCTTCAATAATAGTAGTTCAAATATAATCACAAACACGTTTCGTTTGCATAAAGTCGTCTCCCTTAATATCTATGCCAACGCACATATAATTGTAGAGAAAGGAAAATTCATGATTTCTTGTTGATTTATTATCGATATCAATCTTATGGGCCCAATGCGCCTGAAAGGTTTTGGTAGTAGTTTTAGTTTTTCCATTGCGATATGGTTTCTGGAAAAAATGACCTATTCAAAAGAAATTCCATTGTGAATTTTGCAAGCATATATACACAAAATTTCATCATAATTTGCTAATAGTATGGCAACGTAATGTATCAAACTTTAACTGAGTGAGTAAAACCTCCCTGTCACGCTTCATTATATTTTGTTTTGACAAAACAATTAAATGTTCTATAATATTGCTTTCGTAAAAAACCGAATTCAATATTTCTTCACGATCTTATTTAAAAATTATTCTTTAAGGAACAGATTTTATTAAGAGAAAAAAATCTGTATCTCTAATATTTTAGTTGCAGGGAAACGCTGACTTTTTTTAAATTTTAGCAATTTTCGAAAAATCAGAGTTTTTAACTAACATAAGACCTGCATCATTCTCTTAAACGTCATTTTACATTATCCAACAGCAAAATATAATCATAAACGATGGAGCTAGTTTTTTGAAAATTTTGAAAATGTCCCAGGGCCTTCGTGTCAAATTCCCCCCAAAATTAAAATATCGGTTTCAAATACAAGGGAGATTGGAGGAGGAATTTCAATTTTGGACAAAATCGTCTGAACGGTTTAGCCTCTAGCATTGTTCCCAGACAGACAGACGAACAGAATTACGGACGTTTTGTCGTCAACCGATTTCTCGGTATTAACGACCCACAAAACATGGATTCTGGCTGTGTTAGAGGATTTTTTTTCTAAATTTGGCATCTGGTTTTATCCACTTTTTCATTGCCACGGCCCTTTTTCTGCCGAAAAGTCTTTTTCTGCCGAAAATTGTGTCTGTTTGTTCGTACAACATTACGTAACTTGCTCTCTACGAGCATGTAAAAATTATACTATATAAATATTTGTTATATATCGTATAGATTTCTAATTATTGTTTGGTAATGTTCTCCTTTGTACATTTATTTATATTACCATATACTTTTTATTTGTAGCCTGTTTTGTAAAGCCATTTTTAATTTGTTCACTAGAATGATGATATTCAACCCATTAACTATATTTTATTATTAAATAAAATATTCTGGTATTTCGATATACGTCTTTTTGTCGACCCGGACAGTGCAAAACAAACTAATGTTAATATGTTGTAAAGGTTGTCTTTTATCTAGGATTTATAGACAAAAACAGCTTCAATTTATTATAGACAACGTATCACATTTTGTTTTATTAATGGACTTCAATGCGACGTTTCGAAATCATCCCTTGATTTCTTCTTCAGGCAAACCTTGGTAATTACATGTCAGTAATTGAAAAATAAATATAAGTAAAACAACACATCTCATAATAACATAATAAAACATCCAACATAATAAAACATCCAAATAAACATACATTAAAAACTAGTTTTTCCCCATCACACCAGCAGGGTGGTGGAAAACTAATAACTTGGAACCATTAACCTCGCATAATATTTTTTGTCTACAAAACAAACTAACATTTTAGGGCTTAATGATGGACTTTCCAATTAATAGGTTACTCATCATGTATTGCTAGTGAATATCCAAGTTTTTGTTCTGAAAGAAGTCCCACTTGGATGAAAATTAATAACTATTATGAGACTTAATTTCAACGATTTTCTGTGTTTGGAATATATTTTAATGAGTACCTACATCCTACTAAACGTTTTGAAGCACTATAAAGTATTTTTATAACAAATATGTTATGAATATACATTTTATAGAAGAAAGATTTGAATTTTCTCTTTGAATTCCAAAAGTTAGAGATGTTTTCAAAGACTACAGATATACTTTTATTTAATAAACGTTTTATAAAATATTTAAAAAATAATAAAGCAGTTTTTATTTAGTTAAAATATTTAAAACAGGAAAGAAAATTGAAATATTTCATTGAGTGATTCAATAACACATTTTCAGCCCATGTTATTTAATTTCTAGAATTTTAAAGTACACTATTTGCTGGTAATTGTATTATTTTAAAACCAAAGGAACAAAACTAGATGGAATTTACTTAGGAAAACGAAGAGTATTTATGAGAATTTAAAGGTTGCACATGGGTGCACGCGTTGTATTCTAGTAGTATCCCTCTGTTCGTGGGCTTTCGCGGTTATGAGTGACAACAGATGCTAAAACAGCATGGAAATTTAAGTTTTTGAATGTGTATTTTGTGTTGTGTGTACGCTCATGATGTAAGGATAAAGGTTTAGCCACACCAATGTACTCTGTTTGAATAAAAAATATCGACAGACTGAACCGGTCTGAAGCCCCAGAGGCTAGTGCTGCGCTGCAGATGCGCTGAAGTACGCACACGGCAAGGTTTGAATCCCGCCTAAGGCGTGGAGGTTTTCAGTTGTGTTTGTGGCACAACCTCACATGTTTGAATTAAATTGAATTGAATTGATTTTTTTAAACTTCAAGTAGTATATGACTTAGTGTAGGGATCACAGAATTTTGAAAATGTGCACATAAATCACTTTTCGCCATAGCACGTCATACGCAGTTTTAACTATTTTCTGACGTAAAATAAATCAAAAATAAATAAATTGAACTGATGCCTTATTTGACGTGGCGAGACTCAGGCCATGAGGCCTGCTCTTCCGTCTGACCACGCAAATTTCGCTACGCTTCTTTCACCCACTACGGGAGAAAGAAGGTATCACTTGGGCGACGAAATAGGCAATTTGAATTTAGCTCAGAGGCTTCATTTAGGCTTGAAAATCTTTTACATTCAGTAAATCTACTAACATGGGACAGCCGGCTTTACTTGCGCTCCAAAGAAAAGCATACGAAGGATTTTGTCGCACTTAAAAATCCACAGCATCGTTCGGCTTTTGAACCCGCGAACTTCGATAAAACAGTCCAATACGCTAACCGTTAAACCATCGACGCCCGCAATGTTTCACGCGGCCGCGATGTTCATTACAACACTTCCATAATTACTTGTCTTGACTGATAAGTGTGTGCGAGATCAATGTGCAATCTGACAGCGTGCGTGACTGAGAATCTGGCTCCTAATGTCCAGAATAATGTTTCAAACATTGCGATGGACCCAAATGATGCCTCAGACTCATGAAAATATATAGGACCGAGATATGCCTAAAACCTGATTTACACAGTCTTTTTCATCGGTACAGAAAATTGACGGACCAGAAAGAATGTCATTTGTACAGAAAAATGATGCATGCTTAATTTTTATGTGCCGATTTTATAGAATTTCATTACCGCAATCCTGATGTCACTTACGAGAACAATTTCTCGATTGCATTGCGTGGGGTGAGAATTATTCCTTTTGTGCAGTTTTGGGAGATTTCTAATGTGTTGCATTGAAATATAAAGTGATTAGTATGATGAAGAGAAATGAAAAAGTGTACTGTGTTCTGATGTCTCAATCCGTCCTGACCTACAATAAATATATTTAATTTGTCACCACGGATACAATGTTCACCTACTTCATTTTAAATGTTTTATGCGGCGTCCACAGGAAATATTTTCATCACGATTGCGTGCAGAAAACGAAATAACCGAGTAAAAACCCGGGATCTCGTTCATCCGCTTTTGGTACCGGTACCACATAGAAACATAGAAACAAACGTCCCTTTTCCATCCATTTTCTATAAAGATAAAATCACCGAATAACGATACATAGAAAAATAAAAAATGATAAACAGAAAAATAATAACGACCGTGTAAACCGGGCCGAAAATCTGCTTCGGCATGAGGCTCGGGAACCATGAGGTGTGTATTCACTGGAAGCGGTCGTTGCCATGGGCCTCTTGATGTGTTTTTCTGACGTCGAAAGATGGTAGTCTGGAAGAGGGTCGGGCAAAACCAAAATATATCCCCTACTGAAAAATGTAATCACTGGCATACTACTAAAACAATTACTTGTTCCAGATGTTAATAGAGAACCAACGTACCGCCGCTTTCGGTAAGTCGACAAGACGGCTTCGACCAATTAACTACAATAGTATTATACAATGTTTTAAATCTTTTTCAATTAAAAAAATTAAATATTCTGGGATTTCGACGTACGAGTTCCGTTGTTCTTTTTAACTACCCGAAGAGTGATACATCAAAGATATTTGAGATAAATAACGGTTTCCCAAGCTTTAAAAGTTACGACAGTGTCACACTAGTTATCCAAACTTCTATTCTGGAATAGGAGAAGCCGGCTGCGTAGCACGTTGGCAACAGAGTTGCATCTGCCACATTTAGCGAGATTTCCTGGAATTGCGAAGCACGACAGTGATGGATTTTAGAAACTAGCTACTTCGCTGAGACGGTTTCAACCACTGTCTGGAGAAAAATAATGGCAATTGGCTTCACCGATTGGTCCTCTTCCGTAAGTTATCTGATCAAATAACATCAGAATACCGGAATAACCCCCTATCAAACTGTCCACGACCCGCACGCCAACGTCCGTTCCTAATGCCCACCTCATTCCTACACGAACACTTTTATGCCCGCAAAACCAACAGTTTCTCTGCCTTCACTACCAAGAATTTCGAGAGACCAGTCGCTCGTCTCGACTTGTTCGGTGCTGCACTGGGGGAGATACCTAGATGGGCAAAAATCCGCAAGCTGGCATAAAGGTCGGGGCCAGACTTCATGTTTCCGGAGGAACACCGCCATCGATGTAAGGTGCAATGCACTTACTAGACTAACATGGACTCACTCACAAACTCAGATGAAAAGCAGAGTCCCACTTTGATGGAAATGAATAAACATCACAAGATTTACTTATAATTATTGTTTGTACTTGGAAAGAATTGTCGATTCCGTAGATTAATAATAACAAAGATTTTTGAATAAATAATATGACATGCTGAAACAATTATCAGTACTAGTGGTCGCCCAGTGGTCAACATCTGACTGTAATGCATTACATTTTTAATTTTTTACGTTATTTAAATTCTTTTGGCGAAGTGTAGCTGTATAATTATTGCATATATTTTTTAAAAAAAATTTGTTATATTACCTCCAGTTGCGAATTCTCCGATACATCGCGTATACTGTCGGTATATCTAGTAATTCGAAGTGTATAATAAATATTTCATAAGTTTTGTAACCCTCTATGTAGTTATTGAGGATTTGAAAGCTTTAAAACAGATGCGGAAAAACAACTCTGGTTTGCTACCGAGAGTCAGTCACTCTTCCGCATCCGTAAGCGCTATGAAGTGTGGTAGAGTGAGAAGTTTCAAACAGTTCTTAATGCTGTCCAGAGAATTTGCTAGCGCGGGCGAAACCACCGCATGCCAGCTGCGATAACCTAGGACTCCTCATATTTCAAGGGCGGGGAGAGTGGAGGATGCGCTTCTGGACGGTCGGTAGGCACTGCAAAATATTGCGGTGAACAGCCCTTCTGTCAAGTTTTTGTGAAAATGGAGTGTGTTAATGATTCAAAAATTAGTGTCAAAACACAAATTTTTAATTACACAATTAAGACAATATTACACAAATGTAATTGTCTTATAAAAGAAATTTTAAGGTTGAAATTTCATTGTATTGGGGTTTTAGAAAAGTTCAAAATAAAAGACAACGGTAGGGATAGCTTTCATAAAGTGCGGTATACTTGAAATAATGTTCAGAATTCGTCACTGATTATATCATCTGCTAGCGTGTGCAAATACATTATTAGCGTATGATTTTTGACTTTGCACACCTTCTCCATACGAACTTTAACCGTGACAAAATTTAACACTCCTCTAGAATACACACAATACGCTTAAACAAAAACATTATTCTCTTTACATAACTGACTGATTGACTAGTGATTCTGGACGCGACAGCAGCTAAGCCTGTTAATGTCCCGTAAATGTACTGTATGTATTTATCGCGGGAGGTGGCGGTGAATGACGATATTAAACATGGACCCCGCTGATTCAACTTTCTCCGTTGAATGACGAGATTCAACGCCGACCGCGCTGATTCAACTTTCTCCGTTGAATGATGAGATTTGACGCCGACCGCGCTGATTCAACTTTCTCCGTTGAATGATGAGATTTGACGCCGACCGCGCTGATTCAACTTTCTCCGTTGAATGACGAGATTCAACGCCGACCGCGGTGCTTCAACTTTCTCTGTTGAATGACGAGATTCAAAGCCGACCGCGCTGCTTCAACTTTCTCCGTTCAATGACGAGATTCGACGCCGACCGCGCTGCTTCAACTTTCTCCGTTGAATGACGAGATTCAACGCCGACCGCGGTGCTTCAACTTTCTCTGTTGAATGACGAGATTCAACGCCGACCGCGCTGATTCAACTTTCTCCGTTGAATGATGAGATTCAACGCCGACCGCGCTGATTCAACTTTCTCCGTTGAATGACGAGATTCAACGCCAACCGCGCTGATTCAACTTTCTCCGTTGAATGACGAGATTCAACGCCGACCGCGCTGATTCAACTTTCTCCGTTGAATGACGAGATTCAACGCCGACCGCGCTGCTTCAACTTTCTCCGTTGAATGACGAGATTCAACGCCGACCGCGCTGATTCAACTTTCTCCGTTGAATGACGAGATTCAACGCCGACCGCGCTGATTCAACTTTCTCCGTTGAATGACGAGATTCAACGCCGACCACCCTGCTTCAACATTCTCCGTTGAATGACGAGATTCGACGCCGACCGCGCTGCTTCAACTTTCTCCGTTGAATGACGAGATTCAACGCCGACCGCCCTGCTTCAACTTTCTCCGTTGAATGACGACATTCAACGCCGACCGCGCTGATTCAACTTTCTCCGTTGAATGACGAGATTCAACGCCGACCGCGCTGATTCAACTTTCTCCGTTGAATGACGAGATTCAACGCCGACCGCGCTGATTCAACTTTCTCCGTTGAATGACGAGATTCAACGCCGACCACCCTGCTTCAACATTCTCCGTTGAATGACGAGATTCGACGCCGACAGCGCTGCTTCAACTTTCTCCGTTGAATGACGAGATTCAACGCCGACCGCCCTGCTTCAACTTTCTCCGTTGAATGACGACATTCAACGCCGACCGCGCTGATTCAACTTTCTCCGTTGAATGACGAGATTCAACGCCGACCGCGCTGATTCAACTTTCTCCGTTGAATGACGAGATTCAACGCCGACCGCGCTGATTCAACTTTCTCCGTTGAATGACGAGATTCAACGCCGACCGCCCTGCTTCAACATTCTCCGTTGAATGACGAGATTCAACGCCGACCGCGCTGCTTCAACTTTCTCCGTTGAATGACGAGATTCAACGCCGACCGCCCTGCTTCAACTTTCTCCGTTGAATGACGAGATTCAACGCCGACCGCGCTGATTCAACTTTCTCCGTTGAATGACGAGATTCAACGCCAACCGCGCTGATTCAACTTTCTCCGTTGAATGACGAGATTCAACGCCGACCGCGCTGATTCAACTTTCTCCGTTGAATGACGAGATTCAACGCCGACCGCGCTGATTAAACTTTCTCCGTTGAATGACAAGATTCAACGCCGACCGCGCTGATTCAACTTTCGCCGTTGAATGACGAGATTCAACGCCGACCTACATCGGCTTTCGGAATTTCCTCAACCAGGTACCTCCCATCGGCATGGCAACGCATCAGCCGGAACAAAGTGTAATCTCCATACTGGTTTTCATACATGTACGCTAGTCCATGTATGTGTAAGTGTGTGTAAATAAGTGATGAGGATAGGACAAGAAAGAGTGAGGAAAGATCGCGCGCGGTGTTTAGCCCGTTTGTTAGGGTACTAGTCCGGCATTCGCCTGTTGATGATCACATACAACACGGAAAACTATAGATCGTAGAAACCGGCCGCTAGAATTATTCTCCAACTGCGGCTGTATTCGACCTAGCTAGTGTCGAAAATTCTGACGCCGTCGACAAACCTTCGAACCTCCCGGTCAGACGCACTGCAGTGACATCAATTGATGCTCTGACCCACTTAAGCCGATTTTTCTCTCCACGTATTAATATAAAGGTTTAGTACATAACCTCTGTATAGATATAGAGAGAATACTATAAGAAGGGACCGCTTTGACAGCTACTGCTTGGCCACTGCTGGCAACAAAACTGTAGCTAATGACCGTACACTAATTCTGTCAATGCGTCCGTTTACAGGTAGCTCACTTGCAAATGGCTCCATCACTATCTCGTGCAATGTCATCGCCCTGACCGGGAACGGTGGCTCAGTGCATCAACTGATGGCACTGCAGTGACTCTGACCGGGGGGTCCTAGGTTCGAGTCCCGACGGCGGCACGATTTTCGACTGTAGCTTTTCTGCTGAGTCGAATTGTCCAGTCGCTGTCAGCAGGAGAATTCTGGCGACCGGCTGTTCTGATCGGTAGTTTTCCGTGGTTTCTCCGATCAACACCAGGCGAAAGCCGGGGCAGTGCCCTAACCAACGGGCCACGGACCGTGCGCGATCTTTGCTTCCTCTTCCTTATCCTATTCTCACCCCTTACACACACTTACACTAACATGCACTACACTGCCACACATGCCAGGAGAGCGGTCGGTGACTTAGAACTTGTCCCGACTTGGGCGGTGCCCCTCTGGTGTGAGACACTTCGTTGGGGGAAAACCCCGCTAGTCGACGGTAGGTCGGCGCCGGATCTGGCCATCCAGCAAGGGACCACCGCCACCTCCCGAGCAAAAACACGCACTACACTTACGGGACTAATGGCCATAGTAGTTGACACGGCCGGAATCACTAACAATCAATCAATCTAATTCTGCCAATGCGTCCGTTTACAGTTAACTCACTTGCAAATGGCTTCATCACTATCTCTTGTAATGTCATCGCCCTGCATGACATCATTCGTTCCCCGAACATCAAAGTAGTCCCTTCTTAGAGTATTACCCGCGCACGTTTTCTTGAGCCCTCGCTTCGTTAGTTGCGAGAGGAGTGGGGAGTTTGGTTATTGCGACAAAAGGAATTTTTTATCAAATTTGTAATCCGTTTTTCGATGCAAAATAATTTCTATTACACCGGAGCGAACATTCCTGGTTATGAAATTTTGTGAACAACGTTCGTTGCTATCAAATTTTCTCAATTCAGCTAATGTTTACAAAGGAGTGGGGGTAGGTAATCCAGGTGTCAAGAAAAGTGCGCGTGTAATAACTCTTCTTTCCTGTCGCCCTCCTTAAGCACAGAGGCCGACCGTCGCCATCGCGCCACCGCACGGTGGTGCATTTTCCCGAAATCCTGGCCTGAAAGGTCAAATACGTACGTGATATCAAAGAAACTCATCGTAACACTTTTTAAATTTTTAAAAATTAAATAAAAAATTCAATTGATCGGAAAGTAATATTTTCCCTGGCAGAGGGCATGAGATGGCATTAATATGATGCTTCTTTATACCGAATGTTATCAATTAAAATGTAAGTAATCCCTACGGTTTTCTAAAGTCAATTTTGTGAATTGATAAAATTTAACCAAGTTTATATAGAAAAATATTATTTATATTTCACAGATTTAAACCGGTAGCGGTAGCTCAGTGCATCAACTGATATCACTGCAGCACCTCTAACCGGGAGGTCCTAGGTTCGAGTCCTGACGGCAGCAGGATTTTCGACACTACCTTTTCAGCTAGGTCGAATTCAGCTGCTGTCTGGAGGAGAATTCTAGTGGCCGGCTGCTCTGATCGGTACTTTTCCGTGGTTTCTCCGATCAACACCAGGCGAATGCCGGAGCAGTACCCTAACAAACGGGCCACGGACCGCGCGCGATCTTTCCTTCCTATTCCTTGTCCTATCCTTTCCCATTACACACACACTTACACTAACATGCACTACACTACCACATATTCCGGGAGACCGGTCGGGAGCTTAGAGCTGGTCCCGACTGGGGCGGTGGCCCGTTGGTGGGAGAGTCCTGGTTTGGGGGGAAACCCCACTAGCCGACGGTAGGTCGGCGCCGGATCTCGCCATCCAGCGGGGGAAGATCACTGCCATTTCCCGAGAAAAATAACATGCTCTACACTAACGGGACTAATGACCGAAGTAGTTGACGCGCCCAGAAACACGAAAAAATCAATCAATCAATCAAGTCACAGATTTAAGCAGTGCATTATTCTGGTATTGTGTTACCAGCTCCCTTCCATTATAAAGATAATCCAAAATAATTTTGGTCGTCGTAGAAAACATACTACAGCTCTCAGAGCTTTTGGCCAGGAAATCGCCAAAATGCACCACTGTGGCTGGGTCGGGCGGTGCATTCGCCTCACGCCGCGCGCCCCCGCGAAGCGGTTTCGGAACGGCCAGCTGCGGTGACGCAAGAGCACGGGAGGCGCCGCCAATTCGCGCGAGGACTTTGCCAAAATGTCTGCTGGGACCCCCTCCCGCCACCGCCCTCGCAGGTTCCGCTAGTTCCGATTACATCGCTGGCACTCGCTGGTGGCGGGGCGGCCGAAACAGGCCGACTCGCGCCACCCGCACTTCTTTCGTTCAAGGCACGTCGCACGCTGCTCACAGTCGTAATTTGGGAAATTGTTTGAAAGGTAATTATTACACGTATAAATCCATAATCTAACACTACATGTATGGCTTGGACCGAGGGAGGTGCTCAGGGTATCAACTGATGTCACCGCGGTGCCTCTGACCGGGAGGTTCGAAGTTTGAATCCCGATGGTGGCAGGATTTTCGACATTAACTAGATAGCTAGATCGACATTAGTCGCTGTCTAACGGCTTTTGCTCTGATCGGTAGTTTTCCGTGGTTTCGCCGATTAACACCTGGCGAATGCCGGTGCAGTACCCTAACGGACCGCGCGCGATCTTTCCTTCCTCTTCCTTGTCCTATCCTCATCCCTTACGCATACTTAAACTAACATGCACTACACTACCACACATGCCGGTAGATCGTTCTGGAGCTTAGAGCTTGTCCCAGCTGGGCTAGTGCCCCGCTGGTGGGAGATACCTGGTAGGGAAAACTCCGCTAGCCGACGGTAGGTCGGCGCCGGATCTCCCCATCCAGGGGGGAAGATCACCGCCACATCTCTAGGAAAACATGCACTACCCCTACACCTTTGGCACTAATGACCTTAGTAGTTGCGTCTGGAATCACTAATCAATCTAAACCTATATGGCTAGGCCGAAGAATTAATCCAGGAATACCCGCAATAGGTAGACTCACGCCAGTGTCCGCAATGTATCTCACAGATATAGCTGTAACTTTTCGTAAATGTGAATTACCTGTAGGTTCATTTTCTGCAATACATATTTTATTCAGTTTGTATATGTCCCTCAATACAATTGTTAATGAGTCTTGCACTGCAGAATTCTTTTCTGAATAGTTATTGTGAGAAAGGTAGAAATTGAAGTACACGCAAAAATCATCAAACATCATGTTATCCTATTAAATATTAAATACAATTTCCTCAAATTATTTCAGCATTTTCTAAACAAATATATATTTTACTTTTTCACAAGAATATTTAGAAAGTCTTTGCCTTTTTTTTCAATTTTGAAATGTTTCCAATTTTTTTCATTTCCCTACAGACGTCTCCTGCACATGTACTTTCTATTTGGTAGGAAGTTGTGACAGTCGATTGTAGATAAGGCAAATTATTACATTTTCTGAATGGGCACTTGTCACAGACACGGCTGAAAATAATGCCATGATACGTACCGCTCGGGTCAGGAGCTCACAATGCACTGGCGCTACTGGCGTCAAAGTACGAAATGACATATCACGCAGCGCAGCGATCAAGTTTCAACACGCTCACGGGAAATGGTTAACCGAAAGGAAAAAATTAAAGGTCAAGCGATCTCAGAAAAGTACAATGAAGGAATAAATGAAATATAAGACGACTAATGCATCGCAATAATTCAGCAACATAAAATTGCCGTGGCTTGGATCTCACAAATCTATTGCGAGCACACCCGTGTTAAACAATTACAAATTCAACATCCTAACCCTTCAAGGTGTCTCGATCGCATTGAATCTGCAGAAAGGACAGCACATGGTAAGCTATGAAAAAAAAGAACATGAAGGGGAAGAAACCTGCCATCAGAAGAGAGTACACGCAAAACTACCAAGTCTTTGTAGACTATATATTTATTTCCTTGCGCGGGCGTCACGTATTCTCTTTCCAGACTTAGGCATCCTCTGCACCTGAATTGAAACAGCGGCACAGAAGTCAGCAGCCCTCAACATCGTCTCTAGTCACTAAGATACACATAATAGTAGTATATATATATATATATATATATATATATATATATATATATATATATGGCCATGGTCGGACCTGCTATGGACGTGTGTGCTTCAGCAACTCTGTATTGGAGTTGTGCTGGGGAGGAACATTATGTTTGACCAGTATGTGTATTAGTAAGCCCTGATGAAGGAATTAAATATTCCGAAACGTTGGCAAACTAATGTAATTCATTAATTGACCGATCCCGTGATCCATTATCCTACTACTTACTAACGGTCGTGATTTCTACAATGGTATATATATATATATATATATATATATATATATATATATATATATATATTAAGATACACATAATAGTCACATAATTTATATCATTCCCCTATATATAGAAATATAGCTTCATCTACATTTTCGTTACCAGGTCCCGACTTCAAGACATGTTCTGTCGAAAATTTCCCGTTTTTCGGCGCACGATTACAATAATTTCTCTTCTTACATCTGTAAGGGCGGGAAAGTAAACACTGAGGGTGGTCGATGAACAAAACTAGTGTTTTAAAAGGGTCCGATATGAGAAGGTTGGAAACTCTTGGTATATACGTGTGAAGAAGTATGTGGTAAAACAGAATGGCCACTTAACTTCTTAATCTCTTTAGTCCTGGCTCTCTTTTCGCTATTGCCCCACTACCTATCCAGCTGCAAGCTATCGACGCAAAAGACATTTTCCCCAAATTATTATTTTTTTGCGTGTAGAATGGAAATATAATTTAATAATATTACAGAAAAATAAATCCTGGTCTTATATGCAAATTTTATTGAAGAATTAGGAGGATTTTTTGGGAAAATGTCATGTTTCTGAAAATCCACAATTTTGTGCTTATTTTCACGCAACACTTTTAAGTTTTAAAGACACTTCGTTATAAATAATTTCAAGCTCTTCTACTCACAAATATAATAATGTGTAAGAACACCCTTAATGTAAATATTAACGACGTAAGAGATTTCGAAAATTGCATTCGTATAATATTTAAAAAAAATCAAAAGTGTAGGTCAAAATGGCGTTGTTATGTTATTCAGTGCATTTAGTACAATATGTCCAAATAGTTTGAGATTGGAGTCGTTTATCAAAGATCTTTTTTTAATCACCTATATGTTTCTCAAAATTGTGCTAAAATTCCCAAAATTAAAAAAATGTTTAAGTAATTAATTAAAGAACTAATAATGGAGAACAAATTTCATTTGGACCTATGCCATCTGTATACGTTTATTTCGCTCGTTCCTTAAATAAAATAGAAAGAAAAAAAATTGGTCAGATCAATTTTTCAGAAAATATGGGCTACGAATTAAGCCTGATTAACCGGAGAATATTCATTTTGAAAAAATCCAATGAATGGCTCACGTTTTCGTTATCACTGTCCTGCAATAAGAGTTTTTCTGTCAAAATATTGCTATTTTTTTCGCAGCATTACAATGCTTTCTCTATCTTACGTAAGTGGTGCAGGAGGAATTAAAAATAGTGAGTTTGTTACTTTACAATTAAAAAACGCTATCTTTCAGGAATTCGGGTTAAAGTGGAGCTAAAATAAAATAATGAAAATAAGATTTCTAAATAGAAAAGAGTTCAAGCAGTGATGAAATCACGTTACACTCAGAACGTGTTCCTTTTACTTATCGTAAGACGACAATATTGTCTCTACGTTTTAATGTAGAAGTTACACATTTTAATGTACTTTTAAAATATTTGTTCTTCAAAAAAATTGATTGTTGTATGTAGTGGAGACCTAATTATGGAATGAACAATTTCAGCATTAAATACAGCGTGATATAATAGCACAAGTCGTTGCCAAAAAAATTCTGAATTTAATAAAAAAGATGAGAAAGTGTAAAGAAGAGTATTTTTAGGATCAAACTTCATATCACAAGCATTATTGTTTTTCATTTAATACAGCATTTTGCACATGGTATATAGAGTATAATTCACAAATTCACATTAAAAACATTCGTCGAATCTCTAGTTTCACAACCCGATTTATTTAATTGATTGAATTAAATAATTTCTTTAACCCGATTTATTTAATTGATCATGAGTACTTTTATTTCCAAAGTTTCAAACTTCTATCGGCAATATACATTAATTTATGTTCAAAATTTTGCTTAAATTAATTCATATGTACTTAAATTTGAAGTTAACCCAAAAAATGAATTTAAGCTGCCAGTTAAAAAAACGCGAATGTAATTTTCCAAAAACGAACTGATAATATTTTCAGATATCTTTATTTTTCATTATCAGTATTCTTCTTAAAATATATAATTTACTTAGCCCTTTAATGAATTGAGTTCTTGAGACTACCTTTATTACAATTAATTATAATTCTCTCGATATAGCGTGGGAAAGTAGACATAAAATAATATGAAGACTGATTCTCGCGACAAAGTATAGAAAACTAGAGGAGACAGACTAGAAAATATGAAATAAAAAATGCCCATAAAATAAATATGATTTTTTCCTAATCTTCGGCTCTATCGTGCGGCCGTGAAAAAAAACTGAATAGGTGTGGTCACTTGATGAATCCGTTTACAATTTCAAAGTCTTGAATTTCACGAACAGCTGAGTGGGCATAATTATATGTATTCCCTCCACACATTATTATTCAATGAGAACCACGAACTAAATGACTGCGAAATCAACAGACATTCCTGCTACTTATACCTCGTGTCAGAAAATATTCTCATCTTTAATTCGCTTTTCTCTTTCAAGTATTATCTTCAATGGTTCTACTATGACTTAATGCTTGGATGAACTCACATTGTATAGACTAACACATTGACCCATTTATTTTTATGTATCCTTCTCCATGCCCATACGAATCTCGTGTGCTCCATTGTATGACAGTTTTAATTTCAGTATTCACTCCCAAGGAATGATTTATCTACATCACATGAAACGCATCCGTCTGTCATAAGAGCTCTATAGTATATATGACGCACTGTTCAGAATGCGAATCGGAAATGATTTCATTGTCCTTTTCAATGCGGAGGACGTATTGACTTAGTTCCAAGGTTTCATTTTCCTGACGTCCGTAGAGAAAATAAGATTCTTGCGTAGGAGAGTCGCAAATATTTTACCAAAGTATATCAAGTAATGTAAAAGCATAGGAATATAATTAAAATTAAATATTTGAAAAATATATAAATTAATAACATAGTCAAAGTTGTCCTTGATTGAAATTATTATTAATGATATTGATGGTGGTGACAATACTAAAAAACGTGCGTTAAATTTCGATACTTTAGAACTAGTGAACGAAAAATTACAGTCACAGTCGTTACCCAGTTTATTAATTATATTAATGTGAGAATGCAATCGCAGAACGTGTCATTTGTACAGCAAAGGACAAGATGAAAATAATTCCATCGACTAAGATCTAAGCTTGATTTCGGAGGAGCTACTCACAATCAAATAAATTCAATATGTATACGATTCATTTTCGTAGAATAATGGTACTCAGTGTTCAGACAAAATTAAAAGTCAGGAACTCGGGTTGATTGAGACTCCTATGGTAGTTAAATGGCAGCGGAACGATGATTCAATTAAGAAGACTTATCAGGCAAAATCAACAAATCAATGATACCTTTTCTTAAATGACCAATTTCGACACCGGTTTCTTTGTTTATCATTTTATTTTTGATTGGAAATACATTGTCTTTTCTTAAACACTTTTACAATCCATATTGAGTCTCGGACCTTTTTGTAGTTCAAATGTAATAATGTTGTCACATAACATTCGTTTCGATAAAATTTTATTTTTTAAGAAAGTTTAAGAAATGAATGCTTCAAAATTATCTTAAAATTAATATATTTTTGTACGATTTATTGACTTACAATAAAAAATTCATATTTGTAAAATGTTTGATATAACAAATTTTATATATTTTCGTTACAAAAATTGCTGACATGCTTTGAGAAAATAATGTGAAACGCAATAGGATAGAGTCAGGGTGAGTGGGTCAGTTTGTGCTTTTCAGTTTCTCGTATACGTGCGAATATACGGAGCAATATACGTAGTATAGAGAAAGTTATATTGCTGCGCGAAAAACACGGCTGAATTGTCAGCAGAAAAAAATGTTATTTCCGGGCTCTCACAACGAGAATGTGGATTGATCGGAGAAACCACGGAAAACTGTCACTCAGAGCAGAAGCCGCCAGAATTCTTCAGTCAGCGACTGAATTCGACCTAGCTGACATGCTAGTGTCGAACGTCCGGCCGCCGTCGGTACTCGAACCTAGGACCTCCCGGTCACAGGCACTGTAGTGTTATCAGCTGGTGCACTGAGCCACATCTCCCGGTCCATCTAGCCTGATCCTGACCTTCCAGTCAGACTCGCTTCAGCGGCAATGGTTGGTATCACTGAGCCATCTCAGCCGGCGTTACTCTGAATAATCTCGATATTTGGTTGTTCTAGCTATTGCTTGTCATAAACTTAATTTAAAGCATTGTATCTATTAAGATTTCTAACTGTGCTCTTGTCAACCTAATCCCAAACACTTAACCCTGGAAGAGCTAGAGATAACAAAAAATGCATAAATAAAAATATTATATAAAAGCAATTCTTAACCAACTTCACGGAATGCACACGACAATAACTAGGCAGAGGTCTTCGGAAACAAAAGACACAAATTTTCCACACTTCATGTTTCAATAGTCTTTTCCCGTTTAACATTTCACGTACCAATGGGGGGAGGGATAAACCATAGACTTCAAGGTCGTTTTTCCTCAATACCTTTGTTTAGGTAAGCGGTTATTGTCCCATATTTTAGGTCTTTTCTTAATAAAACCTTACGGCACCTTTAGTGATGCTCGTCTTTCAACACTTATCTGATGTTTACAAAGAAGTTCCAAACCGTCGTAGCGTTTTCCTTGATGCGCAGTCGCTTCAAGGAAACTCCGGCATCCTCTTGCAGCCACACCTGTCCACAGTCACGTTAAAACCTTATATAATATCTTCCAGAGAAGATAACAGTAGTCCAATTGAAGCAATTTAGCGAATGTTGTACTAGTTTTATTCAAAAACGGATGTTGCCATCATTGTCCCCATGGAAAGGGCAGCAAATACAGATAATATTCAAAATAGATATGCCTTTACCGTATATCAAAAACTGAAAATATTTAAAACAAAAATGAAAAATGTTTGAAATATGTTGCTAAATACATGAATTATTAGTTCATACTTAGAAAGAATATTTCATCAATTATATTGCAATTTATTATAAGGTCCAGGATTAACACCCCATCTCAACCATTGGCCTTCTCCGGATACTGGAATGGAATTGGTATGCGACTAATAAATAATAACCCTTGAATTACAGATTTACAGGTCTGATAATCAGTAAATCTGCTAAACTGAGTTCTCACAGAATTCTTACATTCCAATTATTGTACCCAGCTCAGTTTGCAGTAAAGAAAAAGAGTACTCATTTACCACGGTACAAACTTGTACTTCTTGAAATACATTTCTAGCATGCTGAATTTTTTGAAATTTTGATATTTTAATCCTTTCTGTATAAGTGTGCTTCTGCTGGATTTCACCCCTCCCCGCCGCCAACCTCAGACTTCCATCAAACAATTAAGATGAAAAAAATAGGCGTTTGCATATTATATTTGGGAAACAGCAGACGCACATATGTCACAACGATGGGTTCTAGGATTTTAAAATCCGACCATCTTTTGAATCTCATGCCATAACCTACAAAATGGGCCATTCTGGACATTCTAATATTACATGTTTGGATTCTACAACCACTCCGTAGCACGGCTTTTCAATATCGTTGGAAGTAGTTCCAGTACGAAGTTATTTTCAGTTTTAAAAAGATTTACAAAGTGCGGAAGCTTTGCACGGGCCCAATTATTTAAATACATTCACAGTTCATGAAGAAGTATTAAACATTTTGTTGTAACAACTTACTATTAGTTCGAAATTTTATTAGAATACTTTTGTGAAAAAAACAACAACATGAGATTTGATGAAAAAATAAATGGAGGACGACTGTAAAACAGGCGTTTTATTCTAAACGAGATAGTATTGACTTGATGCTAATTAAAAGAGCTCTTTACCTGAATCAATGGTGAGGCCATCAAATGATAAATGCTTCGCAACGAATACGTACTTCATATCCTACGACTGCCATTTTGTACTGAATATAACATTTCTATCCCAGCTACGGTGATGCGGATACGCAATACAAATAGATTGTTAACTGATCACGTTTGGTGCGAAGGTGACCATGAACAACAGCGACTAGACCATCAGAACGGACAGCGACTTCCGTAACCAATATTTCAACCAAGAGAGGGCGGTCATCCAGCAGCCGGATGAAAAACAAATAAAAGAACGAGAGCGGATGGGGCGCAGATGCAGATGGGCGATACGTCGGCGGACGGGCAAGGGGCAGGGGCAGGGAGGTGCGATGAAGGACGGGGCGGGCGCGCAGAGGGCACCGCAAAGGGCAGCAAAGGGCACCCAGGTGGGCGGAGCGCGGTCGCACGGTCATCGCCGCCAGGCAGCGCCACGTGCGCCAGCCGCGCGCCGGAAGTGCGCGGATTAGGGAGGCAAATGTGCCACAGTCGCGTCGCCTTGCCCGATGGCGATGTCGCCGTCTTCGCTTGACCTCGCGGCCCGCCTACCCCCTCCCCTCCCCTTTCCCAGCCAGTGCGCCTGCACCCAGCAGTGTCAGGGGGATGGATCGCTTCTAGAAAACGTGACTTCGTCGTGTCACGTTGGCTCACGGATGGTCAGTCGGTCGGATTGGGAAACTGATTGTCCATCATAATTTCAGTAGTTTGCTGGAAGCTGGGGCTGATATTTCACAAGGCTCAGTGCTTACAGGGATGTTGTGGACGAGGAAAATTTCTACCCCAGATTGAGAGGGAATAACGTAATCAATTGAAATTTATAATTCGAATAATTGGAAGCTCTTGGGCATTCCAGGATAACCGTGAGCAATCAGTTCGTATTGAAACTACATAATGTTGTGTATTATTGAAAATATCTTCTAATTTTTCATACTGGAAGCTTTTCGTGCAAGAATTTGAACGAGATAACACATCGCTAATGTTAAAAAATTCTAAACCATATCGTACGTCAATAAATGAACTTGAGCTTATTGCATGAAATAAATTTTGGCACATTGTATTTTCTTAACAATTTCTACTTCCAATGGAAATAATTTGCTTCCACTTTTGCACATAACAAAATATCCAGGATGTAAGAGATATCCACCACAATAATAGGCTATAGAAATTTATTTTGCAGAAAATTCAGCCATACACGTGTTTCGAGAAATTTTTCCCATCATCAGTGGCTCCAAGAAACATGGTTTATACACTTCGTACATCGTACTTAGGCGCCATGCTAGGACAGTTCACCATGGTTAATTAATGTTAAACACGTTAGCATGTTACTTGGAGCCACTGATGATGGGAAAAATTTCCCGAAACACGTGTATGGCTGAATGTTCTGCAAAGTAAATTTATATAGCCTACTATTGTGGTTGGTTTTTCTAATATCCCGGATATTTTATCATGGAATACCCCCAAATCTTCGCTGCAACTACATAATTTTACACATAAAATAAATATTCTTCATTCAATGAACTTTCGACCTATAGTGGTTTGAATAAAGCAAAACAGAGATAAAAATCTGAAGGTCCCACGAGTACAATGATTGATATTCTCTTTGTGAAGTAACTATGAATGAACTGTTGATTTTAAATAAAACCAATTTTAAAATGTACCCGGAGAAAATGTGACTGGAGCATGCATTCATATTCAATTAATATTCCCGAAATTATTACTAAGCAAGACGAGTAAAAGTATTGTAAATTTATTAACATTGAATGTTTTGGAGGTATTGCAACTTTGAATATAATGGTAATTGCGAAAAAGAATTACGAAATACTACGGAAGCTCTAGTACCATTTTTACAGAAATGAAACATCAACGACAACTCTTAAAATTCAATAAAAATGTATTGTCAAACTATTTTATTTCATTATCTACTTCGATCATTCAGTGATTCCTCACACGCGACTAACACTCTTTCCTAAACACGTTAATTCCTCCGAATTTCCAAAGCAGTAAACTTATGAATGTCACAAGAGTTCTCCAAATCCCCAAGAGTCGCTACCCACTTTCCTCACACCGACTCCCGTACGAGAGAGGTCACAACGACCGCTTGCTCGGCCGCGCTCTTAATTAGCCGCCTTCATCACCGTCAGCAATGAGAGCAAGGCCCCCTAAGGGACAAGGGCTTTCCGCCGGCCCGCAGTGCATGCAAATGGTGGGGCGGCTTCGTCCCATGCAAGTGCCATCAAGACGCCCTGCGTCAGCGGTCAACCGCCAGCTGCGGAATTTCAAACGGACTCCTCAACTTGCAGCCAAGAGGCGCTAAGACGCCTTCTGCAGAAGACGTTTAGGAAATGCAGAAGACGCCCCGACGGCGGTGGCGGTCCAGGATGAATAAGTAGTTGGCAGGTCGACGAGGTTCTCGCCGACTCTGGGAGGTACTTACACGAGGAGGTCTTTGCTAATGGGCCACGCATTTGCACCTTGCTAATGTACATCGGTACTAAAAGCGGTCAACTGGCGGGTGTGTTAACATTGCATGAATGGAGAAGTGGTAACCTACTGGCCGAATGGAGGTTTTCCTTGGTGGAATGTGGTTGATTTTGAAAATGGATGCCGGCTGAAACCGGCACTCTAAGCATGTCGCACATTATTAAATATATTTGCAAAAATGAGTTATATTGCATACGTTGCTAGAATAAACAAATTTCCGAAAGAAATTTTGTAGCAATTTTGGTAAAAATTGCGACAGAACTCTTTATCTACACATTTTAAAACAAAAACTCGGCTATTATTTATTTGTCTCATTAACCACATTATTTCAAATAATTTATTAATCCAAATTCTAATATGATTCGCAAATATTCAGTGTTCATTAGGAATTTAGTTAATTTGGACATAACACTATTTCTCTGTGATATTCAAAGTGTTTCATATTCCGAAGTGTTATCTCTCTGAAAGTGAAAAGCTATTAAAAAGGATAGCTAAAACACAAGCCAAAATTAAAAATAGTTTTGATTACAATCTGGCAAATATGTTCAATACAAGAAAACAGTACTCTCGTTGGATTCCCTAATCAGTGTATTAAATATTAGGAAAGAGAAAATGTATACTTTTTACTTTTTTAGAGATGATACTGTAGTTATTCAACAAATAAAATTCATTTTGTTGTTATATTAAACGTGTATCTTTCAATATTTTTCTTACGACGATCCCAGGGTTTTTCTATTTCATTTTATTATTCATTCATTAACTAACCGACATACACTGAATGTGTTTCGGCAATAGACATTCGCTTGTTGTATAGATCCGGCATTAGCACGAATAATTGTGAACATTTTTATGACGTTTACAATCAGAGGCGCGTTAACAACTTTATCGCCCTTAGGTACGCAAAAAATTGCCACCTAATTGATTTTCAAATAACCCAGTAAAACATATATATATATATATATATATATATATATATATATATATATATATATATATATAACATGTATTATTCATGATTAAGAATTGGTCACATATTTATGACTAAATATCTCGATAACCGATAAAACTATTTTCCCCCACCGAAAACACTGAAAACCCGCCAAATCTGGGGTGAATTCTGCTGATCCGGCAACATAGACTACAACAGAAAATCATAAGTTTTAAGAATTACAATTAAGGGAACTGGAATCTATGTAGCATGAACACTCCTTTTTGAAAGTTGTAATTAAATCTTAATTGAATGTCCTGAATATGTAAACATGGCTCAATTTCACTTATCACAAGTCATTTAGCAGATGGTATTTTCAGGCCATTAATAAATTAACTTGAGTTCACAATTTTTGGCACCCTTAAAATTTTGCTGCCGTAGGTATGCGCCGTCTATGCCTAAATCCGTTCCTGTTCATAATTACACCTAAATAGGTGCGATATTCAGCTGTTAGAGCACTGTCGAAGAAGCACGTTTTCAAAACCAGTAAGAACAACTGCACTATTTTATTACCTCCTTAATAGAGTATGATAAGTGTTGTTTTAAAAATATCAATATGCAACTGAATATCCAAAAAAATTTAGTGTTTCCTATTTTTTTTTCAAAGTCATTACCATCTCCTCTTGTTTATTGTAAAACAAAACCCTCTTCTGTTCCTCCGAATCATTTCATCGTTCATTTCATTCCATCGTTCATTTCATTTCATCGTTCATTTCATTGACACATCAGACAGTTATAAAAATTTTGGGTAGGATACGAAGCAAATTCATGACAATAGGAACAGTTTCGAATTCACATGCACCCAGTTGTAACCAATTGTGGCTGCTAAAGCGCCATCAGGTAGACTTCTAGAAAAGTTTTCCCTGAGCATCGCCCTGCACCTCCGCCTACACCTCCGCCTACACCTCCGCCTACACCTCCGCCTACACCTCCGCCTACACCTCCGCCTACACCTCCGCCTACACCTCCGCCTACACCTCCGCCTACACCTCCGCCTACACCTCCGCCTACACCTCCGCCTACACCTCCGCCTACACCTCCGCCTACACCTCCGCCTACACCTCCGCCTACACCTCCGCCTACACCTCCGCCTACACCTCCGCCTACACCTCCGCCTACACCTCCGCCTACACCTATACTTTTGCCTACCCCCTACACCTTGGCCTACGCCGTCGCTGCTGCCAATGCCGGAGGTTGGAAGCTGCAGGGGGTGGGGGCGGAACGGTCGTATGCCTCCGCCTCTGCCTGCGCCTGTGCCTACGCCTACTCCTACGCCTACGCCTCGGCCTACGCCGTCGCTGCTGCCAATGCCGGAGGTTGGTAGCTGCAGGGGGTGGGGCGGAACGGTCGTATGCCTCCGCCGCCACCCTCACGGAGGAGCGGGGCAGGGGGGAGCGGAGGTTCGCCTCCGGAGACGTCAACGCCACACCGCAGCGCAGGGCCCTCGCGTCTTGCGCCGCCGCGAGGCGACTCGCGCAGGCGACTCCCAAATGAACAGGCGACCGCAGCGCCTCGGCTCAGCAAAAGGCCATCTGCCTTTCAAATGGTGGTCGCCGCCACGACGTCGGCGGCGGCGGCAGCGACAGCCGCGAAGGCGGCGACGGCGGAGGCGCCCTCCTTGCAAGACGTAACCATGTTAATCACCCCCCACCCCCACCCACATCCCTCCACCGCCACCGGAAAGCGGGGAAGGGGAGGAGAGCGAGAGCCTGAGACCGCAAGCCTACCAGCGCGGACCGCGAGCCCTCCGGCTGGCATGGGCTGCCCCCCTGCGCCACCTCACCACCCCAAAGGTCATGACTCGCTTTCCAGAACGTTCGCTGGAAAGTCCCCGCCCCCACACACGATATGCTTACCCCTTCCCACAGCTCGTCGCCCAGAGGCACGCTCGATCCCCCACAACAACGTCTTATATAATGCGTTTGCAGGAAAGCGATCGTAGAGGAAAACAAAGTAATTTATTGTATAGTGTGATTTGGACAATTGAGCAGGTAGCAAATATAGAGCAACCACGTGGGGGGATAGGCATACATTCGGAACCAAAGTATTATTTATTTACAAATCCCTCTTGTTATTGCAGGAACTCTCAGAATCTTGTTACGCAAATGTGTCTTACTGTGATTGATTGCACTCCCCTAAAAGAAGTGTTGGAGATATATTTTATCTTGCTTGGTGTGTATATAAGATTTTGATAAAATTCCAATAAGTAGAGTAGGTTAGCTACAGTTGCAGCAGTATTGATATTTTAGAAACATATTTTAACTAAAAATATTTTGTAGTTTCCAAGATCCCGTTGAAACAAAATACTCAATGATATACTTAATGCCCTTCAGGGTCTTTCCAATCCGTTGTGCACGCGCGGTCATTTTGTACACATTATGTTCGCTCCCCTAACAACGAAACAAATAACATTCTAATGAATTCGATGTATTAAAGATATCAAGTAGGAAAATACAATAAATAAATGGAATAATGCCCAAAAAAGAAAAATAACTTAACATTAACATTATGTTGTAGAACTAACATGAAAATTGCAATTTTAGCTTCTTCCCCCGAATTCAAGTTTCATTTGATTTTTTATTTTACTGTTACACATTACATTTTTACTTTCTTGTATACGTAAGTATATATGGAATAATATACGTAGTATGGAGAAAGTTATGTAATTCAACGGAAAAAAAAACAGCGAATTTTCGGCAGAAAAAAGTTCATTGCCGAGCTCTGATAACGAGAAAGTCAATACAGTTGCTAATTAAGAGAAAAAATTATCAAATACGTGGTGTAACCAGAATCAGTTTTGTGGGTCCTTGATGACGAAAAAACAATTGAAAGCATAACGTTCGTCCGTCCATCCGTCCGTGCATACTACTAGTGCCTGAACAATGCGTAATTTTTTTTCCAAATTGAAGAACCACCTGTCTATCTGGTTCTAGTTGAAGCCTTGAAATTGTGAAAAAACATTCTTTAAAATTTGAGGATAGTTTATATGATGCCCCCGGACATTTCCAAAGATTCTCAAAAACGGCTCCAAATTTTTTCTTTAAATTTCTAGCAAGAATAGAGTGAAATACACTTATAAAGGTGGAATAGGTCCGATTTTTACGGTTGACTCTAAATTTTCGAAAATTGCAAAAGTTTGAATTTTTCGGCGTCTTCCTACAACTATAAAATTGATGACAGCTCTTTCATTCAAATGAAATTTGTTTTTCATGAATAGTTATTTCATTAATGTGATGTAGATTTTTTAAATAGTTTAGTAGTTAGTAGTTTAGTGCAATATTGCGTGCAATGTTTTGCAATTAAAAAATACCAAAAACAAGATTTTCTCGAAATTGGGTCCAATCTTTTTCTTTAAATGTTTGGTAGGGGTAGTGCCAAATGTACCTGATCCGATGACATTCGTTTGTTTTTCCAAAAATTACAAAAAAATATTTCTTTTACTTGTCCGTAAAATTGACATTAGAGGTGATTTCTTCACATTATTATATTCATGAGTACCTGTACTTTAAATAATGTCATATAAAGTTCCTTGAAAACTCAATAGTTTTCGATTAAAATAAACTCAAAATTCCGCATTTCAGAAACGATCCAACGCCATTTTCTCAAAAATTGCTATATTTTTGTTCTTCAAATTTTTCCAACAGATGGTGCTAATTGCACGTCATTTTAATTTGACGTAAAGTTCATTATGGTGTATTCTTTTGTTTTTTCAAAAATTACACAAATGTTATTTTTTAATATGTTTCTCGCTGTTAATATGTCCATTTCCATCGATTTGTGTACATTATTACATTTCTTAGAAAAGGTCCTTCCAATGACTTTAAATTAAGTTTTTCGAAAACTCTATAGATTCTTATGAAAAAGTTTCAGAGTTTAAAATTTTGCATTTACAGTAACGCTTAAACGTCATTTTCATAGAAACGGCTGCAAACTTTTCTATGGAAATTATCATTTACGACGAGGTTTACTCTTCTTTAATATTCTTAAAATAATATTTTGGTTCTACTATTAGAAAACCGAAAAAATGCAAAAATTGCAAAAACTCTACTTAGGGCGGTGATAGATGGCAGCTCGCAAGAGGATGGAGCAAGACCATAAAGACAGTCCACACCAAGGAAATTAGAAAACTTACTAAGATAAAGTCTGTGCCATGCTGTAGCGTCACTAGTTTATTACATAGATGGTTCTTAGTTGTAATAATGTTATAGATGATAATAGTTTTAATAAATGTAGCACGAACTCATTATCATCTACTCATTTATGCTATTCACATTTTCTATGAAACTCTCAAATACACTATTTTCATTTTCACACATTTCTCTATATTATATTTTCCACTACTGTCCGTGGCTTTATTAGCTTTTTCGAGAATTTCCGCACGAACTTCACACGCAGAAATTCTTTCACACTCTCTCAAATTCAGGAGGTGAATGTGTTTCGTGAAGTCGTCTAGAGATTCGTGAATTCTGGGACATTAATTTAAACTCATTGTCTGAATTTTTGAAGATGTAAATTATATGTCACATGGTGACAAATGTAAGCATGGGCATATTTTAATGAATAAATAACATTAAACTTGACTTACAATGAGTTTACCTTGAATAAGAGAAGTGCTCTTGCTATTGTCTTTAGAAGTGAATTTAATACGAACTATCTGTTAAGAAATCATACATCTTAACAATTGTTTTACAAAATGAGTGTTTCACAAAGTTTAGACGGGCTTGCTAAATATTCGTCTGGATGAATTGTAAAATCAATAATTCTATAATTTGATATTCGAATTCCGGGGTTTATTGGCATTGTTCAACATTTACTTACAGTGTGATATAGGTTTATTCTGGAATCACAGGAACAAAAGATATTAACATATTTGCATTTTCTACACGGAATCCTGTACCTTTAAATAACTTTTAAATGGTGATCTTATTGCATCATAAATTAATCAGCTTTTCCTCAGAATATGTGTGTTTATATAGCAGTGTTAATAGCATGTTAGTAAGGTTTACTTTGAATGAGTAACTTATTCTAAAATCAGAATAAAGTTTTATTTTGTAATAGAAACATAACTGCCCATTGCAATTTCATCTCTACACCTTTGTTGATATCATGCTCTTGTTCTTTGACATATTTTGTAATAAAAGAATTTTTTGAACTTCTGTAAAATTGAACCATTCTCTTCCATACAAGATGGAATAGAACAAAAAGAGAAACATAAACAAATATTCCAAAATTTGTAACGTTAATGAGGTCCATAACTGAAAGCAACATTTTCTTCAGCACACTTTCTTGGATAAATGGGAAAAAGTAATAATTTAATGTTTCCTTTTCATCTGATTATATATTTTCGGCATCATATAACATGGGAATTAGTGATCTTTGTAGAGTTTTATGTGATGAAGAAGAAAAATTTCAATATGAAAAATAGATTTCGACAGATAAATAAAACAAATCGTGAAAAGTCGAAATGTTGCGTTTTGTTATGGATCTCCTCTAGAAACTTGATTTAAATGCAATGAAAAAATTATTTCTATGAGAGTGCTTGATAATATAACTAGTAAATAGAATGTACATGTGATGAAAAACCAACAAATATTATTGAGTATTTCAAAATAACTTATTTAAAATTAAAAATGTGTAGTTGCGGAGATGTGAAGTTCGAATAGCACCGTGCGTGTTGAAACAAGATTTCACAAAAAATCTAAACAAAGAAGTGATACAAATAAGGGTATAAATATCTGTTATATTAAGAAGTGAATAGGCGAAACCAAGAAATTTAAGTGATGAAAGTCTTGCAGGAACTAGTTCTTGAAATTTACACTACTAGACAAGCAGACTTGCAGACGGTCGTCTTTGGTGACGATTCTCGCTTCGCTCTTAGTGGCAATGACCACTGTGTACGTGTCTGGAGGCCCATTGCGAATCACCACGATGAACGCTATCATAACGCGCTATCCAAACGCGCTATCCAAACGCGCTATCCAAACGCGCTATCCAAACGCGCTATCCAAACGCGCTATCCAAACGCGTTATCCAAATGCGCTATCCAGACGCGCAATCCAAACGCGCTGTCCTAACGCGCTGTCCTAACGCGCTATCCTAACGCGCTATCCTAACGCGCTATCCTAACGCGCTATCCTAACGCGATATCCTAACGCGCTATTCTAACACGTTATTCTAACAAGCTGTTCTAACACGATATCCTAACAAGGCATTCTAACATGGTACCCTAACATAGTACCCTAACAGCATCCAAACATGGTACCCTAACAAGGTACCCTAACACGTCCCACCACCCTGCTGTGATAGGGTGAGGCATGATATTCTATGCCCTAGACCCAGTGTTCCTCATGTGTAATCATGACGGTCGCATGGTGCGTACAGAAGGTCCTGGAACCGTTGTAGGCTCTGTTGTTCGTGAACTTCCACCCGAATTCCACTGAATTCGCCCTGATAGAAGACACCTCCTTAACGTACTCTGCAGATGTGGATTCTCTGCCATGGTCAGTCGATGGCCCAGCGTGACCGATTGATTGATTGATTTTGTCGTGTTTCTGGGCGCGTCAACTTCTTTGGTCATTAGTCCCGTTAGTGTAGTGCATGTTTTTCTCGGGAGATGGCGGTGATCTTCCCCCGCTGGATGGCGAGATCCCGCGCCGACCTACCGTCGGCTATTGGGGGACCTAACCAGAACTCTCCCACCACCGGGGCCCCACCCCAGCCGGGACAAGCTCTTAGCTCCCGACCAGTCTACCGGAATATGGGATAGTGTAGTGCATGTTAGTGTAAGTGTGTGTGTAAGGGGAGAGGATAGGACAAGGAAGAGGAAGGACAGATCGCGCGCGTTTTCTCTTCTAACTTTCAGAAACTTACTAGAAAACACGTATAACATCTCTATCATATCCCCTAAAATATAAATCATAGAAGGTACTTAAACCTTTCATGAGAGATGTGTATGGATTAATCTACAGCTACAGTTTCTTCGGAAGGAAATAATTATTCCAACTGAGTTGATTTCTCGGTCTTTTGAAGAGACTTCAGACACAGAAATATCGTGCTTTTGTTGTGTGAAAAAAATACGCTCATAGCGTCAAGAATCAGAGAAAAATTCATTATAAAAAATTCAGAGTATACTGAACCTAATTTCTGCAAAAACTTGAATTAATTTTTAATTTTTTTATGATAAATCCTTGCCTTGTTATTCCACACAAAACAACCTCTCTAATCCAATACTGTTCTGTAGTATAAATGATCTGGAGACGAACAAGTTATTAAAGTGGCATAAAACACGTGAACATTTATGAAGGAGTAGAGTAACTATTTATTATTTTAAACGGAAAATTAAAACTATCTGATATAAAAATCTGAGTTCATCAATTTTAGTTTTGTGTATAACAGAAAAAGGTACTGGAAATCGTTCAATGTTGCGCAAACAAATTTTAAAATGACCCAGTATCTCTGAAAATACTATCAACATTTTTTCGCGAATACTCCATATTAAGTCTCACAAGTACGTAATAATTTCATTTCTTCTTAGTACATTTTACTTGTGGATGTTCTTTTATTTTCTTCTTCTTCTCAATGTCATTAAGATGGTACAGAGGCTAATGTAATCATCATGCAACTTGTTGGTAGATGACGGCTCAAGGTAACATAAAACTGCTCGTTTTGAGCAAACCGACAGAGTCGTCACAACAGTCAATCTTTCAGGTGTAAACGGTTGGGAATTTTTTTCAGAAGAGATCTCGTAAACTATCCTAAGAGTTATAAGACACTTGTTTCGGGGGATAAATTGACTATTGCAAAATATTCTATGAGAGTTTACCCCCTTCTGTCACGAGAGTTTGCCTTCTCGTGAAAATGCATTTTAATTTCACTTCATTTTGGCATCTAAAACAAAATGAAACAATACAAACTAGTGTGGCTAAAGCAGCACGTATTTTCTTGCCCGTAATTTCACGCACAATTACACGAAAAGAACTCAAATGCTTGAAAAGTTGTACATGACCTTATTTCAAAATCAATCTTTAAGGATCAGATTTCATTAATGGGAAATCACTATCTTTATAATTGTTGTGGTAGGAATATGACGATTTTTTTGTTGAAATTTTGCAATTTTTGAAAAATCAATTTTCAACGAACATAAGACATGCACCATTCTCTTAAACGTCATTCACCCTATCCAACAACAAAAGTTAATAAAAAACGCTGGAACGACTTTTTTATTTTGAAAATTTGCTAGGGTCTTCAAGTACCCCCAAAAGTAAAATATTAGTTTCAAATTTAAGGGGCCGCAACATCAGTCAGATCGATTGGAGAATACCAATTTTGGAGAAAATCTACTGAACCTTTTAGCCGCTAGTGTTCCTCACAGACGGATAGACGGACAGACAGACCAACGTTTTGCCATCAATCGATTTTTTGGTCGAGGACTCGCAAAACATAGATTCTGGCTATAGCACGTGTTAGATTATGCACGGATTTTTTCTTCTAAATTTAGCAAATGGATTCATACACTTTTTCGTTATCACCCCCTGTAATAAGCGTTTTTCTGTCGAAAATTCGCCGCTTTTCCGCACAGCATTACATAACTTTCTCTATATTACATATATTACTCCGTATATACGTACGTATACGAGAAAGTAAAAATTTTATGCGTAACAGTAAAATAATAAAAAAATTAAATGAAACTTGAATTCAGGGGAAGAAGCTAAAATTGCAATTTTCATATTAGTTCAACAAAATAATATTAAGTTATTTTTATTATTTAAGCATTATGTCATTTATTTACTGTTATCCTATTTTTCAACTTTCATACATCAAATTCAATAGAATGTTACTTTTGTTTCATTGTTCAAAGAACAAGAAACCTCACCCAGCGGCGAACGTAGTGTGCAGCTAGACCGGGAGCGGAGGGACGTCTGCCCCTGCGGCCGCAACCCGCGCGGCGCGGCGTTCCTGCGGCGAGGCCGTAAAGCTGTCGCGTCGCCGAGGCCCGAAGCCAGGCCCCGCGCGCGCGCGCCCGCTCCCCGAGAGTTATTCTCCTCCGCGCGCATGAATCCTGCAATCTCTTATTCCACGCTCCCTCCTCCGCCCCTAATTGAATTATTTATGCTTGATGAATTTCATGACATTTCATAGTCGCCCCACGTTACGTTAAGCGCGCTGTTAGGAATCGAAAATCCGCTTTGGTAGTAAATTGTGGGAGCTAACGAGGCGGTCAACAGACTTGCATATTTGGTTTGCGGTTAAACGTTGGCGAAAAACTTGCAGAATTGCTAAACGTTTTGATAATATTCATGGAAATTCTTGCGCGCAGAAATGTTCCTTCTTTTTGTTTGGAAGAACATTATTATGCCAACGGTGAATTGAAGTTGTGGAATTTTTTCGTTTTATTACTACAAAACTGCAATCAAAATTTAATTTTAAATCGTATGTTGTAGTGTATAATCACTTTATTGCTTCAGTAGTATCAGTTTAGGTAACACTTGCAGATGAAACTTGTGAAATGTGTTGCTATAACAGCGGGGACTTTCTCGCATATCTGTATTTTTTATTTTCGAAAATTGAAAGTTCAACGAAAATTAAACCGGTGCAATGTTTATAATCGTAGTTTCCTTTATTTCAGAAAAAAATTAAACAAAAAATTTTAAGCCGTTTTTGAGAATCTTAAAAATAATTTGTCATTTACTGCAAGCAAACAAATAAGCGAAAACTACTCGTAGTTTCAAAAAAATTGGACATGACCTTATTTAAAAATTATTGTTTTAAAGCATATGTTATGAAGTAAAAATTCTGTATAATCAATATTGTGGTTTTGTTATGTTAATTTTTAGTAATTTTCAAAAATATAGATTTCATAAAAAAGGGGGGCTTGCGCAATATTTTGCTATGTTTTCGATATAAAGAGCCCACAAAAAATGGATTCAGACGAGTGGAAGTAATTTAAAAAATTAATGGAAGTAATTTCCCATGTCCTGGAACACGATAGTTCCAGTTATGGATAGTTCCTTTTTAGTTATATATGCTCCACAATACTAGTTTTTCTGACGAAAAATCTCTCCTTTCCAATGCAACATTTCAATATTTTCTCTTTACTGCATGAGTATGCATGAGTAAGACGAGAAAGTAAAAGTGTAGCAATTTTATCACCGTTCCGTATATTTATTCTCCGAAATACGTATGATAAATATATTTACCTTATGAAGAAAGTCAATAACGTTACAAAATGATTGTGTTTTCTTTGGGTAAAAATTGAATGGTGAACCATTCTGTAAACAATAAATCACAACGAAAGTAGCGGAAGATGCAAACCTATACTGAATACAATATGGACGTTTTCAGTCTGAATTATCCTTATATTCTTACATGCCAGAAGCTTCCATATTTCATTACATACACAGTTCAGATGTGAAGTTGGAGTTGAGAAAATTACCACTGTTTTTAAACAACCGCATCGTAAATGCATTCTAGCTCAAGGGATGAGCACAGGTCCTATTTTTTATGATTCTGGCAACAATTGCTTTCAAATTATAGGTTTCTTTGCATCGATATTACACCACACTTTGTAAGCAAAATGTATCAAATATTTAAAATGTAAGTTCAAGAAAAATATATAATATTTATATAGACAATAAAAAGCAGAATTTTTATTTAAATAATTATTATTTATATTTATTTTCAAATTTATTTGGTAAGTTGTTTGAATGAGGAATGTGTCATAAAATGCATGTTTGTTATATTCCATAGAATTAAGTTCCCCTTCGATTGAAAATGATATCCAATATTAAGACACTCGTAAATCACATCAGTAAGAAAG